>MU224419.1:331081-341553 GCA_018584345.1 Thuja plicata
AAAGTCATAGATTTGGTCCAATGAACACTTTTAGAAAGTGTAAGAAGTTGTCATCAAGGTTGTGAGAAATCTTGTTTAGGAATTTTTAGAAAATTTTAAAAATGTGATTTTCGGAAATTTTCTCACATGTGTGAGCAAATAATTAGCGCTAATAGGTGTGGAAGGTTAATTAGCCTAATTAACCTTTGGTTAATTAGTGAATAGTTTTATTTGATTGCTAGAAATGTAGGTAGGGTAGGATCTAGGTTCAAATTAAGATTAAATTAAACAAGATTTAGTTAAATCGTGGTTTAGAAGAATAAGTCATGTGAGGAATAAATAAAATAAATTTATTTAAAAGGGGGATTTTGTTGAGAATCATATATTAAATGTAAATTTAATATTTTAGGGAAAGGTATTTAAATTGACTTTAGATACCATAGAATAATGAATTAATTTAATTTAATTAATTAAATTAAATTAATAGATGAGTACAACGAAAATATTTAATTAACTATAATGTTAAGGGAATATTAATCAAATTAATATAAGTGTGCATTGCCGATTTTAGGTGTCTACATTTTGCCCCTCTTTGATGTGGCATTGAGGATGGCATCGTGTCAAAGAAAAAGGAGAAACAAGATGCCCTTGAGAGAAAAGAGGGTCCTAAAATTGTTCCAGAATGATGATGGTGAAGGAGTGTGCGCCCTCAAGAAAATAATGCAAAAAATATTTTTTTGTGGAGTTTTCCTCAAAAGAAAGGCAGAATGGAGGGAGGAAAATGAGGAGGAAAAAAGGTAAAAGGGACAATTGCATGAATTATTGGATGGGAAGTAAGAAATGAAATGAAAAATGGGGACCAAGATGGAAAATGGGCCCCAGGGAGAGTTTAAATAGTCCACGGGGGCCCCAGAAGGAGTCATTTTCACGAATGAAGAGAAAAAAGGATAGAGAAAAAGAGAGAAATGGAAGACCCACAAGAGAGATTGCAGCTAGGAGTGCGAGTTCGGACACACTAGCAACTAGTCGATGCAAGACCACCAGTGAAAACCCTAACCGCGCTTAGTCCATTGTTTAATTTTTTGCATTTAATGCTTTGGGAGGGTATTAATTAGGGGGAAATGGGTGTCAGGGTAGAGATGACGATCAATAGATCATTGTCTGCACAGATGATGATCTACTAATCATCATTTGAGGGGATGACAGGGAGTGGGTCACAAAAAACTATCGGTGGATAGTCATCTACGTGGATGATGGTCAATAGAGTTGATCGGGAAAAGCTACTAGAGGGGCCGATGATGGATTGGTGTCTCTGTCGATAGACGTATGTGTTGATCATTGTCTGTGCATATCAATCGGTGTCTGTGTCGATTGATCAAAAAAAGTAGGGGGAAGGGACTCAGGGGCCTTACCTTTTAAATCAACGACTATCACTTAATCTCATATCCTTTAACTTAACCCTCATTCTCCTTTGCGATTATGCGACTGCATGAAACTTCAAACCATCTTTAACTCAGCATGTAAGTCTGATCAACTTTCGAGATAGCATGACTAAGTAAACTCGAAGTCACCAAAGGAATTCTCTAACTCCAATTTTTCAAAGAGACTCTCTGCCAACCACAGGATCACAATCTTCATCTACGACTTGCGTGAAATCTCATAAGCACTAAAAGCATATTATTTTCTTATAGAGACAACACGACTAAAGGAAATTGCTAAGTCTCGAAGAGAAATGGAATATTCTCAAATTATAATGAGACATCGTGACTTACATGTTTAAATATAAAATGAGCACATGACTTAAGTGATTTAGCTTTTTTTTTAAAATGTAACTTCAAAATAGAAAGGATTTTGAAGAACTAGGGTTTTCTCTTGGATACACATGAAAATTTAACCTATGATTTAGCGTTTTACACTCTTTTCTAGTTTTAGGCTTGAAGACCATTATTTGTAGAGGGACTTTGACAATATTAGATAGGATATTCAACATTTATGCAAGACTAAGTCTGATAACTTCAAAATTTTACTGGCAAGCTTTAAAACTGGAAATACAAACAACAGGTAGAATAACCCTAAAACATGTTACTTGAGTCGGCTTCCAAATCCCAATCAAAATTCATAATAAATCACATCAACATAGTGTGTATGATGTATTCCTTCCTATGTGGAACAAGCTTAGACATGTAAACATAGATATAAATCAATCTAATCTACACATATTTATAAAACTTGCAACTACACAATAGTTTCCAACATAACCTCCCATGAGCCAAACAAGTGCACCCATAACTTGTTGATTTTCTCTTAGAGAGGAATGTGGGTGTTCTCTCYAGACAMAWAATATAAATCCCAATTGAGTAATGATGATAAATGATCTTAAAAATGCAAAACTAAATGAAGTGATATTGAATGAACTCAAGGRCAAGTTATGTAGAACTATCCTCAAACATTTAATGAATCAATCTAATGCAAGATCCTAATGAGTAATGAATTAAAACTAAGGACTACAAATGAGGTGCAACTACCATGTTAAATGCAAACAACTACCAAACATGTTAGTCATAAATCTCTAAATCAATGCAAAATAGCTCTAAGCACAAAATAGCATGATAACTCTAATATAAAAACAAGGAAGATTTACTCTTAGAAAGGCTTCTATTACACTTGTAAGAGATCTTGTCATCTATGTGTAAGAGAAAGTCATAGATTTGGTCCAATGAACACTTTTAGAAAGTGTAAGAAGTTGTCATCAAGGTTGTGAGAAATCTTGTTTAGGAATTTTTAGAAAATTTTAAAAATGTGATTTTCGGAAATTTTCTCACACATGTGTGAGCAAATAATTAGCACTAATAGGTGTGGAAGGTTAATTAGCCTAATTAACCTTAGTTAATTAGTGAATAGTTTTATTTGATTGAGAGAAATGTAGGTAGGGTAGGATCTAGGTTCAGATTAAGATGAAATTAAACAAGATTTAGTTTAATCATGGTTTAGAAGAATAAGTCATGTGAGGAATAAATAAAATATATTTATTTAAAAGGGGGATTTTGTTGAGAATCATATATTAAATGTAAATTTAATATTTTAGGGAAAGGTATTTAAATTGACTTTAGATACCATAGAATAATGAATTAATTTAATTAAATAAATTAAATTAAATTAATAGATGAGTATAACAAAAATAGTTAATTAACTATAATGTTAAGGGAATATTAATCAAATTAATATAAGTGTGCATTGCCGATTTTAGGTGTCTAAATTTTGCCCCTCTTTGATGTGGCATTGAGGATGGCATCGTGTCAAAGAAAAAGGAGAAACAAGATGCCCTAGAGAGAAAATAGGGTCCTAAAATTGTTCCAGAATGACGATGGTGAAGGAGTGTGCGCCCTCAGGAAAATAATGCAAAAAATAATTTTTTGTGGAGTTTTCCTCAAAAGAAAGGTAGAATGGAGGGAGAAAAATGAGGAGGAAAGAAGGTAAAAGGGACAATTGCATGAATTATTGGATGGGAAGTAAGAAATGAGATGAAAAATGGGGACCAAGATGGAAAATGGGCCCCAGGGAGTGTTTAAATAGTCCACGGGGGCCCTAAAAGGAGTCATTTTCACGCATGAAGAGAAAAAAGGATAGAGCAAAAGAGAGAAATGGAAGACCAATGAGAGAGATTGCAGCTAGGAGAGCAATTTTGGACACACCAGCAACTAGTCGATGCAAGACCACCAGTGAATACCCTAACCGAGCTTAGTCCTTTGTTTAATTTTTTGCATTTAATGCTTTGGGAGGGTATTAATTAGGGGGAAATGGGTGTCAGGGTAGAGATGATGATCGATAGATCATTATCTGCACAGATGATGATCTACTAATCATCATTTGAGGAGATGATAGGGAGTGGGTTGCAAACAACTATCAGTGGATAGTCATCTACGTGGATGATGATCAATAGAGTTCATCGGGAAAAGCTACTGGAGGGGCCGATGATGGATTGGTGTCTCTGTCGATAGACATATGCGCCGATCATTGTCTATGCATATCAATCAGTGTCTATGTTAATTGATCAAAAAAAGTAGGGGGAAGGGATTCAGGGGCCTTACCTTTTAAATCAACGACTATCACTTAATCTCATATCTTTTAACTTAACCCTCATTCTCCTTTGCGATTATGCGACTACGTAAAACTTCAAACCATCTTTAACTCAGCATGCAACTCTGATCAACTTTCGAGATAGCATGACTAAGTAAACTCGAAGTCACCAAAGGAATTATCTAAATCCAATTTTTCAAAGAGACTCTCTGCCAACCACAGGATCATGATCTTCATCTACGGCTCGCGTGAAATCTCATAAGCACTAAAAGCATATTATTTTCTTATAGAGACAACACGACTAAAGGAAATTGCTAAGTCTCAAAGAGAAATGGAATATTCTCAAATTATAATGAGACATCATGACTTACATGTTTAAATATAAAATGAGCACATGACTTAAGTGATTTAGCTTTCTCTGAAAAAGTAACTTCAAAATAGAAAGGATTTTGAAGAACTAGGGTTTTCTCTTGGATACACATGAAAATTTAACCTATGATTTAGGGTTTTACACTCTTTTCTAGTTTTAGGATTGAAGACCATTATTTGTAGAGGGACTTTGACAATATTAGATAGGATTTTCAAGATTTATGCAAGAATAAGTCTGAGAACTTCAAAATTTTACTGGCAAGCTTGAAAACTGGAAATACAAAGAACAGGTAGAATAACCCTAAAACATGTTACTTGAGTCAGCTTCCAAATCCCAATCAAAATTCATAATAAATCACATCAACATAGTGTGTATGATGAAAACCTTCCTATGTGGAACAAGCTCAGACATGTAAACATAGATATATATCAATCTAATCTACACATATTTATAAAACTTGCAACTACACAATAGTTTCCAACATAACCTCCCATGAGCCAAACAAGTGCACCCATAACTTGTTTATTTTCTCTTAGAGAGGAATGTGGGTGTTCTCTCCAGACACAAAATATAAATCCCAATTGAGTAATGATGATAAATGATCTTAAAAATGCAAAACTAAATGAAGTGATATTGAATGAACTCAAGGACAAGTTATGTAGAACTATCCTCAAACATTTAATGAATCAATCTAATGCAAGATCCTAATGAGTAATGAATTAAAACTAAGGACTAYAAATGAGGTGCAACTACCATGTTAAATGCAAACAACTACCAAACATGTTAGTCATAAATCTCTAAATCAATGYAAAATAGCTCTAAGCACAAAATAGCATGATAACTCTAATATGAAAATGAGGAAGATTTACTCTTGGAAAGGCTCCTATTACACTTGTAAGAGATCTTGTCATCTATGTGTAAGAGAAAGTCATAGATTTGGTCCAATGAACACTTTTAGAAAGTGTAAGAAGTTGTCATGTAGGTTGTGAGAAATCTTGTTTAGGAATTTTTAGAAAAATTTTAAAATGTGATTTTTGGAAATTTTCTCACACGTGTGAGCAAATAATTAGCACTAATAGGTGTGGAAGGTTAATTAGCCTACTTAACCTTAGTTAATTAGTGAATATTTTTATTTGATTGAGAGAAATGTAGGTAGGGTAGGATCTAGGTTTAGATTAAGATTAAATTAAAGAAGATTTAGTTTAATCATGGTTTAGAAGAATAAGTCATGTGAGGAATAAATAAAATAAATTTATTTAAAAGGGGGATTTTGTTGAGAATCATATATTAAATGTAAATTTAATATTTTAGGGAAAGGTATTTAAATTGACTTTAGATACCATAGAATAATGAATTAATTTGATTAAATAAATTTAAATAAATTAATAGATGAGTATAATGAAAATAGTTAATTAACTATAATGTTAATGGAATATTAATCAAATTAATATAAGTGTGCATTGCCAATTTTAGGCATCTACGTTTTGCCCCTCTTTGATGTGGCATTGAGGATGGCATCGTGTCAAAGAAAAAGGAGAAACAAGATGCCCTAGAGAGAAAAGAGGGTCCTAAAATTGTTCCAGAATGACGATGGTGAAGGAGTGTGCGCCCTCAAGAAAATAATACAGAAAATAATTTTTTGTGGAGTTTTCCTCAAAAGAAAGGCAGAATGGAGGGAGAAAAATGAGGAGGAAAGAAGGTAAAAGGGACAATTGCATGAATTATTGGATGGGAAGTAAGAAATGAGATGAAAAATGGGGACCAAGATGGAAAATGGGCCCCAGGGAGCATTTAAATAGTCCATGGGGGCCCCAAAAGGAGTCATTTTCACACATGAAGAGAAAAAAGGATAGAGCAAAAGAGAGAAATGGAAGACCCATGAGAGAGATTGCAGCTAGCAGAGCGAGTTTGGACACACCAGCAACTAGTCGATGCAAGACCACCAATGAGTATCCTAACCGAGCTTAGTCCTTTGTTTAATTTTTTGCATTTAATCCTTTGGGAGGGTATTAATTAGGGGGAAATGGGTGTCAGGGTAGAGATGATGATCGATAGATCATTGTCTGCACAGATGATGATCTACTAATCATCATTCAAGGGGATGATAGGGAGTGGGTCGTAAACAACTATCGGTGGATAGTCATCTATGTGGATGATGGTCAATAGAGTTGATCTGGAAAAGCTACCGAAGGGGCCAATGATGGATTGGTGTCTCTGTCGATAGACGTATGTGCCAATCATTGTCTGTGCATATCAATTGGTGTCTGTGTTGATTGATCAAAAAAAGTAGGGGGAAGGGATTCAGGGGTGAGAGATGGGGGACAGGGGGTATTAGGATGTCTGAGGATGGGCTAGTTTTTTAATAGGAACTAACATATGTGGTTTGTGAATGTCAGAGTTTGTGTTATTATTTAGGTCTCGAGAGAGCTAACCAAAGACTATGGTATTAGTTGAGTATTTTACTAAAGAAAAGTGGGTTTGGGTAGTGTTATGTGGGTTGGATCATATGTATTTGTGGCCACAATTAAGAGTTCATAATGTGCTCATGACCTCCCTGATAAAGAGGTTGCACAATCACACCTCGAGCTTTCATTTTCCTACGGGTCAGGTGACGATCACCCTCTTTAACGTATGGTAGATATACCACCTACGTATTAGGGGATTTTTTCTTTATTATGTATAGGAGGGGCTAGAGTCTTATTTTGAGGCATGTTTTGGATATGCCTATGAGAATATTCCTACAGCTAGATAGTGGTTGCCTTGGAAAGAGGTGATGGCAGCATGACCGTGGCTATGATGAGTGGCCCTATATCTAGCCAAATTTATTGGTGAATGGTTGATGCTAGATCATGCAGGGCATGTATTTCCATTAGGGTGGATGAGAGTGTTGAGAACCATATTGGAGGATGATGGAGATAGATACTACTGGGGATATACTATCCTTGGATAACTCTTTTATGATCTCCACTTATGTGTCTACCAGAGAGGCATGACTTTTGGAATGGGAGTAATATTACTATCACTATAGGCATGGGAGTATATTGATGTGGTATTCCTCATTAGGATACATGAGACTCATAGGCGTATGATCCATATGCCTATAGATATAGACAATTGATTTTTTATGAGTCAAAAAATTAAGTGGTTCATTGGCGAAGGACTCTAGATGAGATGCAAGGGTTTGACTGGATTCTTTATGTAGGTTGTGAGCCATGGTGTCACCAAGCCTAGTAGCAGAAGGATTATTCAAAGGATGGCTGGGAGGATTTATTCTACTTAGGTTTTTCACTGATAGACTATTTATTGATTGATAGGATAGCCTACATGATAGCATGTTACATGTCATCATAAGTTTCTAGACAGTTTGGGTGGGTGCAGGATGCATTGTCGGATTCATTCCTTCACCCACTAGTGACCCATGAGGTTGGTACACTGTGGTGGATTAGAGTAGATCTTTGGATAAACAAGGCATCATGTCTTGAAATGGCACCACTGGAATGGCCATAGGGTCAGGATCTAGTGAGGGACACAAGGGTGACTCCTGCATATGCATAGTGGTGGGTCGGGCATAGGCATGTTAGTTTGACTATCCTAGGGTTGATTTAGGTGGATGAGCAGTCAGGGTTAGGTGAGGATGGTGCTGGGGGAGGTGGATATGAGGGGGGTGGAGGAGATTATGGAAGGGATGAAGGAGGAGGTGGTGGTTGTAGAGCACATCTGAGGGTACCGGCCAAGAGACAGAGAGGGTAGGTATAGGTTCTAACAAACAGAGTCCCACCAGTGATTCTAGGATAGGGACAAGGGAGGGACAGGAAGAGGGGTCACCTCCTATATAGGTACAAGTATAGGGTTTACAATCACTGGGGTAGAATGCCCTATTATAGTTTTCTCTAGTACAGGGACCACCTCTTGGGTATGTTTCTCAAGAGACACTTGACACAGTAGTCATAGAGCGAGACAATCTACACATATAGGTTTCCCAATTATATCTAGCTGCGCTCTCGACAGTGCCTCACGTAGCTCTCGGACCTCCCGATCCCGCTCAGATATCCTCGTATCTCGGATAACCACCTGAATGTTGAGGTCATCTCGCTCCCTCTACGTATGCCTCACTCTCTCCCTCACTCTACGGAGAGCCTCCTATAACTGAGCTACCTGGCTGCATGCTGCAGCATCTGTAGGAACTACATCAACCATAGCAGTGTCCTCACCCTGATCAGTCGCGCTATCCTGGGCACCACTAGGCCCAGCACCTGCATCTAATCCCATAGTCCTTGCAGGAATAGCAGTCTGCTATGTCCGTGGTCGCACCACTCTATCCTGCTACTGCTATGGAGGCTGCTGCGGTGCCTGCTGTGGTGGCTTTTGTGCCTGCTGTGGTGGCTGCTTTGCCTGCTGCTGTGGCTACTGTCCTGGAGGAGGACCCAGTTGTGCCTGCTACTATGGCTGAACCCCCCAGAGGAATATAACCCACTGGTGACGTGAATCTCGGGAATGGATGTGCCAGGAGCTCATCTCTGTAAGCAGGGGTCACACCTGCATCTGTCACTGCTGCCAAGTAATCCCAGCGAGCTGGCGGTACCCGGGCATCTATCATACTCCGCCCTTTGTCCAGCACTCTCTGCCACCCCTTCTTCGTCTCATTGGTGAATCGAGCATATGGATAATACTTCAATGATATATCCTGCGGCCTCCCAAACTGGTGCATCACACATGTAAGCAGAAATCTCTCGATCACTGTAATGGTGCGCCCTATCAGAGGGCACGAACAGAACATGAACGACAACTCATGGCGAGCATCGTCCCAAACCTCAGTAGCAGCCCATGGTCGCCATATGACTGCGGCCATGTCATCTATCTGTCCTCACCACTGCTTTGTCTTACCCAGCGTGGGCTGGGTCATCAGACTGGCATATCTATAAATATACGGCTCTAATGGCTGCTATGTATCCTGAAAAATCAACCTACATACGGGGAGGTGCTCCCAGGCCCAGATCTGTAGTATAACGACTCCCACTGCCATAGTGCGGGAACCTCGATACACTACCTTGTGCATCTCATAATACATCTGAGTGAGTATACACTCGCCCCATCCATATTTCACTGCCAGAACTGCTACCATCTTCTGGAGTATAACACCCCAGCCACACTCCAAACCATGCTGACCACGATCAGGTAACAAGTGACAACTCAAAAATAGTGCCAGGATGACTGCCAATGGATAATCCTGACCATAAATACGTATCAACTCCTCCCAGGAGATAGCTCGGCCTGATAACAACTGATCATGAAATATGGCCCTCAAGGCCTGCGTGCCATCTCTCGGCCGCGTGCAATACTCAACTCAGGCTCCATGGAAAGGTACCCTCAGAATCCGGTAAACATCCTCTGGCGTCACTGTCATCTCTCCTAACGGTAAGTGGAAAGTATTCATCTCTGAATGGAAACGCTCAACCAAGGCACCAAGTAATCCATGATTTACCCGAATATCAGGTATATCACGCAGATATGTCAGCCCCAAACCATCAATATGGGCCCCATCAGCATCTGATAATCTCTGCAATAGCTCAGCCATGACAGGATGATGAGATCTGAATCTAATATCTGGGAGATCAACCTGCAACACAAAGGAACAAAATGGGATCAGTACCTCGACAATGATTATTTTCAAAGCAAAAGACAACACATGCAGCTATGAAAGTACTCAACACGCAATCCAACTAGTCAACTCTGTGACGCAAGAAATTGACTTTTTTCACACTTTTTGTCTTTTCTCATGCGAGAAAACTATTTTTTCGCGTGAAAAATCTCTTTGCAAGAAAGCTCGCGCGAAGCAAAACCTTCTTGCACGCGAGATTCTAGAAATCTCGCGCGCCTAGGGGTAAAACTTCACGTGAACTTTCATGCACCGCGCGCGCGAAGAAACCCCAAGGCATGTGAAGAAACCATATTCTCGCACGAAGGGCGATCAGCCCTGGCGCGAGGAAACTATTTCTTCACGCAGCAACTGACAAAACTTACCCTAAAATGCTAAAAACATGCAATT
>MU224419.1:357299-386994 GCA_018584345.1 Thuja plicata
CCCCCCCCCCCCTCAGTTATTACTAACAATTGTTATCAGAGCTTGTCTGCTTAGAAGGAAGGTTTCAAGACCTAAGCCAAAGATCACAAGATGAACAAACGAGATGTGCCCAAGTTGAACAAAGATAATTTTGCTTCATGGAAGAGAATAATAAGACTCCACTTATCAGGTATTGGTAATGATGTTACTCAATTCCTTGAAACTGAATATGTGTTTCCCACAGGAGCACCAAGAGTTGAAAAAATGAGAGAGAAGCATGAACATAATGGCATGATGATAGAGCTTTCTTCCTCACTCTCCAATGCTAAATTTGAAGATGTCAAAGAGTGCAAAACTACAAAGTAGATGTGGGACAAATTGAAGCTTGTACATGGTGGTGACAAAAAAAAATTGAGAGCCTTAGAGGAAAGTTTGATGATCTCAAAATGAAAGAAGGAGAAAACATCACTCAGTACAACACAAGAATTAAAGAGGTAGTCAATCCTATCCAAGGATTTGGAGGTGTATTGAAAGAAGATACAGTGGTAAGTAAAATTCTAAGAACTTTATTGCTTACTTATGCTATTAGAGTATCTTCCATTCAAGAAATGAGAGCAATAGAAAATAGAAATGTTACTCTACACAGTTTAGTTGGAAGATTGATTTCATTTGAGATGAATAACTTCGATAATAGTGTCTTACCAAATATAGAGTCTGCATTCAAAACTTCTATGAGAATAAGTAAATCAAGTCACAAAAACACTATGAGAAAATATAGTGATAGTGAAAATGAAGAAGATGATCTTGATGAAATTGAAGCACTTATGGCTAGAAGAATGCAGAAAGGCAAAGGCAAATACAAAGGTAAATTACCACTTGTTTGTTTTAGTTGCAAAGAGATTGGAAATTTTTCTACAAGATGTACTAATAGAAGAAAAGATGAAAGAAGTAATGATAGATCTTTTGAGAAGAAGTCTGACAGAGGTGATAACAGAAGCTATCGACAATCAGAAAGAAGAGATACCCGAGACTATAAGGACAAAGGAAAGAAGGTCAGCTACTTAGAAAAATGCAAGGATGATGATACTGACACTGAATCTAATGAAGATGTTGAGATGGTGTTTGTGGCTATAAAGGATGATTCAGATGATGATGAAGAAAGGTATGTAGAAATAGCTCTCATATCTAAAATTAGCAAGAATGATGTTTGGATCATAGATAGTGGCTACACTCATAATATGACCAGTGATAAGTAAAATTTTGAGACTTTTGAATACTACAAGGGTGGATCAGTAAGAATGGGAAATGACACACCTTGTCCCTTTGAAGGTAGAGGAAAAATAATGTTGAATAACCAGATAAAGTGTGAGAATGCTTATTGGGTAAATGGATTGAATTATAATCTATTAAGTGTTTCTCAGTTGAATAATTCAGGTCACAAAGTAGCATTTGAAAATAATAAGGCAAATATCTTCAACAAATCTAGAAATCTAATTGGTACCAGTGAGTAGACAAAAGGTAACTTATTCTATCTAACTGATACTGACTCCACTTGTTTGATTTCTACAAATGAAGACATACGGTTATGGCACAAAAGATTGTGTCATGTGAATTTTGACAACATGATAAAAATAAGCAAAAGGAGAAATGTAAGAGGCTTACCGATGATGACAAAGGCTGACAACATCATGTGTAAAAACTGTCAAACGGGTAAAATGACAAAGTCTTGTTTCAAAAGCAAAACCCATACATCTGATGCAATTCTAGTATTAGTCCATACTAATTTATGTGGACCCATGAGGACAAAGAGTTATTATGGAGATAGATATTTTATTCTCTTTGTTGATGATTACTCTAGAATAATGATAGTTATGTTTCTAAAAGATAAATCAGAAGCATTTAAGATGTTCAAATAATATAAGCCTCTAGTAAAAAAACAAAGTGGTAAGGATCTAAAATGTTTGAGATCAGATAGAGGAGGTGAGTTTATATCAGATGAATTCACTAACTTTTGAATGAGCATGGTATAAAAAGATAGGTTTATGCACCAAGAACGCCACAGCAAAATGGGATTGCTGAGAGAAGGAACATATCAATAGTTGATTGTGCTAAAACACTGATGATAGAAAAAGGCATCACCCAAATATTATGGAGAGAAGTTGTCAATACTGTTGTTTACACATTGAACATAGTACAATTGAAGAAAGACACCAAGAAGACACCTTATGAGCTATGGTATGGATACACACCCGATGTAAGTTATTTCAAAAATTTTGGCAGTCAATGTTATATCTTAAAATATGATAGAAATGGAAAACTTGACTCCAAGAGTGATGAAGGAATTTTTCTAGGGTATTCTACCAAGAGAAAAGCTTACAAATGTCTAAACAAAGCCTCTAACAAAAGTATTGAAAGTGCAAATGTAAAGATAGATGAATTTGCAGAAAAGAATGAACAAGAAAGCACTAAAGAACCAGAGGACTACAATAAGTTCACTTACAATGAGGAACCTGACATTCTACCCTACCAACAATGTAGAGCCCCTGAGCTACAAATCATTTCTCCCAAGCATCAGGCTGCAAATACCGACGGTCAAGATAATGATCAAAATAATGTGCAAGATGTGGAAGAACAGAATGAAGATCAAAATAATGATCAAGATGATAGACAAAGAACTGTACCTATACTTGAAAGATATGTAAGAAGGAACCATCCAGAGGTCCATATCATAGGAGATAAGAAATTTGGTACAAGAACAAGAAGTAAGTCTTTAAACTCAAATTTTTTAATTTGTGAGTTTGAGCCAAAATCTGTCAATGCTACACTAGATAATGAGGAATGGATAAGTGCTACGAATGATGAGATTGAGCAGATTGAGAAGAAAAAAACATCATCACTTGTGCCAAGACCAGATGACAATAATGTCATCGATACAAAATGGATATTCAGGAATAAGATGAATGAGAATGGAGAAGTCACAAGGAACAAAGCATGACTAGTATACAAAGGGTATGCACAAGAGGAAGGTATAGACTATGGAGAGACCTTTGCACCCATTTCTAGGCTAGAAGGAGTAAGAATATTACTTGCTTATGTTTCATTCAAAAGATTCAAGGTATACCAAATGGATGTCAAGTCAGCATTCCTAAATGGAATACTTGAAGAAGAAGTATACATTGAACAACCAAAAGGGTTTGTTGATCCAAACAAGAGGGACATGGTATGTAGACTTCACAAATCCTTGTATGGATTGAAACAAGCTCCAAGAGCCTGGTATGAATGACTTCATTCTTATCTAATAAGTATTGGATTTATAAGGACTAGTGAAAATAGTAATCTTTATTTAAAAGAAGATACCTATGCTAACACTTCGATTGCTGAAATATTTGTTGATGACATCATATTTGGAGGCAATGATATGCTATGAAAATATTTTTCTAATGAGATGAGAAAAGAGTTTGACATGTCTATGTTTGGTGAGATCAAGTTCTTTCTTGGTATACAAATCATTCAACAAAGTGAAGGAATTTTCATTACACAGTCCAAGTACATCAAAGAGGTCCTGAAAAATATTCAAGATGGAAGAATCCAAACCACTTGGAACACCGATGGCTACTAGATGTAAGTTGACAAAGGAGGACAAAAAAATAGAGGTAAATAAAACTTTGTATAGATCAATGATTGGAAAACTCATGTATGTTGTACACACTAGACCAGATATTGTACATGCAGTAGGAATTGTTGCTAGATTTTTTGCTAACCCTAGGGAATCACATATGACTGCTGTGAAAAGAATTTTAAGATATCTGAACAATACTGAGGAATTTGGCTTATGGTATAGAAGAGAAGGCAAATTTGACCTTAAGGTGTTTACCAATGATGATTGGGCTCGGAATCTTGATGACCGAAAGAGAAAAATTGGAGGAGCATTCTTTATGGGTGACAAACTTGTAACATGAATTAGCAAGAAGCAAGGATGCATCTCTCAATCTACTGTAGAAGAAGAATATGTTTTTTCTGCTGCAAATTGCTCAAATATTGAATGGATCAAATAGTTGCTAGAAGGTATGCATATGAAGATCTTAGAACCAGTGATTATCTATTGTGATAACACCAGTGCAATAAAAATTTCTAAGAATCCAATCATGCATGCAAAAACTCAACACATTGCCATCAAGTATCATTACTTGAGAGAACAAGTTCAAGAAAAAGAGGTGATACTTGAGTATGTCTAATCCAAAGAAAAATTAACTGATATCTTCACCAAGCCACTTCCCAAGGATACATTTGAGTACTTGAGAAAAAGACTAGGGGTCAAACCCTTGTCTACCAATCAGTAAAATGACTGAAGGCTACATCAGCCTACATGTTATTAGAATATCATTCATGTTGATGCAAGAAATGAGATGAACTTAAAAGCTATATCTATATACAGACAGGCATATATCAAAACTAAGCACCAGAAATTATTGTTGGATAAGGGAAATTCAAGGAATATGTTATGGATAGGAAAACTATTGTTTGACATGAATATCAGATATTTGTAAAATATTTGTTTGGCATTGTTGTCAAAAGGAGAGAGATTATCCATATTATCACATTCTTATGAGAAAGATTATCCATTATCAGATTACTCCAACAAGGAGAGATTTTGTATGAAAAAGTTTATACAAAGGGAGAGTAGTTGTTGAAAAGAGAAAAAGACATCAAAATAGAAGAACAATCAAAAGGAGAGAAATTGACACAAGCAAAGGACTCAACACATCAGAAGATAAGAGAACTGCAGGAATCAAATCTAAGCTAAAATAGAGCTTACCAAAGTTCAGACATTTATCGGTTGACAAAAGGGAGAAATTGGTAGTTTGATGAATCTCAACAGTTGTATTTCATATTGTATTAGAAATAGTGTAGTATGATAATATAAGTATGTTGCCATCAATTCCAAAGGGATAGATTGATGACATGTAACTGATTAAATGTTTTTTTAATGTTAATTTGAAGATAATGCAAGGCATTAAATCAGTTAATGGTTTGTATTGTCATTGATGTCAACTTGATATCATTTGTACGGTCATGTATATAATGCTAAAGACTTCAAAGAATCAATGGAATGAAGGTTATGCTTTCAAAAATGCATAAAAGTCAAGTATTCACTAAGTGACATACAAACACTAACAGAGTGCACACCATCAGTAAAGGAAAAGAAGAAAAGTCACATTGATACCTGATGAGCAGAAGACAGTGTTGCCTGACGAAGCAAACCACAGGATGCCCGATGAGCTAAAAATAGAGTTGCCTGACAGATGGAGATCCCAAAGCTAACTAGAGTCACATTGATAGAACTGGTAGTTGTAACTGACAACTAACTAAAGAGTTGACCGATGAAATAGAGAGTTCAAAAAATGACAAAATATCTAGCTAGCAAGAGCTAAAGATAGACTTAACTGGTCATTTTCCTTGTTTTATTTGACTAGAGTTAAGTAATTGATTTAAAACTGATTTATACAGTTGGAATGAAGATAACTACGAGACAAATTAGGAGTTATGCTTTAAATCAAATTGGCTGGATTGTTTCTTATGCCAAGAATCAACAATCAAGAAACAGTGAATATCATGTCTATATAAGAGACAAGCTTAATTCTTTTTTGTATCACATGAAAATGGGATTAAGGGGAGTGAATAGAAAAAGGATGCTAAAGAGAAAATGATGAAGAACAACTTAATGCAGTACTGATCAATCAAGATGAAGGAGAGCTAAGGAATTCTGCAGACACCGATGAACAGTAAGCACAGCATCACAAAGCAGAAAGTATGGAGCACAAAAGAATTGAATTGATACATTGATCAGAGAGGTAATGTACTTAAATAGATCTGAAAATATATAATTCATGTTGCATTAGAAATAGGTCATTTTGTTTCAGTTTAACCATTGAAGCATCAAGTCTCTTAATAGAGAAGGACTTAACAGTCTTCTATATATTGAGGTACATCCCAAAAAGTGCCAAAAAGGTTGATTCATGAAAGTAGCATTGGATATGCCTAATGCCTATTGACAGTCTAAGAGAGAGGTTGACTCAAGGATGGAAACATTAGATGCTTGATACTAAGTGACAACCTATATGTGTAAAATCCTCTAACAAGGTCACACCTAACAGTGTGTTTGTAACCTTTAACAGGGTTGGCTCTTAACAGGGCTTACTTGAGAAGAGTGAAAATTTGGGGTACCGGTCCCAGTGGTTTTTTTCCCTTAACAGGGTTTCCACATTAAAATCCATTTGTTATATGTGTGTATGATATATTTCTTTACTATTATATATCTTGCATAATTCATTCTAGATTTATTAGTATACTCTGCATATTTACTATATTTTGGTAAATAGTTATACTGCTTATCGGTAATCAAGGAGAATAAGGACAGACAAGTTAAACTGACAGACAGTTAATCATTATAAGAATTCCATGGCATGCATCTTGTAGGGACATAATAATATGAGGTTTATTAATTGGTGGTTAAGTTTAAGGATAAGTTTTTGAGGCCAATGATTCACCCCCCCCCCCTTCTCAGTTATTACTAACAAAAAGATCCATCAAAATAAAGTTTCCATTTTATGCTTGGAGTGATGGTCATAATGGATTCATCTAGAAAATCTATAATGATAGGATGATCCCCTTGAATAGGAGCCTCTACTAATTTATCCTCAATTATTTTTTCTTTAATATATTTATGGTCCACATAGACAATGTCAAATTCACTGAGAATCATAACCCATTCAGTAGTCTGTCCAGTAAGAGCAGCTTTAGACAACAGATATTTTAATGGATCAATCTTTGGAATAAGATGTATCTTATTGTATCATCTTAAAATGGAAGCACTTCCATGTTGAGAATGTTTAGCCCTCCTTTGGGGATTTTTTTGACCTCCATCATATCATCTTTCTATTTCTACATCATCCCCTACTTCTGTGCCAGTTTAGGACCCTAATTGGGCCTCTTCGGGCACCTTCTACCCCACCTGGCATGTTTTCCAGGGGTTCTGGCCCCCTGGGTCAAGGTCAACCTTGACCTTGACCTAGGTCAAGGTTGACCTTGACCTTGACCTAGGTCAGGGTCGACCTCAACCTGACTAGGGTCCCCCATTCAAATCTGGGAGCTTGTCGGCTGTCGGGGGTCATATAAAATTCATTTTTCTCATTTTCGGGTCGACTATTTTAGGTTCTGAAGCATTGATTCCTAAATTATATTTAATATAGGTCCTCTCCTAGGGGTAAATTATTTAATGGGAATTTAATTATCCTATGTCAGCCTCCTTAGAAGATTGTGCCCTAGTTTCATATAAAAGGGAGCCTTCTCCTCTCATTTTCTCTAACCATGGTCAAGTAACAAGCGCTAAGGCAACTAATTTTTCTAAGGGTAATAAAGCATCCATTATTCTACATGTTTTCAAGCTCTCAAGGTGTTCAAGTCTTCCTCTCAAGCATTTAAGTTCTCCATTGAAGATCAAGGATTCAAGTTTTCAAGCCTTTGAAGGGATTAGGTTCAAACATTCAAGATTCATCATTCAAACCCTAGATCCAACCATCATGGTGGTGTGATCTTCCTTCAATATCCTTTGTGCATCCTCAAGACTCTTTAATCATCTCTTCAAGGTGTATTTCAAGCATACAATCATGAAGGTTTATGGTTTCTATTGATTCCAAACTTTCATACTTACATACTTGCTACATTTGAATTACAATTGTATATCTATTTAATATCATAGCTTCATTGTTAGATTCAATTCTACTACTTTCTAGCATTCTATACTTTATTTATTTCAAGTTTAATTCCTAAATTGGGGTTTAACTAAGGTAAACCCCTCCCCCCAAACAAAAAAACCTCTTTTTTTTGTAGGTACAAGTTCAGGACTGTGGATTTGGACTCAGATCTGGATACCCTTTTTGGCTTTCTGTCAGGCTCCGTGAACAGATTCTTTGTCAGACCTGTAAAGGTCAAGGTTGACATTATTGAGTTAGGGTTGACATTTGTGGGTCAAGGTCGACCTTTTTCATAAGATGGTGTCAGATTGTAAAAATGTTTCTGGGTTTTGTTTGTCTCTGCGTTCCAGTTCTGGATCATACTTCAATTTTTCTAGAAACAGAGTACAGACCTTAGAAAATAGCATTCTTTCATCTGCAATTATTTAAGGTTAGTACATTTCTCCTATTTCTTTAATTACTGTCATATATCATATCTATATATTCAATTAATAGAATTTAAGGTCTTCTCTTATCTCATTTCCAAATGGTTGATTCACTTGTGCATTAATCCCTCTTTTGGGTTGATCAACTTGGATCTTTCATTTGTGCATTTGAGGATAAAAGAGGAATATATTATCTTCCTCATAATCACATTTTGATAAAAACATAATTTAAATGTAAAGGTTAGGGAAATACACAATCAAAACCTAATAAAACTAAATAAAACAAAAGAAACATTTTTCTTCCTTTACATTTTGGTGAACCCGCGATATACAACTCCTTCTCTTTGGTGTTAGATTTACATCTTAGGTTAAAGCTTGCATCTTAAAATACAAAAATAAAAATTCATAAAATATACAAAAACACTTCTTGCATTTCATTTATTATGAAGATCTTTTGGTGTATGGCTATTTTTCTCATTATTCTTCTCTTAGCATCTCTTTATAGTTCTTATGATGTGTATGAGACTATCCTCCATTTTATTATATTCATCACTCTTCATGGTGTGCTTTCTTATTCCATTATGAGATTGACCAATACTAGTCTCCCTACTTTTAAAACTTCTATTAGGGTTGTGTGTAATAGACTCATTACTCTTTTGGATTATGTGAAGAGTTTGGTAGATGATACACCATTGCCTAATCTTCCTCCTAACCTTCCTAATCCAATTCCTAATAATCCTACTCCTATTCTTCCACCTTCCATCCCTAGTTCTTCTCACACTTTTGTTGAGGCTCAAACTATGGTACAAGATGAGGATGTGCAAGAATTCCTAGATTTACCTTCTCCTTCTTATCCGATCCATGATGCTATTAAGAGAAAATCCCAAGAAACTTCTCCTAAAACCATCATTCCACCTTACACAACATTTTCTCATGAACACAATAATCAATCACCTCCTATAGAAGCTTTGCAAGATAGATACACTACTGGATACACTATGGTTGATAAACAAGGTTATAAGGGTTTAGGGATTGGTGTTAATTAACATGGCATTAAAAAACCTAATTCATGTATCTCCTAAAAAAAATATGCATGGTATAGGCTTCCCGCCTTCTCAATTTGAGGTAGTTGATCTTAACTATTGTCCTCCTCTTCATATTCTTCTTCCAACACCCACCTTAGATCACCCTGATACTCCTAAAGATGTGGCTAAAAAGGTGTATGTCCAGTTAATGAATTCAAGAAATAAATCTTCAACCCCATTCTGAGAAATGCCCTCTCTAAATACAAATGTCCTTTTCATTATAGTAATAAACATTTACTTGCTGATTGTGTGCATTTAAAGCTATATGTTAGAGAAAGGGCTACTTTGGGAATTATATATCATTCTCGTGCAGTATTACAATTTCTTCATAATTTTGATATAGGGCATTCCCCTCGTTCTTCTACAAGTTAGATTGCATTTCTCCTCTTGTCTATTCACTGGGGAGCAAGAGGAATCTTATTCCAGGCTTCTAGGATCCATTTTACTCTCAGCATATCTTTTGTGTTGAGTTTAATTGGTTATTCTTTCTATATTCTATCCCTATAAATCATGAATGATATCTTTTCTAAAAACATTTGTTTTGTAATGATATCTCTTTGCTATGAAATCTCTTGATATAAATTGATATATCCCTTGCCTTCACACCTAGGGGGCAAGGTATGTTCTTTATTCCTCTATCTAAGGAGCTACTTTCCTTAGCTTAGTGGCATGTGTTTATCTTACAACATTGTTTCTTTATAAAGATTTGTGTTTTGACTATTGATACCCTCTTATATGAGCGGTGATTTTCCTAGGTCATCACCTCTTCTTTATTTTGTAAACTATGTTTTTGATAAACTCTTTCTCTTGCTTTGGGTTTGAGTTTGTTTCCTTCATCTTAAGATTCCTCTTCCTCTTGATTACAGGGGCTTTTTGATTGAATCTTTGTTCCCTCTTTTCTTTAGAAGATGGCATTTTATCCTAAGAACTCCTCTATGGTGAGGGTCTTGTTTATGAGATCTCTTCCCTTTTTGAGGATCCTTTTTCCATAAGTGACATATCCATTTCATGATTATCTGTGTTCTTGGATGTAAGGGTCAAGGATCTTCACTAAGAATATGGTATATATTGTTGTTAAGCTAGATATCTCCTTACCTTGTGAAGTAGGTATCCTCTTTTCTCTTCCTTACCCTGCCTAGTGGGTAGTCATGATAAGGAGGGGGGCATATATAGGGTCTCCCTTGTACTATAGTTTACATTTATTTACATTTTGGAACATTCTAAATCCTCGGAAGGTAATGCACATAAGTTGCTAAATCCTAAAGGGACACGCATTTTTACTTTTATGTTCGCTAAATCCTCATAAGGTAATGCACATAAGTTGCTAAATCCTAAAGGGACACACATTTTTTAATTTTATGTTTGATAAATCCTTGGAAGGTAATGCACATAAAGTTGCTAAATCCTTAAGAGATACACACACTTTTTATTTTTATGATATGCTAAATCCTCGAAAGGTAACACACATAATTTTCTAAATCCTGAATGGACACACATTTTATATTCCATAGTGATACAAGAATGTAGATCTATGGATATTTTCAAAAGCCGTTAGAAGATGCATTTACAATTACAAGCACAATTTATGGGTGAACCTATTGGGGGCTCTCCCTCCTTGGTGATTCATAGTAAGGTGGGTATCTTACTAGGTGAGGTAATCACTTTCTCTTTTCTCTCTTTCACTTTCATGCTAGTAGGATTAGATCATGAAACTATGTTATCTATGGTGTTGTTCTTGTCTTACTTATGTAGTTATGTATGTTTTCTATGATTGATTGTTCTTTACTTTCATATCTTTATGTATGTATTTTGAGTTATAATCCTTTGTCTAAGGACTCATGTCCTTGACTTAGTGATGTTCTACTTTGTTGAAATCCACCGGTGTCTTTCTTCTAACTTTACCGTGAGCATGTTTGATTTCCATACTCTCGCTAAAGTGGGGGCTTAATGTATCATCTTAAAATGGAAGCATTTCCATGTTAAGAATTTTTATCCCTCCTTTGGGGATTCTTTTGACCTCCATCATATCATCTTTCTATTTCTACATCATCCCCTGCTTCTGTGTCGGTTAAGGACCCTAATTGGGCCTCTCTGGGCACCTTCTACCCCACCTGGCATGTTTTCTAGGCATTCTCACCCCCTGGGTCAAGGTCAACCTTGACCTTGACCTAGGCCAAGGTCAACCTCAACCTTGACCTAGGTTAGGATAGACCTCAACCCTGACCAGGGTCCCCCTTTAAAATCTGGGAGCTTGTCGGCTATCGGGGGTCATCTAAAATTCATTTTTCCCACTTCCGGGTTGGCTGTTTCGGGTTCTGAAGCATTGATTCCTAAATTATATTTAATATGGGTCCTCTCCTAGGGGTAAATTATTTAATGGGAATTTAATTATCCTATGTCAATCTCCTTAGAAGATTGTGCCCTAGTTTCATATAAAAGGGAGCCTTCTCCTCTCATTTTCTCTAACCATGATCAAGTAACAAGCGCTAAGGAAACTGAGTTTTCTAAGGGTGATCAAGAATCCATTATTCTACATGTTTTCAAGCTCTCAAGGTGTTCAATTATTCCCCTTAAGCATTTAAGTTCTCCATTGAAGATCAAGGATTCAATTTTTCAAGCCTTTGAAGGGATTAGGTTCAAACATTCAAGATTCATCATTCAAACCCTAGATCCAGCCATCATGGTGGTGTGATCTTCCTTCAAGATCCTTTGTGCATCCTCAAGACTCTTTCATCATCTCTTCAAGGTGGATTTCAAGCATACAATCAAGAATTTTTATGGCTTCTATTGAGTCCAAACTTTCATACTTACATACTTGCTACATTTGAATTACAATTGCATATCCATTTAATATCATAGCTTCATTGTTAGATTCAATTCTACTACTTGCTAGCATTCTATACTTTATTGATTTCAAGGTTAATTCCTAAATCAGGGTTTGACTAAGGAAAACCCCTCCCCCCCAACAAACAAACCTCTTTTTTTTTAGGTATAGGTTTAGGACTTTGGATTTGGTCTCAGATCTGGATACCCTTTTCGGCTTTCTGTTGGGCTTCATGAACAGATTCTCTGTCGGACCTGTGCAGGTCAATGTCAACATTATTGGGTCAGGGTTGACATTTGTGAGTCAAGGTTGACCTTTTTCATAAGACGGTGTCAGATTGGAAAAATATTTCTGGGTTTTGTTCATCTCTGCATTTCGATTCCGGATCATACTTTAGGTTTTACAGAAACAAAGTACAGACCTTAGAAAATAGCATTCTTTGATTTGAAATTATTTAAGGTTAGTATATTTCTCCTATTTCTTTAATTACTGTCATATATCATATCTATATATTCAATTAATAGAATTTAAGATCTTCTTCTCTTATCTCATTTCCAAATGGTTGATTCACTTGTGCATTAATCCCACTTTTGGGTTGATCAACTTGGATCTTTCATTTGTGCATTTGAGGATAAAAGAGGAATATCTTATCTTCCTCATAATTATATTTCAATACAAACAAAATTTAAATTTAAAGGTTAGGGAAATACACAATCAAACCCTAATAAAATGAAATAAAACAAAAGAAACATTTTTCTTCCTTTACACTTATAATTAAGTATATAGCGACCCAACTTCTGTGTATAGAAGACAGTGACCAAAAAATATTTTTCAATAGGTGAGTAATTTAAATCATAGCCCACTAGAGTTCTATTGAGATAATAAATTTCTCTCTTTTTTCCATTTCCATCTAGTTGTGCCAAAAGAGCACCCAGTGCAACTTCAGTAGCTGATATGTAAAAAATTAGAGGTCGTCCTAGGGTAGGAAGAACCAGAACTAGATTATTATCTATATATCCTTTCAGTCATTTAAATTCCTTCTAACATAGTCAATCCCACTAAAACTTAACATCTTTGCATAGTAGGTGAGAAAAGGGGTGTACTTTATCAACCAGCTATGACTGAATCGCCTGATAAACTGAAGTTTTCCTTATAGATTGTGCAGTTGTTTTAATGTCTTGAGGGGTGGCATTTCCAAGATGACTTTTAATTTCTTTGTATCTACCTCTATGCCTCTACTTGATAAAATATAGCCTAACAATTTTCTGGATTGGACTCCAAAGACACATTTCTTGAGATTGAGCTGACGCTTGTACTTCTCCAATCTTTCAAAGATTGTTGTGAGGATGGAATGTGATTTTTCATGTCTTAGATTTTCCCAAATGGTTATCCACATAATCTTCCATAATAACTTGTATAAGGTCATGAAATATTATGGTCATTTCTCGCTGATAGGTTACTCTTGCATTTTTAAGGCCAAAGGGCATGACCTGATAATAGAATGTACCCCAAGGAGTTGTGAATATAGTTTTATGTTGATCTTGTGGTGCTATTCCAATTTGATTATACCCATAGAATCCCTCCATGAGGGACAACATCTCATGTCCAGCAGTCAAATCCACTATGATATCAATGTTTGGTAGTGGAAAATCATCCTTAGGACACACTAAGTTCAAGTCTCTAAAGTGTGTACAAATACGGATACCCCCAACAAGATTACCAACCAAAATAATGTTAGAGACCCATTCAGGACAATCAATAGGTCTGATGATCTCTGTATCAAGCATTTTTTGGAGGTTGACCTTGACTAAACAAAGCAACTTATGGATGCATCTTGCGTAAGTTCTGCTTAACAAGTTTAACCTTTAAATCAACTCCAAGATGATGTACAACTAAATCTATATCTATTCTAAGCATATCTTTGTAGGTCCATAAAAATTTCATTTGTATTTTCTTAAGGAACTCAATCATATCATTTCTTTCTTGATCATTGAGTGATGTTGCAATATATGTAACCTTTGGATTTTCTTCTGTACCTAGATTGACTTTTTTGTATCTTCTATCAGGATGGAGGATCTTTCAGTTTGTAAAGATATAAATGGAAAATCAACTTCTCCCTCCTCTAGTGCCTCAGAGAGGTTTTCAGTAGAGGACACATCCTTTAATTTATTTTTTTCTTCATCTGAAGGTGCCTGTGAGAGATTTTCATCAAGGGATGTTTTATCATTTTTTTTAATTTTTTTCTCTTTTTCAATTTTGCAACTAAGAGTATTGACCTAGCTACCAAAGTAGGATTTCTCATTATAGTAAATTTTATGTTCATGGTCATGAAGATTCTTAAGTCCAAAGAGTTCTAACATTGCCTCATCTGAATCGCATATGTCCAAGGAGGGTAGTCAATCTTGTTGAACTGAATAAATTATATCAGGGTTTTTGAGGGGAAGGTTAGCGGATGAAAGGTCAGCTTCTATAATGGTGAGGACACAGGTATAGTCATCAAGGTCATCTTCAATGTATGGGAAAGGTAATTCAAGTTATTATTCTTTGGTGTTTGAATCATATTCAACTAAGCAATAGCCCTTAGTGAAGTTTGTCTTAGTTTCTAAGGATCACAATCCTTTTCCACATGCAAAGCCTTTTTCTTCAATGAGGGTCCTCCTTCCTGTTTCATTTTCTCCAAGACCAGTACCATGATATCCCATTCTTTCAACAATGGGAGTGACTTTTACATACTTTCCCATAGGGAATTTTACTAATTTCTCCTCTTCTTCCTTTTAAATCCAATCTAAGACATTAGATTCCATGTGTTCATCTGCTAAAGATACCTAATGTTCAAAAGTAGTCTTTTTGCATTTCATTGTGTCTTTTTCTCCTGAGGGAACTAATAGTGAAGGTTCGCCGTAAGATTTTAGGGAAAAGGGGAGTTGTCTAATGCACATAGCACTTTCAAACTTATATTCTCCCATGCCTTGATCTATGAATGTTATTTTCTTTTTCAACTCAGGAATCTTCTCTTCAATGGCTTTCTCCTTTCCTTTAGATTTGTCTAAGGGAATTTCAGATGAATCTTTAGTACCTTTAGAGGAATATTGTTGAATTACAAGTAGAGTGGGATTCTCCTTTTCAATAGGTTAACCATATTCATTCAAGGGAAAATATTTGATTTTTTACCCTCTGATATTTTTCAATATTGAAAGGGCTCCGGATCTCCAGGAATAGTTATTTCTTTTTCATGATGTGAGAACTTTTAACATTGATGATATGTAGAGTGTACACCTTTGATAGCATGTATCCATAGTCATCCCAATAATATGTTGTATGGTAGATCAAGTTCGAGCACATGAAAAACTATTTCTATTAGAGTCAGGCCCACTTGTAGGGAAAGAGTTATCAAACCTTTACTCTTCCTTTATCTATCACCATAGGCCTTTATTGTGATTCTTTTATTTACATCAAGAAGGTCTTCATGAAGACCAATATTTTGGATCATTTTTAATGTACACAAATTGAGACCAAATCCACCATCTATAAGGACTCATTTGGTCTTAGTGGAATGAATTTTGGTTTCAATATGGAGTGATTTATTATGATGGAGATCTGGGCCACATAAATCTTTGTCAGTAAAGACCAAATGTTCTTGTGAAGCTAAATTTCCAATCATAGCTTGGAACTGCGAAGCATTAATGTTTTTCAGGGACACATGACTCATTAAGGGTGTTTTCAAGAACTTCTTTATGGATGGGGGATGTGCTAATAATATCGAGGATAGATATTTATGCAGGCATATTTCCTAACTGGGCCAACAAATCATAGAATCAAGAAATCTGAGTGGTTGTGGATCGTGCAGCTGGTAGATTTGCAGAGCTTGATGGATTGGTAGCAACCTGAATAGTGACTCTTGATCTTTGGATGGTAGCATTGTAATCTGTGACTTTAAGTGTCAGAGTGTTTACATGGTTTTTGGATTCTTCAATATATCCATAGAGTGCATCAAAACCAAAGATATCATTCTCTTCTAGACTTCCACATGTTCAATCTTCACCTGTGAGAGTGTTTGTGGAATAATCATATGGAATGGCGTTGGATGTGTTTTTCTAATTGGGTTTTGGAAAGGGCTCATGATAGACCTTTAGTTTTTCATTTTATGATGACATAATTTTTCCTTCAACCTCAAATTTTCCATCATCTATAAGATCTTGGACAAAATGTCTCAGTTTCATGCATTTCTTGGTATCATTCCCTTTGATGTGATGGTATTCACAATATTCATAATCTTTATACCAAGTGGGTTTTGGTTTTTTTTCATCAAACGGTTGAGTATTAGGATATATCATCATCCCTTGAACCACTAATCTTAAAAAAACCACATCAAGTGACTCTGCAAGAGAAGTAAATTATTTTTATTGTCTTGAACCAGCGTTGTTGCTATTATTATTGTTGTTTTTTTGTTACTATGAGGAAACATATAGGACTATTTTCGGGGGTTTTTTTTATATTTTTTTGTTGTGATGAATTTATCTGGTTATTATTGTTGGTGGTGTGATTGTTAAGATTATTTTGATTGCCCTGATTGGATGCCTAGAAATTTCGGACATGCTTGGTATCTGTCACTCCATCCTTGATGACCCCTTTGTTTTTACTCTAGAATTTAGGTTTGTCATTGTTAAAAGAAGGGATATAAATTTTAGTGGAAACATTTTTCAAAATTCCATCCTCAATGTTTTTCCATTTCTTAACAAGAGACTCGAAAGTGTTAGGCAAAGACATCTTCACTTGGAATGGCATTTTGGATACCAAGTTTCTAGTAAATATATCAATCAAGTGATGATTGGGAATTTTCCAAGGCATCTGATTTGTAATGTGTCTCCATCTTTGTAGAAAGTTGGAAAAGGTTTATCCATTCCTTTTCTTGGTGTTTCACATATCACTCAATGATGCTTGATGTTAAATCTTGTAGGAATATTGTGCAATGAATTTCTCTACAAGGTCAGAGAAGGTAGATATGGATCCATGAGGGAGAGCCATGAACCATTTCAGAGTGGAACCACCAAGACTCTTAGTGAATAGTCTCTCTAGGTAATTCTCGTTGTAGGAAACCTCTTGTCATGGAATATAAAATCATTTCAAATGTTGGATGGGGTATGTCTCCCCCTTGTATTTCCCAAATTTAGGGATCTCAAAGTTTGGAGAAAATGGTTGCATGGTTATCGACTAGTCGAATGGGTAAGGGAATATCTCATCAAAGGAGAATTATTTCTTTCTCCCATTTTTCATGTTGTGTACAAGGTTATTAAGCTAATTGACATGTTGAGATAAATAAAGAGCTTTATTATGAGTGATCTGTTGTCCAAAATATTTTCCACCTCCTAATTGTGAGGTCAAAAATCCTATCAGTGTCATGCCAACTATAGCAAGAGGTGTATAATGATAAGCTTGAGACATTTGTTGAGTGGATGTCTTCATGGAAGATGAAGGAAATGTGAATTGTGATGATGAAACCAAAGGGATATATTTTTTCCCTATATTAAAAATACTAACACCCGTGTCATGGGATGTGTTCATCGTGTTATGATTTATGTTATGTGAAGTCGTGTTGGAAAAAATAGTACTAAGGATCTGTTGAAGTTGTTCATTTGTCAGTTAAAATAGTGGTTGTCAATTTGATGTGGGTATTCATGTAGAAGGAACTCTAGAAGTGGCCTTGCCTCATTCTTGTAATGATGTTGCGTTAGAGGCTGAGATTGTGGTCATGTTTGTAGCAGTTGTAGCCTTGATTATATTGCTAACAAGGAGATATTCATCAAAATTAGCGGGTACTGTAACACCATTATTGATAAGGTTCAAGAGTAATTCTCTACTATTTTGGTTAATGGAATTCTCAACCATCTCTATATTAATATGGATCACTAAGGAAATCATTCGCTTGAGTCGGTCTTTCATCTTGATCCACCAATTCATTTTCTATAGGGGCATTGTTATGTCTTCAACGTGTGCTACATGTCCTTGAAAGAATGAATGGGAAAAAGGATTCTCATCATCATGGTTGGTATTTTATTTCATGTGCCTCATGTTTTTATCTTGGGATCAAGTAACTACCATACAATGGTGGTCTGTGAAAGATGAAAAATGAAAGTTGAAGTCTTGAAAATGAGGTGTTGGGAAGACTTGATGATGATGAAAGATAAACCTAGCAGAAAGGATTTGGAATTAAACTGATTTGGATTTGGATTTGGATTTATTACATTGGATTAAGTTGATTGAATTTGGTTTGATGTAACTAAGATTGATTAATTTTAATTGAATTGGATTTAAAGGTTTTAAGATAAAACCTAGGTGTGACAAGACCTTATGATGATGCAAACATGAAGGATTGATTTTGATAACATCTTTTCTACTTAGATATAGACTTATGATCCCAAGAAAAATAAGATGACACTAATTTAATTAATTAATTGAGATGGACTAATGTTCTACAAGAAATAATTTGATTAAATGTGTTTTCTAGAAGAGAAGGTATGTAACACTTTTGATTAAAATCTTTCAACCTAGGAAGGATGAAGGAATGAGAGATCAGATTTGATTGGCTAGTTTTGATTGTAGTTCAAAGATGATTGATTCTTGCCCCGAGGATCAAAGTGGAGGAAATGATGATGTTGGTGTGAAAATAATGAGGTGAAGGATTGATTTTTTATTTGATTCAAGGTTCAAAGGTTTAAAATGAGGCTTATTTAGTCATATTTCTCAAAATGAATAAAGATATGATTCACATGATTTTCTGCCATAATACAAGAAACTTTGTTGTTGAAGATGATGACATCAAATTTCTCAATGTCCTTTATTTCTTATTGATTTGTTTTGATTATATGTTGGTTCTCTCTACATTTTCTATCAGCTGCTTTATTCTCTCTATAGACACGAGGAACCAAGATTTTTAATTGCTTATACTTTCTTGAATTGGTCATGTCCCACAGAGAAAATGTCATTTTTGACTGCGTAAATGTGTGTTTTATGACAAATTATTTTGAAGTCTTCTAGAGAATCAAAGTTCTAATGTTTTTACAAGGTCTTATTTCTCTCTTTTTTTAAGAGGATACAACAGTTCTCAGACGCAAATGAAAATCTACAGAGATGACACTCTCAGTTTGGAGACAACAGTCTCAGGTCAAAGATGACAATTTAAGCTTAGAGAATTTTTAACTATTTTGATGATTTTGATCGATTGGACTGGTCTGGTCTGATTCAAGGTCAATATGTTCAATAGAAAGAACTAGTTTTCAAGCATTCAAAACATAATAAAAATAATAATCATATGTATGAAAATATTCGTGCAGGGGACAAAGCAACCTTGCAAGATCCAAATAGAAGTGATAATGAAGCTTATATGAAATAATGTATCTTCAAGGTATGTATGTTCTAGTCAAATCATAATGAAGATACTCAAGTAGTTCTTACCCTAAAGAATTGGCATATCATGAAAATCCTTGCTCCCAAACTTAGGCACACTTCAAAAGCTAATCAAAATATAACCACTTCCAACCACACAATGGGTTAACAATGTATTATCTGAATCTTAATGCTCAGGTATGTTAGGAATAACTATCCAGAAGACAAATGAGAGGGGGGGTGAATCAGTTGTGATATATATTTTTAAATGTTAATCTTTATAAACCAAAACTGAAATGCAAATGATAACACAATAAATGCCAACACAATAAAATAATACTTTTTGTTGAGGAAACCCTATTAAAGGTAAAACCCCGGTGGGAATTAGCACCCAAAAATAATGTACTGAGAGTATAGTATCCATGTTAAAATATTTAGTCCTGTTAGGAGCTTATTACAACATTATAGTACACAGTCCCTATTAGGAGACAGACATGGTTAGGATTCAAGAAAAGTAGTAGGCTCACTACTTGGGCACACTTCCCAAAGAAGGTAAAAGACACCCTCAAGGATTCACAAACCAAACAAGTGTATATAGAAAATATACCATCCAATGAACTGTCTGATAGCAATTGTCTTTGCTTGGTCAGTTCCAATGAAGTATTCTTATCACAAACTCTTCCCTACATCCACCAGCCAAACAAGCCTCATAGCTTTCACTTCTCTTCCTTTTCAATCTCTTCCACTACCACATCTTTGCAAAAGAAAAGATCACTCATATATACTCTATTACAATAATTCATTAGGTCAGCCAGTTAACCTTTCCTAATACAAAATAATTAATTAGGTTGGCCAATTAGGCTTTCCCATGTAATCACCTAAACCCTAGACCCCCAATCTTAGCAATTAATCAAGAAACCCTAATCTTGATTATACCTAAGTCCTAAATCAAACAGACAATTATCAAATTCAAACTGATCTGACCTAAACCCTAGGTCATAATCGATCACCTTACTTGATTAATTAATTAATTCCTAAAATCACATTACATTGGCAAATAAACATTATGTTAATTATTTAATTGATATTATGACATATTAATTAAATAAAAATTACAAAATTGTCAATTAAATCTAAAAGGAATTAAATTAATTATAAAATCATAAATGTGCATTCAAAATCAATTAATTTATTAAAAATGCATATGACATCATCAAATCCAGTTGACTGATTATCAAAATGGAAACAATCCAGTTCGACTTAGTTAACTAATTCTTGACTGATTATCATTTTAGAAACATTTCAGTTAACTGAAAACTGGATATGGAAGTTTCCAAAATAACTGATCAGTCAGTTCAGTCAACTGACTCTCTCAACCAATCAAATCACTTGCACATGGATTGTGCTTCTTCAATCAAATCTAAGCCACTCTTTTTGTTCGATCTCGACCGTCGATTCGAGAGAGATTTCTATAAAAGAGAAACTATTTTCCTTCACAAAGGATCCCAAAAATTTTATTATCGTTATTATGTTGTAATTTGCATTCAATCATTTATCATTTTAGCTTTCAATTTGATTAGCATTTGGTTTACTTTTATGCAAGCATGCAAATCTAATCATTAGAGCATATTTCATTTGGTGTTTTAAAATCAATCTTACACACTCAATTTGGTGCTTCTAAAATGAATCCTAATTAGTCTTGGATGAAAAACAAAGTTGCATAATCATTTAGATTAATCAATATTTTACTTTCAACATATATACATTGAATCCTTCATTTAGGTCTTCGGTGTAGTCACTAAGCTTGCAATGACCTGAGAGCAAGCTCATACTCCTGCCTTCTAGAAGGCAACATGTCGACTCTTTCAGACATGTAGGGTGAATGAATTGATATTCATTCCTATATGCAGCTGAAGAACAATGACCATGTTGAAGTGTTCTGCTAAATCAGAGGCCCACATTTAGCACGCACATTTCTGGCGCCCACCGTGGGGCTAAAAATCAATTTCAAGCCTCATTATTGACTTCTATTTTAATTTTTTTTTGTGTTCACTTTGAACAAAATCTGGGTCCACGGTTGCATCCGGAATGTTGTTTCGATTTAAAATGACAATAAACACGTCTATGCCCAGGCAAAATTGATTTTGTGGCAAAAACATTTTGTAAATAGAAGCCGTACAGCCTTCTACACGTGAATCGAGGTAGATTCTATTTGGCGCTCAGATCAAGACAGGCTGCATAGTTGGTTTTAAATTTGTGAAAATTTTGTTAAACTCTATTTTTACTAAGTGATTTTCTTAATGCTATCTATTTTTTTAACAACATTAAACTCTTTAAATCTAGCCAACCCGTCCACGCCAACAAATTGGGGTTCCAAGCCTTTGCTTTCTATGTTACTCGTTGGCCTTTTCATTTAAATGCTATTTAAGCACGCTGCGGGGGAAATGTGGGATTAAAACCCACATATCCCCACCACCCACCTACCCTTCACTTTTCCACACCACCGCACAACCCACACCACCGCGCCTCCAAAACCCCCACCCGCATTGCTTTTCCCTCAAAACCCCGATGCGTTTTCTCCCCATTACCTCCAAAACACCACTCGCTATCCTGCCACCACTTCCCCAAACCCTCCATCCTACACAACCCGCCACCACTTCCCCAAACCCTCCATCCACTCCACTCCACTACCCATTGTGCCTTCCTCCCCACGCACTTCCTCCTCCTCTCAAAACCTTCGTTGCTCGTTCTCTGTTGCCCTTCCTCCCCACCCGCCGCCTTCTGTTCCCCCACCATCTACCAAACACACCTCACTCTATACCTCCATTCCCACCACCCGCACCCTCCACCACTACCTCTGCAGCACCACCACCGAGCTTAGCAACCACCCAAACACCACCACTCAAAACCACCGAATAAGATAGTGACAAGTGGCACAGGGAAGACATATCTTCGTCTCAAATTTGACACTTATCTAGCTGTCAAACAACAGGGTTATTAGCTTTTAGAGATAGCCTGCAAGCCGTCAAATTTAATATAGGGAAACACTGACATCATTAAAACTTTGAAATTTCTTACCCCTCTCCATATGTAGTTTTGGTTTTGCACTCTGACTTCAAACACGCATAACTTATTCATCCGGAGTCCGTTTTCAGAGCATTTTTTTATTGGGGATAGAATTTCATAGAGATTGCAGTGGTTGAGTTAGTTTTTTATTTTTCTCTTTGGATTGATCAAAAATTGCACTTTTTGGTTATTGTTGTTGTCTAATCCTCATTTTTGCAGCTTCCAGAGCCTCGTACAGGCTCATACGATCATCTTTTTCAGTGATTTTTTTTTTGAAACTGCATAATTTTATGTCTACTATCTGAATATGCACTTTGTTTTCTGATTTGATGATTTTTATAATGTGGACTAATCTTTGGCTTGGTTGTTTGTGATCTTATCTTTTTCATACAGCCTAACAGTGGTTTGCAGAATGTTATTCAAGAAGACTAAAACTCAAACTACTCACGAATTGGTTTTGTAGGTTGCCTTTGATCGATAGAGCACAAAACAGTGTGCTTATATCTTGTTTTCAATTTCTTAAAATAGGAACCCACATGCAGGACTCATTAAAATGAACATTTTTTGTTGTTTTAGGAATGACAATGATGTCAGGAAACTATGCTCTCACCCTTTTGGGATGATCAAAAATCCAGAAGCATTATTGTCATTTTCTCATTCTGCTTGAAGTGTCTGTTAGTTTTGTAAATCCTAGGAATTGCATGGATGTATCCTCTCCCCTCACCTTCATGGATCTTGGGTGTAAGATAAATCCATACAAATCCTTTAGCATGGCTACCTCTCAAGTGCTTTAACAGAGCTAGTGAGAGTGGATTGCCCAACCGGTAATAGGCTAAAGCCAAGCCCTTCTGAACCGGTATATAAAAAATGTCATTGTGAGTAATGTCACAGTGAATAGGTGTTGAATGCGTTATACTGGTAAGAAGATCTCCCTTAGTACCCTTGTGGTGCATTAAAACCTATAGAATGTAACTTTTGTAGGCTAGGAGGCCTCCATAACGGAGCTAATCTACCGCAAGTATAACCACCTGAATGGATGTCCTTACTACAAACCTTGTTCTAGTATCCAAAATCCCCCTATCTATTAGTGTGGAAGGTCAGAGACTGACTAAGATTTCCCACACTTTCACGGCTCTTAGTAGAGACAACAGTCCCTTGGGAATTGATTACCCTTGGGATTCAAAGCTTGGTGTGTCTGAGAAGTGAGTGCACATGTAAGGAGGAGCCTGTGCCTCCAAGATTCTAAGTTGTCCGCTATGAGTAGACATGGCTGAACTTTGATTCAAGTGGGAATTAAACAGATATTGCCCTAGCTATCCTAGGATTGTGGTGTCTCTGTTATTTTTGTAACAAACATTATGCTTGATGTGTCTTGTGTGGGTGAAGCATCAAAACATTCAAAATTAACATTCAAATCAAACATCAAAGTGATCAACGATTCAAAATCTGCACTTCTAGGTGTTAGCTGTCAACTCTTGTTTGAGTTTCTACATTTGATATCAAACTCTGGAAATCTATCAACTTGCTGTCCAAATTGTTATTCTGTTGTGAAGGTTCTGTCCAAATTTTCACAAATTTGTGCTTTCATCAACATCATCACTAGTCTGTCTTTGACTGCAATCTATTGACAGCCTGACTTGTTGTTTCAAAATCTGATTTTGCTATGCTAGTCCAAGTGACTTGTTATTTTAATCATTTTTTCTGTGCTATCCTTATCCTAAGTTGTGAAAGCAGGTTCGTTAACCTTGACTCAAGATCAAATTCATTGCTTCTCTCTCTCAGTTGGACTTTATCTCCTTTGTCCTTTGGTTTTGGACTTAATCAACACTTTAGATATCAATTCAACACCTATTAGTCAGTCAATCGATTCCTCATACCTCATCTTCAATCTTCTAAGCAAGCACATCAACCCAATCTTACAATGTCTAAAAGCAAATGGCCTAAACCTTATGGTCCTAACAATGCGCAAGAAGATATTCTTATGGCAGCTTTATCAAAACAACTTCAAACTATGCAATCTGAAATCCAAGAATTAAAGGGGGAAAAGGATACACAATCCAAAAAATCATCATCAAGCTCAATCTATCCTTGTCTATTTGATCATTATCAAGTGAGTGGCTCCAAAGCCCTAAAATCTATTGAAAACACCACGAAGTCTTCCTCCAAAGGGATTAGTAACATCATGAAAGAAAAACCTTGGGTTAAATGCGAGAGAGTCTTTACTCCTTTGGGGAAATCTTATGAATCTACATTAGAAGAACTTCTTGATAATGATCTCATCACATTACCTCAAGCCACATCCCATGGATGAAGATTCTTGAGTAATTATTTTGCATATCATCAACATAATAAGCATAAAACTTCATCTTGCATGGAGTTGAAACATAAAATCCAAGATCTCATACATGATGGCATAATTGAAATTGAAAATCCTAATGATTCATCTAATCTCAAGCATGATCAATATCAGGAATCCATGTCTAGCAGTGATTCACAGATCACATCTACTTCTTTCGCCATTCCTCCATCTCCTAAAGCTTCAAAACCAGCCACACCATCTTCATCAAGAACTGAACCTAATGATGACTATGTCTACTCTCAAGGACTATCTCTAAAAGAGATCCAAGCTAATCAAGATATTGTTTCAAGTCTTTATCAGGCTTCAAAGATCATAGACCTAGAGCACCCATGTGCTTCAACGCTTGTCATGCCTACTCCAAATGTTTGTCCATTAGTGTGTCAAGAATCCTTCATGTAGATAATCACTCCTACCTCATCCTTAGAAGTGGCTCCATGTCAAGAGGGCAATCCAAAGTGTGAAGAAACAAATACCTATAATGATCAAGATCAAGACACCATCCATCTTTATCCAATGGTTGACCAAATTCACATATCTCAAGAGTCCCATGATTATTTCATCATCCCCTTTCACTTCTTCCAAGAATATATCCCTCCAACTCAAGAGCTACATAGCCCTCCATCTCCCAAGAAAGATCAAGATATCCTTTCTGACATCTCTAATGGGCCTATTGAAAATCAAGAGAATGGTACTCTTTGTACACCATCTAAAGATCCTTGTCAAGATTAGAGCATCCCATCATCTCTTTGTCATGCTCCTCCATATCCACCTCAAGAAAAAATTGTTCCTCTAAATCCCTTGCAGAAAAATGAATCCACTCAAGCTCCAGCTGCTCCTATCAAAGTTGCTCCTATCAAAGCTACTCATTCATCTACTGATATTAAGATGAATTCAAATGATGAGATCCTTGGCAATGCATCTCACTCTAAAGATTTTTATATCCCTTCTACACCTTATATCTCTCCATTCAAACATAATCATCAACCTTCTCCATCCTCCAAGTCCATTCTTGGTCCCTATATCCCAAATTTGAAACCATCAAACCTTCCATCTATATTGGGTCCTTATATCCCTCCATCCACTAAGCCTATCACTACTAACTTGTCATCCACTTATCCTATCCCCTATCAAGATCAAAAAAGACATACATCCTTGAAATATCCTTATCAACCCATCCATATGAACAAGTCATATCGATCCTATTCATCCACACTCCCCAAGTCTTTTGGAAGCAATTTGGATGTGCAATGAAGAAATCAAAAATCCAAGAATCCACTTACATATGAAGATCACTATGTCCCATCTAATCAACATGTGACTACAAAGAGACCGCAAAGGTCCACTGAGAAAAGAATAAAATCAAAACAAATATGGGTTCCTAAATTCATCATGGAAGAACTACATTCTAAATCCAAGCAAAGAATAACATCAAAGAAAATATGGGTTCCTAAATCCATCATGGACGAATTGTGTTCTACATCATCCAAAAGAAAAGGAAAATCAAAAGCTACGTGGATTCCCAAGCCTATTCAAAAGGACTTGGATACAAAAATAAAATCAAAATCTATGTGGATTCCCAAGTATCTCTTAAAAGGCTTGAACAAAAATGAAAAGTCAGAGTTGGCATCCAAGCTTCCAAAGTCTTCCACTGCATCTCCATCTAAACATCTCCCATCTTCTAACTCCATCTTGGGTCCTCATATACCAAGATCCATATCCATTCATACATCAAAGTCTCGAGCTATTCCATTCACTTTTCCTTCATTTGTCCACTACCCTTCAAGGGGTGTGTCAATGTTGATCTTATCACCTTTTCCATCCACCTCATATCCTTCCATTCCACTTACCCAATCCATCATATAAATCATTGGCTACCATCTCCCTTATCCTCCATATCATTTTACTCTACCATCACCCTATCAGCATCTTTGAGCATACTTTCAGCGGCCTTGGCCTATCATAGCATATCTTTCAAAGGAGCACTATCCAAAGAGCAAGACGCTTAGGTTACTCCATACAATCAAAAGTACAAAAAAATAAATAAAGAAAAAAGTGCCTGGTGAAAACCTAGTAAACAGGCACCTTGGTAGAAAAAGTAAAGATAAATCAATCCGTCCTATGGTGAAAACCACTTCTTGTGGCACCTTGGATAAGTACCATGATGAAAACCTAGAAAACAAGCATCATGCATAATTCCTCTACTTGAACTCTTCACTTGGGGGCAAGTTCCTTCCATGTCATCATATCTATCATATCTTACATCTAGCTATCCTATGAGCATCCATGTTCCTTGCGGTGATCTTGACAAAATTGAGCCTATCCATGAACACATCACGTATCTTGATCATAGCTATATCCTATCCTATCCAATTGACCCCTTGGTCTTGATCAAAATTAAAAAATTGTTTCTTAAAATTCTCTTGACATGTCTCTTTTGGACCACATAATTTTCATGACATCTGGTCATTATTCTATATGCTATCCAGCACTACTCCCTGAGCCTACATTGCTATATTCCTTTTCCCTAGCTTGGGTAATCTTGAAGAGACTGTCTTTGAGGGTTGCATTCACCCTCTCCATCCATCATTGTCATTTCACCTCATCCATCAGCTTTCTAATCCATCTGTAATGACCTCTACCTTGCTAGACATTGGGGGCAAACCAATGTGATCTTACTTGAGACAAGAGTAATCTCTGAAAAAATCTAAAAATTGGAAAAAGTCCTGAAAAAATGATCATCTTGGTAAAAACCTAGCAATAGGCGCCTTGATGCATCAATCAAAAAAATCAAAAACATCAAAAATACAAAAAAAATTGAAATTTGAAAAAAGGATGGCGACACAGGCATGCTTACTAGGTTTTCAATGATCACCTCAATCAATCAAGGCCCTACCACTTGGGGCATCTCAGCTTCATCGCATCACATCAAGTTGAGATTATCATAATCAAAAGCAACCCAATCAATTGTCTTATACATTGATGGATACACTCAAAACCAGACAGATCGGTCTTAGATGAGCTATTCATTATTGAAACCAAGCACATTGATCAATTGGCTTCATCGCTTCAAATCAAGTCAATTTTTGCTAAATATCATCTCTGCCAAGTAGGTGAAAACTTGGTAAACAGGTGCCTCTTGTACTCCACACTCCATCTATCAATGCTTAGTCTTGGAAATCCTTTGCTTCAGTTTGTACATATCATTCAGTCACTTTTGTGACACTCTGATTCTTCTAAGAACCCTCCTAGCTTGAAACCGATCCAGAGTCATAACCTGGGGGCAATCAATTCGGATTTGTCCTCGCAGTATGAGTCAAGTCAGTTAACGTCGTTTGCTACTTGGGGCATGGGTCCCCAATTTGGTCACATCTTTGGCTTACACCAGATTTAGTAATCTTGTCATTTTTGAAGGACAACTCACTACTGACGCAAGCAGGTGTTTCTCAACACCACAATCAACAGTGTTTCTTAACACTATCTTTGGACGCATCTGTGTTTCTTAACACACATTGGATATCGCAAACATAAACAATAGATCGATAGCAATCAGACATAAAGCACTCACAAGAACAACGGTGTTTCTCAACACCCTATACCTATACACATATGAAAACATTGAAACATGGCTGAAGTATGCTGAACTTCTATTTGTATGCTATCTATTTTCATTGATTTCGCTAATCTTTTATTTGTCTACTGCTTGTTGGTGTAGTCCCGATGATCCAGCAACATCAAATAAATTGGGTGTATGTGATAAGAGCTCCTGAATTAAGGTGGAAAAGCCTCACATCCCTCAATCCTCTTTATTTGTATGCCAAGGTGAGGTCGGTACTATCTCCTTGTTTGTTCTTTATATGTTTGTTTACACAAGCGCGCACTCATGGTTATCTTGGCTTTGAATGCCTCGATACTGGTGTACTCTTGCAACATCAACTAGAAACAATGTTCAGGTCATCTCAACTTTTGTGTCTTGATGCTTATGTTAGTTTCCCATATCTTATCCGATGAAAGTCATATTCATATTCTTATGGCTGCAGTGGCACCAGTAAGGATTGTATCGACTCCGATGTTCCAAAAATGCTCAATGATGAAAATTTTCAATGCTAAAACTCGGTGACTACACCTTAGGTTGCATTCATGTTAGTCTTGCATCTGCATCTGCATCTGCATAGTGATGAAATCAGCATAATAATTGTATCTCTATCCAATGTGAAGGACCTGAGATTCTAATCGAAAAATCTTCTCATCGTCAAGTGGTCATGACACCCCTTGCTAAATCAACTATCCTGATTCTATTTTAAGGATTGAAACTGAAATCTGAATTTGACCACTTGCACTACCAATAGAAATCTCTCATGCTTTTCTTCTAATCAATCCATGTATCTTACTTTTGGTCAATCTTGGTCAACAGGACCTCTCATCAAGTACAGATTTTGTCCTAACCACGTGGGACCTCTTTCTAATCAGATTAGTTTCTTCCTAAATTTTCTAATCAATTGAATTGCTTCTCATCACTGGGGCACCTAGCCATATTTTGATTTTGCTCCCGAGGGGGCAGGATCAAGACATCAACATTCCAGTGATCACATCCTCCATCAAAACCCCATCGCTTGGGGCATCTCAGCTTCATCACACCAAATCAAGTTGAGATCATCTTAAATCCAAGGCAACTTAAACAATGGTCTTATACAATGGTGAATACACTCAAAACCAGACAAGATCGGTCTTATACGGGCTATTCATTATTGAAACCAGATACATTGATCAAATTGGCTTCATCACTTCAAATCAAGTCAATTTTCTTGCTAATCAAATCTCTT
>MU224419.1:387397-402050 GCA_018584345.1 Thuja plicata
TAATCGATCACCTTACTTGATTAATTAATTAATTCCTAAAATCACATTACATTGGCAAATAAACATTATGTTAATTATTTAATTGATATTATGACATATTAATTAAATAAAAATTACAAAATTGTCAGTTAAATCTAAAAGGAATTAAATTAATTATAAAATCATAAATGTGCATTCAAAATCAATTAATTTATTAAAAATGCATATAACATCATCAAATCCAGTTGACTGATTATTAAAATGGAAACAATCCAGTTCCACTCAGTTAACTAATTCTCCACTGATTATCATTTTAGAAACATTTCAGTTAACTAAAAACTGAATATGGAAGTTTCCAAAATAACTGATTAGTCAGTTCAGTCAACTGACTCTCTCGACCAATCGAATCACTTGCACATGGATTGTGCTTCTTCAATCGAATTTGAGCCACTCTTTTTGTTCGATCTCGACCGTCGATTCGAGAGAGATTTATATAAAAGAGAAACTATTTTCCTTCACAAAGGATCCCAAAAATTTTATTATCATTATTATGCTGTAATTTGCATTTAATCATTTATCATTTTAGCTTTCAATTTGATTAGCATTTGGTTTACTTTTATGCAAGCATGCAAATCTAATCATTAGAGCATATTTCAATTGGTGTTTTAAAATCAATCTTACACACTCAATTTTGTGCTTCTAAAATGAATCCTAATTAGTCTTGGATGAACAACAAAGTTGCATAATCATTTAGATTAATCAATATTTTACTTTTAGCATATAGATTAAATCCTTCATTTAGGTCTTCGGTGTAGTCACTGAGCTTGCAATGACCTGAGAGCAAGCTCATACTCCTTCCTTCTAGAAGGCAACAGGTCGACTCTTTCAGACATGCAGGGTGAATGAATCGATATTCATTCCTGTATGCAGCTGAAGAACAATGACCATGTTAAAGTGTTCTACTAAATCAGAAGCCCACATTTAGCACGCACATCCCAATATACAAATAATTGTTTAACCCCTTGCTAAGATACACATGGTACCTATAACATGTAAACATCAAATACAATCCATCATTTATACTCCTAGATCTGCAATACATGCTCACAATTCATATTACACACTACATGTTTGAAGTCGGCCACCAAATAGGTCTCCTCCAAAATACACACACAGTTGACATCACCAGTTATCACACAACAATCTAACACAACCCATTATTCCAAAATATGTCTACAGTCCTCCAGTAAGTTCACTTCATCTAAAATACCTTCGCTTGTAAGATATACCCAAAACACAGAGACCAGCTCTGTCAAGCATCCTCAATATGTAACATAAATCCAAGTGACCTTAGGGATAAGGTCAACACATATAACCAACTTTGATCATTCTGAAACATCCATACAGTGTTCGTACACTTCTTCCAATCAAGTAACAAGTCTGTCATCTTCACATAAACATATGTTGACATCAGTGACAAAACATGAGTATCAATAGCATGAATAGTATCCAAATCTGATATCATCCAATAATTTCCCCCTTTGTCATTGATGGCAACGTATGGGAAAATACATCAACCCAAAATCAATTCAAAATACTTTCTCCTCTCAATACAATCTTCTCAATATCCTTAACACAAATCTCCCCAAAAGAGTAGGGATTTTTAGATAGATTCCTTCCCCCTTTGGAAGCAATGGAAAAGGGTGACATAAATCATTTGTAATCTTATGTATCTTTTTCAAATCTTCATGTACAAAATCTAGGTGCAAGATCACCCAAATGTGCTCTAATGTTCCTTCGATCACTCCCCCTGAGGAGTATATCCATACATCAAGTCTAGAAAATGATATAGCTCTTAAATCCACTAGACTGATGCATATCTACATCAATTAATTATCACAAGGAGGGGCTCTGACTGCAAGCATGCTTCTGAGATACTCAAAATCATCTTGTGGCAAATTTTTTGTAAATATATCTGCTATATGTTCCTTTGTGCTCATATATTCCAGTTTTATTTATTTCTCTGCTACCTTCTCCCTCAAGAAATGATACTTAATAGAAATATGTTTAGTCTTTGAATGCATTGTAGGATTCTTTGGCATATTGACTATGCTAGTGTTATCACAATGGATAACCATTGGTTCTTCAAAAATTATTCCAATGTCCTTCAGCATTTGTTTCATCCAAACAACTTGTGTGTAATTTATTACAGCAACAACATACTCTGATTCAGTAGTAGATTGAGTAATACAGTTCCACTTCTTTCTCAACAAAGAAACCAACCTTTTCCCAAGGAAAAATTCACCACCACTAGTACTCTTTCTGGTATCCACATTATCTTCCCAATCATCATTAGTATAAGCATGTAAAATAAAGTCATCTGATTTTTCCTACCATAATCCATATTCTATTGTTCCTTTCAAATATCTGAAATTTATTTTCACAGTAGTAAGATGTGTCTCTTTGGGATCTTCTTGATACCTCCATAATACCAACTGCATTGGTAATATCTAGTCTAGTGTGAGTTAGATATTGTAGACCACCAATCATAGATCTATACTTTGTCTGAACTACACATTGAGTCTCATCATTACTAGTCAACTTATGTCCAATCACCATAGGTGTTCCAATAGGTTTACAATCTTCTATTCCAAACTTCTTCAACATTTCCTTAAGATACTTGGTCTGAGATATAAAAATTCCATTCTTACTCTAATTAATTTGCAAACCAAGAGAAAATTTCATTTCACCAATCATTAACATCTCAAATTCATCTTCCATTTCTTTAGAGAACTTACTCATATTATCATTGCCTCTAAAAATGATATCATCAACAAAAACTTCTATGATTAATATTCCATCTTCATCTATTCTTAAATAAAATTACTATTTGCATTACCTTTTTTGAAACCAAGACAAAGTAGATACTTGTCTATTCTTCCATACTATTCTTTCGGTGCTTGTTTCAATCCATACAGTGCTTTCTTCAACTTACAAACCATGTATCCATCCTCTGTCAAAGGAAATCCATCAGGTTTCTCAATGTAAACTTCTTCTTCTAGATCACCATTCAAGAATGTTGATTTCACATCCATCTGATATACTTTAAACTCTTTATGTGCAGCATAAGCAAGAAATAATCTTACAGCTTCTAACCTAGCAATAGGAGAAAATGTTTCTTCATAGTCTATCTTGTTTTTGTGAGTAGCCTTTACATACCATTCTATCCTTGTTTCTTACCACTATTCCTTCCTCATCCATCTTATTTCTGAAAACCCATTTTGTACCTATCACATTTTTGTTCTTAGGTCTTGGAACCAATTCCCAATTATTGTTTTTCTTTATATGTTCAAGTTCTTATTCCATAACTTTAGTCCAAGATTCATCTCTACATGCTTCATCAATAGTCTTTGGCTCAACTTGAGAAATCAAACAAATTTCATCTCTAACTCTAGATCTAGTCATCATACCTTTATTTGCATCACCAATAATTTGATCTTCAGGATGGTTCTTCTTAACATACCTCAGAGTCTTTGGAATCTCGGTAACTTCAGTCACTTCATCTTCAATTTCATTTTCAATCATCAAAGGTTCTTCAGGTTCAGCAGTGACCTCTTTCATTTCTATAATCTGACCATAGTCATATATTCTTTCCTGAATCTGAAACTTTTCATTTATCCTCACATTGGCGCTTTCCATAAACTTCCTCAATCTTAGATTGAAAAATTTATATGTTTTACTCTTAGTAGAATAACCAAGAAAAACACCTTCATCACTTTAGCATCAAACTTCCCTATCTCATCATCTCTTTTGATATAACATTTACTTCCAAATATTCTGAAATATTTTACAATAGGTGTATGATCAAACCATAATTCATAGGAAGTCTTACTTGTACCTTCTCTGATCTAAATTTTGTTCAAGGTGTACACAGCAATGCCAATTTCTTCTCTCCAATGAACATGTGACACATTTCCTTCCAGAAACATAGTCCTTGCATCTAATACATTTTTGTTTCTTCGCTCTACTATCCCATTCTATTGTGGAGTTCTAGGAGCTAATGTCTATCTATATATTCCATGTTCTTCATAGTAGGTATTAAATAAATCTGATCTAAACTCTCCACCTCTGTCTGATCTCAAACATTTTATCTTCAAACCAGATTCATTCTCATCTTTTGCTTTAAATAACTTGAATTTTTCAAATGCTTCAAATTTCTCTCTTAAATATGTAACCCACATCATTCTAGAAAATTCATCAAAAAAAAGTATAAAATATCTTTCACCATAATATGATCTTTTTCTTGTGGGACCACATAGATCTATATGCACCAGATGCAACTTCCCTTTTGCACAATAAGATTTGCTTTTAAAACTACTTCTGGTCTGCTTCCCCATAATACACTCTCTACACATAGTGTTAGATGGCTTTACAATCTTAGGTAGATCTCTTACAGCATTATTCATACTTGCCTTCACAATGTTATCAAAGTTAACATGAAAAATATTTTGCATTAAAACAAGTAGCTTCAGATGTATTCAATTCAAATACATTACCTCTAGATTTAGTCCCAGATGCAATCAAATATCCTGATTTACTTATTATAGAGAATTTTCCATTAATGAATTTCAACTGGTAACCTCTATCCACTAATTGTCCAACACTCAACAGATTATGCTTAACTCCAACAAGTAATACATTTTTAGTATTAGTCTTTCCATCCAAAGAAATAGATCCAACTCCAATGATAAGTTTAGGAGTATTGTCACCAAATCTAACAACACCACCATCATATCATTTTAATTTCACAAATTTATTGTTATCTCGAGTCATATTGTTATGTATGTGGAGCCTAATCAGACTCAGGTTCTTTCGGCATGGTTTCCCCCCAGACTTATCTACAGGGGATTGGGGTAGCACCCCCAAGCTTGAAGTCAAGGGGCAAAGCCCCTTGCGGGGTCCTAGGGTAGTGCCCCAGGTGGGGTCAAGGGGCAGAGTCCCTGATGGGGTCAAGGGGTAGTGCCATCAATTTTCTATTAGTCAAAGTATTTTTTTCCCTAATTAGGTTAAGTCAAAAATACTTGTGAAAAGGGCTTAGGGTTTGAGATTCATGGTATGAGGGATTTCTTAGCTTCCTGTGGTGGTATTGAGTTGCAGGTTTCAAATTGTAATCACTGGATAATAATAAATACATTGGACTCACTATTTGTGGATGTAGCCCAGGGATTAGGTGAACCACATTAAATTTATATGTTATTGTGTTCTCTTTTGTGTGTTAATATTTGCATTTTTCTGTTTATTATTATAACAAGTGCTATCAAAGAGAGGTTTTTTTATTCGTTCTTTCATTTATTCTCTGAAGTAGGTCTCACAAGTTAGTGGGAGAGTCTCTTGGTTAAGTGGGCGAAATGGAAGACAAGGGTAGGTTGAAGGTTGATAAGTTTAATGGGCAGAACTTTCATTTATGCAAGATGCAAATGGAGGACTATCTCTATCAGAAGGATCTATGGCATCCATTAGAGGGAGTAGCCAATAAAGAGGCAACAATGTCTTAGGAAGAATGGGATATTTTGGATAGGAAGGCACTGGGGAGTATCTGTATATGCCTGGCATAATCGGTGGCATTCAATATTACTGGAGCAACGACAGCTAAAGGTCTGATGGAAACCCTAGCAAAGTTGTATGAAAATCCTTCAGCTTCAAACAAGGTATTTCTTATGAAGCATTTATTTAATATGAAAATGGTAGAAGGTGGATCTGTCGCTAATCATTTGAATGAGTTTAATATAGTTACAAGTAAGTTAACTTCAGTTAAAATTACCTTTGATGAAGAGGTTAGGGCTCTCTTGATTTTGTGCTCTTTGCCAGAAAGCTGGAATGGCTTGGTAATGGCTGTTAGTAATTATTTTTTCTGGTTCTAATACCCTAAAGTTTGATGATGTTGTTGGTGTTATATTGAGTGAGGAAATTCATAGGAAAAGCTCAGGGGCATCCACATCATGTAGTGTACTGAACGCAGAAAGTAGAGGCAAAAAAAGAGATAGAGGAAACAACTTTGGAAATCATGGAAAATCATGAGGGAAGTCAAAGGGAAAGAGGTCTTAGTCAAGAGGACCTAGTAACTACTGGTACTATGGAAAACCAGGACATAAGAAGAAATATTGTTGGTCTCAGAAGAAAGATCAAGGAGACAAACATGATGGAAACAAGGAGGAAAATATGGTAAGTAAAAAATCCAAAGAGGATGCTTTTCTCTTGTCTTTAGAAAATGTTGATGATTCATGGGTGTTAGATTCAGGGGCTTCATTTCATGCTACACCCCATAGAGGGTTTTTTTTTTATTATGTCCAAGGGGATTTTGGGCTAGTTTATATGGGAGATAATGAACCCTGTCAAATTGTTGGAAAAGGGAGAATCAAGATTAAGTTGCACAATGGGAATCATTGGCAACTACAAGAGGTAAGACATGTTCCAAGGCTGAGTAGGAATTTCACTTCAGTAGGGCAACTCACTGATCAGGGTTACACAGTTACTTTTAATGATAAAAATTGGAAGGTTCAAAAAGGTTCCTTAGTTGTAGAAAAAGGTGTGAAAGTAGGCACCTTATATCTTTGTATAGGTCATATTGTTCCCTCTACTTTAATTTTTTAAGAGAAAAATGAATGTTTAGGAACAGTTGCTGCAGTTGAGCAGGTAGAACAAGAGACAGTAGCTAGAGATTCTAAAATAGCATTGTGGCACAATAGAATTGGGCACATGAGTGAAAAAGGTATGAAATTACTTCATTCAAAGAAAGTTCTACCAGGTCTGAAATGTGTTAATATGGATTTCTATGAAATTTGTGTGTATGGAAAACAAAAGAGAGTTAGTTCTATAAAGAGTGGGAAGGAAAAGAAAGATGAAAAATTAGAGCTTGTGCATATAGATGTATGGGGTCCATCTCAGGTATCTTCCCTTAGTGGCTCTCAGTACTTTTTTACATTCATTGATGATGCAACTAGGAAAGTATGGATATATTTCATTAGACAGAAATCTGATGTATTTGAAAGTTTTAAGAAATGGAAAAGCTTGGTTGAAAATGAGACTGAAAAAAGATTAAAATGTCTCAGATCTGATAATGGTGGTGAGTAATACAACAAATAATTTGAAGATTACTGTGCCTCTACTAGTATTCACATATAGAAAATAGTTCCAAGGACTCCACAGGAAAATGGAGTGCCTAAATGCATGAACAGGACAATAATGGAATGTGCGAGGAGCATGAGGTTGCATGCTGGGCTCCCCCTAAACATGTGGGTAGAGGCTATAAATATAGCTATATATTTGATAAATAGAGGTCCCTCTACTCCCTTGGGTTGTGGTATCCTAGAGGAAGCACGGATAGGTAAGAAGGTGAGTTATTATTTTCTCAGAACCTTCAGTTGTGAAGCGTTTGCACATATAGATTCTAAAAATAGAACCAAGCTGGAAGCTAAATCTAAGAAATGTATATTTGTTGGATATGGCATTGATGAATTTGGTTATAGGCTTTGGGATTTTGAAAATCATAAAATTGTAAGAAGCAGGTATGTCATATTCAATGAGAAAGTGTTGTACAAAGATCTGTTGTAGCAGCATGAGAAGAAAGAAAATGATTATGTAGTGCTGGATGATATTCCAAATGATAATGTTCCAGAAATTCCTTATGCTCCACAACTATAGCAACAACAAATACTGCACACCCTAGTGAATTCTAGATGGTCAACAAGGCTAAGTAGACCTCCAGATAGATTTTCACCTTCTTTTTATTCTATCTTATTAACTGATGCTGGTGAACCTGAATGTTATAATGAAGCTATGCATGTGGATACAAAACTTTAGTGGGAGTCTCCAATGACAGATGAAATGGACTCCTTGCTAAAAAAATCAGACTTGGGATTTATGTAAGTTACTTGTAGGTAAACGATCTTTGCATAATAAATGGGTTTACAGGTTGAAAGAAGAAGATGGAGGTAAGAAAATATTTAAATCCAAATTAGTCGTAAAAGGATTTGCACAGAAACATGGTATTGATTTTGATGAGATTTTTTCTCCAGTTGTTAAAATGCATTCTATTCGTACTATTTTAAGTATTGTGGCTACTGAAGATTTGCATTTAGAGCAGCTTGATGTTAAAATAGCCTTTCTTCATGGTGATTTGAATAAAGAAATGTATATGGTACAGCCACAGGGATTTGAGGTCAAGGGTAAGGAGAGTTTAGTGTGTAAATTGTAGAAAAGTTTATATGGCTTGAAGCAAGCACCTTGGCAATGGTATATTAAATTTGATACTTTTATGAATGAGAATGGATACACTTGATGTAATTCTGACCATTGTGTTTATTTCAAGAGGTTAAATAATGATAGCTACATTATTTTATGTTTATATGTTGATGATATGCTTGTAGATGGATCTAACATGGATCATATTAAGGGGTTGAAACAACATTTAGCAAAATCTTTTTCTATGAAGGATTTGGGGATAGAAAAACAAATCCTTGGCATGAAAATTTGCAGAGATAGGAAGAACAAAAAATTAACTCTATCTCAGGTTGATTATGTTGAAAAGGTGTTGCAGAGATTCTACATGAAGGATGCTAAAGCTGTCACTAAACCTTTGCCTGGTCATTTGAAATTGACTAAAGAAATGTGTCCAAAGACACTAGAAGAAGAGGAAAAATGTCCAAGATACCTTATGCTTCAGCTGTAGGGAGCTTAATTTATGCTATGGTATGTACTAGGCCAGATATTGCACATGCAGTGGGAGTCATTAGCCAGTATATGAGTCACCCTGGGATTGAGCATTGGAATGCAGTCAAATGGATTCTCAGATATTTGAGAGGTACATCCAATAAGTGTTTACACTTTGGGGGCTCTTCTACTACTATTCATGGCTATGTTGACTCAGAGTTGGCAGGAGATATAGATACTAGATGGAGTACTACAGGTTATGTATTTACTATTGGTGGGACAACAGTGAGTTGGATTTCTCAGTTACAAAAGGTGAATATGTTATCCACTATAGAGGAATATTATGTTGCTGCTACAGAGGCAACCAAGGAGATGATATGGTTTCAATTATTCATGGAAGAATTGGCACATCCACAGGGAGATAATTATTTGTATTCAGATAGTCAGAGTGCCATTCATCTTGCAAAGAATTATGCTTTGCACTCAAAAACAAAGCACATACAATTGTGATATCATTTCATTTGGTTAGTTTTGGATGATGGATAGTTAAAGTTGGAGAAGATACATACAGATGATAATCCAGTAGATATGTTTACAAAGGTAGTGACAAGGGAGAAGCTGAATTCCTCTTCAACTTTGGTTGGTCTTCTAGACTGAACAGAATAAAAGAACAGCAGAGTCAAGGGTGGTTTCTTTATTCCAGTGGGAGCTATAGGTTTGGTTGATAAGTCTCCAATTGGGAGGATATTTTTGTGGAGTCTAATCAGTCTCCAAGTGGGAGATTGTTATGTATGTGGAGCCTAATCAGACTCAAGTTCTTTTGGCATGGTTTCCCCCCAGACTTATCTACAGGGGATTAGGGGCAGTGCCCCCAAGCTCAGATTTAAGGGGCAGAGCCCCTTGCGGGGTCCTGGGGTAGCGCCCCAGGTGGGGTCAAGGGGTAGAGCCCCTGATGGGGTCAAGGGGTAGTACCATCAATTTTCTATTATTCAAAGTATTTTTTTCCCTAATTAGGTTAAGTCAAAAATACTTGTGAAAAGGGCTTAGGGTTTGAGATTCATGGTGTGAGGGATTTTGTAGCTTCTTGTGGCGGTATTGAGTTGAAGGTTTCAGATTGTAATCACTGGATTATAATAAAGACATTGGACTCACTGTTGGTGGATGTAGCCCAGGGATTGAGTGAACCACATTAAATTTCTATGTTATTGTGTTCTCTTCTGTGTGTTAATATTTGCATTTTTTGCTTATTATTCTAACACATATGATGTGAAAAACCACTATCTATAACTGGTGTAGGAGAACCCACTACAACCACATGAAGACCACATCCATTTGTGACTCCTAGGGGTTCTTGAGGATTCCTAAGTCCTAAGGGTTTCATTTTAGTCCCTTGACCCAATTGTAAGGCCTGGTTCCAAGATTTTCCATTCATAAGCCACTTGGTCAATCATTGGTCAAAGGGTCCCTAAAGTCTATAATTTGGGCTGTTTATTTTTTTTAGGTTGTTTTAAGTCAATAAGGAACCTTAGGTTCACTTTCTGCAATAAGTTTGCACCTTTAGTGCAATTTTGTAAATGTTGTCAAAAGTTGTCAAGCAACTTTTTGACAACATTGCAAATTTATGTTTGTAAAGTATTAATGAATTCCCCAATGCGCATATGGTTTGAAATTCAGTTTTAACTATTGGGGAAGGATTTCGTAGCCCTTTAAGGCGGGTGGAAAGGACAATGATGTAATTTTTGTTTTCTGAATCAATAAAAATAATTTATTTTCCTGCAACAGACAAATTTTAAATCTATGTATGGATCTGTACGGTCAAGTTAAGGGATGAATTAAATTGGAAAGTAAGAAGTATTGTTTCACTTTCATTTTTCCTTTGGTTTTAAGTCTTGAAGTTCTTTGGATTTAAAGTTAGTGAATTATCTTTGTGCACTAGTCTGAAACCCTCTTGAACTAGGGTTTCCTCTGTAATTTTTGTTTTCCTCTCATGTCCACCCTTGGAAAATCCTAATCCTTAGTGGAATGATAGGTTTGTATGTTTCCTTGATTATTTTGGAGTTTGATTGTAGGGAAACAAGATTTGGTTCATGTTTCAGATGAATTAGGGTCGGCATCTCTATGTGACGACTAGAGACCAAAATGGTGAAATAATGACAGTCATGCCTTTGGGCTTGAATCAAAATTTTCAAACAATCCTAGAGTAGTTTTGGAGAATTACAAGTGCATTCCAACCTTTTTTTATCCTTCCATCATTATTTGGAGTACTTCCTTCTTTAAAAGTGACCTAATTACCAATTAGGCCTATCTGACCTTGTTGTGGTTGAGTCTGTTCTTTTCAACTTCAGAACCCTTCGCTTTGGGGATTGGTAGTATTCCATAAAGGGTACTCAGAACTATGCTTAGTTCCTTGGGTCTAGACTAAAGTTTTGGCATTATGCCCCTTTAACCCTGTGATTAGGGCTACTAGAAATTGAAGGCTTGTTTATAGAACAGTCACCTTAAGGATACCCTGAACTTCCTTAATGGTTGGAACATGTCCTATTGGACCTGAAAATACCTTTGAAAACTTGGTTTAAACCCTCCAACTCTAGATTGTCATCTTAGCCTTATGAATCAATTAAATATTGGTTGCATAAGGAGTAGTATTATTGAAATGCATCACACATCTTAAACTATGTTTTGTGTTCATGTCAAGATGTTGTTAGGAGTTTGGTGAAAGTGTTGTGACCCTTTTGTAAAGGTGAAAGTCTAGGCTTGGAGGGTTGGTGTGTGTGTAGAACCCCTTTGAGAAGGTTTTGAAGGACAAGGTGTCCACCTTCCTTGTGATACCCTAGCACTTGCATCAAGTGGTATCAGAGAAACTTATAGATCTTTGGACTAATTCAAGTTGCAAGAACTACTAAGAGTGGTGAAAGAACATGATGTAGAAAGGAAGTGGATGAGGAAGGAAATGGAAAGACTTAAGGAACAAGTCAAGAAAGGGAGTATTAGGAACTCTGGAGTTGAAGAGGAGGGGAGTGAAGAATAATCCCCTTTGCAGGAGGAAGAAGAGATCCCTACAGACTATAGGATACTTGTGAAGAATTTGAAGTCTATGGAGAGTAGAAACATGGACACTAAGCTTGATCTGCAAGTCTACAGTGGAAATATGGATACAGAATAAGTCATGGACTGGATGGATGCACTCACTAGTTTCTTTGACTGTGGGGAGATACCAAAACACCAAAGGGTGAAATTAGAAAAGTCCAAGTTAAAGGGATCTTCCCTAACTTGGTGGAACTTCACTCAAGTAGAGAGGGTGAAGATGGATAAGAATCCAGTTGGAACATGGAAGAAGATGATGGCCTTAGTGAAAGAGGCTTATGTGCCAAAATATTATGAAGTGCAACTTCATAAGAAAAGATAGATCTTGACGCAAAAATAAATGGATGTCTCAGGGTACATTGAAGAGTTTTGTAGGCTCTCAATGAAATCTAAGATGTTAGAGCCAGAAAGTGTCAAGATTGCAAGATACATGAAAGAATTATGGGTAAATATTCAGGATGAGTTGAGTTTGTGCTCTCCTACTATAGTCCAAAAGTGCTTTCAATTAGCACTGAAAGTTGAAGACAAATCCAGAAGAAGACAAGACCAAGGTACTAGGGGAAAAATCAATAATAACCCTAATACAAATTTCAAAGGAAGAGGCAATACATGGAGTAGAGGACAGTCAAGTAGTGATAGACCCATGGATCAGAATCAAGGAGGAAGAGACCAAGGAGAGTCAAACAACAGAGGATGATTTAGAGGAAGGAGACCTTTTGGTAGGGGTAGGGGAAGAACCAATGAACCCCTAAGGTGTTTTAACTACAATCAGGTAAGCCACCATGCAGGGAGATGCCCTGAGAAGAGGAACAACAATCAAGGTGAAAGAAGAGCACAGTTGGTCCAAGAATACAATCAAGAACTAGAAGTTGAAGAAGGAACAGTCCTGATGATGAGACAAGCCTTCTTGCAAGTACCACACACTCAAGAACCACCCCAGAGGAAGAATCTATTCAAAACAAGGATCAAGTGCCAAGGAAATGTATGTAACTTGTTAATAGACTCTGGTTCAAAAGAGAATTACATTTCTAAGGAAATGGTACATCAATTAGAATTGAAGAAATCACCACATCCTTTCCCTTATAATGTTTCTTTGCTCACTAAAGGGACACAAACTCTAGTCACTGAATAGGCTATGGTAGAATTTTCTCTAGCATACTTCAAGGATAAGGTCTTATGTGATGTTGTAGAGATGGATGCTTGCCATCTTCTACTTGGAAGACCTTGGAAATATGACATGGATGCCACATATAGTTATAGGGAAAACACCTATACTATCATTAGGGATGGAAAAGCCTTTACAATGAAGCCATTGCCTGATCAAAAATCAGAGAAGGAACTCACTATAATTATGATAGGGGAAAAAGAAATGGTTAAAACATTGAAAGAATCAGAAGAGTAAATTTTCATACTAATCATGAAGCCTATCGAAAAGGAAGAATCTGATAAGATAGCACCCATACCAGTAGAGGTCAAGGAGTTGCTAAAATAATATAGTGATGTCATAACAAATGATCTACCCTCTTCCCTCCCACCTCTTAGAGATATCACTCATTAGATTGACTTAATACCAGGCTCCTCATTTCCAAATAAGGCACCATATAAGATGACTCCAAATCAGAATGCAGATATTTCTAAACAAGTCCAAGAAATGCTAGCTAAAGGCCTAATACAAAAAAGTCTCAGTCCTTGTGCAGTCCCTTGTGTCTTAGCACCTAAAAAGGATAAAACATGGAAATTATGCACTGATAGTAGGGATATAAACAAAATAAAAATCAGATACATATTCCACATCCCAAGGATTGAAGACCTTCTTAATCAACTTTGGATTGCTTGTTACTTTTCCAAAATAGACTTAAAATTGTGATATCACCAAATAAGAATCAGGCCAGGGGACGAATGGAAGACTAAATTTAAGAAATATGAAGGGTTAGTTGAATGGATTTTAATTCCATTTGGGCTAAGAAATTCCCCAAGTACATTCATGAGACTCGTGAATGAAATTTTCAATGATTTCATTGGCAAATTTGTTGTTATTTACCTTGATGATATATTGATTTTCAATAGCAGCAGAGAAGAACATCTAAACCATTTGGAGCAGGTGATAAAGAGACTTCATGACCACAAGATCATCATCAACTTGGAGAAATATACCTTGATGCTGATGCAACTTACCTTTTTGGGGTTTTTTATCTCTAAAGGAACACTAAAAATATATCCTAGTAAGGTGGAGGCCATTGTCAATTGGCCCACTCCAAGAAATCAAGGTGAGGTAAGGAGCTTCCATGACCTTCCAACTTTCTATAGAAATTTAAAAAGAACTTCAGTCATGTATGTGCTCCCACAATACACACCATTAAGGTGTTAGTAATAGCTGAGAGGGGGGGTGAATTAGTGGCCTCAAAATTAATCCTTAAATCAACCCTTTAAACTTAGTACCACAAATTATTCCTCTAGTTATCTTTAGTCCTGTAAGATGATTGCCTTGAAATAATTATATCAAATTACTACTTGTCAGAATTCTCTGTAAACCTTCTTCTGTATGTTTACCAATAAGAAGTCTTTCTATTTACTAAAACACAGTAAGTAACTAGTGTATACCGATCAATCCAGATTTACTTAAGTGAAATGCAAAATAATAAAGTAATGACTCATAGACACATTAACACATGGATTTTTAATGTGGAAACCCTGTTAAGGGAAAAACCACTGGGACCAGTACCCCAAATTTTCACTCTTTTGAAGTGAGCTTGATTAAGAGCCAACCCTGTTAAAGGTTACAAACACACTGTTAGGTGTGACCTTGTTAGAGGATTTAAAAGATAGTTTTTCACTTAGTATCTGGCATCTAATGCTACCATCCTTGATCAAACACTCACTT
>MU224419.1:415046-435205 GCA_018584345.1 Thuja plicata
CAGTTTGCTACCATCCTTGAATCAGCCTCCTTCTTAGACTGTCAATAGGCTTTAGGAAAATCTAGTGCTACTTTCATGAATCAACCTTTTTGGCACTCCTTGGGATGTACCTCAATATATAGAAGATAGTTAAGTCCTGCTCTGTTAAGAGACTTGATGCTTCAATGGTTAAACTAAAACACAATGACCTATTTCTAATGCAACTTGAATTGAATATTTTTAGATCTATTTAAGTACATTACCTCTCTAATTAATGTATCAATTCAATTCTTTGTGCTCCACACTTTCTTCTTTGTGATGCTCTGCTTCACTGTTCGTTGGTGTCTGCAGAATTCTTTAGCTCTCCTTTAGCTTGATTGATCAGGACTGTATCAATTTATCCTTCATTATTTTCTCTTCAGCATCCTCTTTCTATTCACTCCCTCTTTTCGTGTTGATACAGAAATGAATTAAGCTTGTCTCTTATATAGACATGATATTCACCGTTTCTTGATTCTTGATTCTTGGTGTGAAAAACAATCCAGCCAATCTGATTTAAAGCATAACTCTTGATTTATCTCATAGTTATCTTTATGCCAACTGCACAAAATTTTTTTAAATCAATCACTTAACTCTGGTCGAATAAAACAATGAAAACAACCAGTTAAGTCTATCTTTAGCTCTTGGCAGCTAGATATTTTGTCATTTTCTCAACTCTATGTTTTTTTGGTCAACTCTATAGTTAGTCATCGGTGACAACTTCCAGTTCCATCGATGTGACTCCAGTCAGCTTTGGGATCTCCATCCGTCAGGCATCATTGGATTTTACTCGGGCAACTATTTTCTCAGCTTGTCGGGCATCCTGTGATTTTGCTTTGTCAGGAAATATTGTCTTCTACTCATTGGGTATCAGTGTGACTTTGGTTCTTTGCCTTTACCAATGGTGTGCACTCCATCAATGTTATCTATCACTTAGTGAATACTTGACTTTTATGCCTTACAGAAAGCATAATCTTTGTTCCATTGATTCTCTGAAGTCTTTGGCATTATGTACATGACCGTATAGATGATATCAAGTTGACATCAGTGACAATACAAATCATTAACTGATTTAATGTCTTACATTATCTTTAACTTAACATTATCAAACATTTAATTAGTTACATGTCATCAATAACATCATTTCCAATACCTGATAAGTGGAGTCTTATTTTGCTTTTCCATAAAGAAAAGTTGTCTTTTTTCAACTTGGGCACATCTTGTCTATTCATCTTTTGATCTTTAGCTTGAGTTGTTAAACTCACTTTCTAAGAACACAAGCTCTGATACCAATTGTTAGTAATAACTAAGAGGGGGTGAATCAGTGGCCTCAAAATTAGTCCTTAAATCAACCCTTCAAACTTAGTACCACAAATTATTCCTTTAGTTATATTTAGTCATGTAAGATGAATGCCTTGAAATACTTATATCAAATTACTACTTGTGGGAATGCTTTGTAAACCTTCTTCTGTATATTTACCGATAAGAAGTCTTTCTATTTACCGAAACATAGTAAATAACTAGTGTATATCGATCAATCCAGATTTAATTAAGTGAAATGCAAAACAATAAAGTAATGACTCATAGACACATTAACACATGGATTTTTAATGTGGAAACCCTGTTAAAAGAAAAGCTACTGGGACCAGTACCCCAAATTTTCACTCTTCTAAAGTGAGCTTGGTTAAGAGCCAACCCTGTTAAAGGTTACAAACACACTATTAGGTGTGACCTTGTTAGAGGATTTAAAAGATATTTTGTCACTTAGTATCTGGCATCTAATGCTACCATCCTTGATCAGACACTCACTTGGCCTGTCAATAGGTATCGGGCATATCCAATGCTACTTTGTATGATCAAACTTTTTGATACTCCTTGGGATGTATCTCAATTAAAAAATACTTTTAAGTCCTACTTGGTTAAGAGACTTGATGCTTCAATGGTTAAACTGAAACAGTAAATTGATCTATTCACATATACAACTTGAATTGTAGATTTTCAGATCTATTGTAAGTGCATTATCTTTCTGATCAATATTATCAATTGAATACCTTTGCTCTACACTATTTTTCTCTATGATTTTGTATCAGTGTTCATCAGTATTTGAAGAATTAATCTCTTTCCTCAGCTTGATTGATCAGGTCTGAATGAATAATTTCTTCTCCTTCAAAATCTCTTTAGCATCTATTGTCTTGTCACTCCCCTTTGTCACCTTCGTAATGAATTAGGTTGTCTCTTTATAGACATGATATTACCGTTTCTAGGTTCTTGATTTTCTTGATCTTGGCATGATCCACAATTCTCACCACTTATATTTAAAGAAAAAACTCCTATTTTATCTCATAGAAATCTTCTTGCCAACTAGACAAAGCAGCTTTAAATCCTTTACTTATCCTCGGCTTTATCTTGTTGATTAAAGCAGTGATAAGTATCAGTTAATTCTATTTTTAGCTCTTGACAGCTAAGCATTTTTTAATTTTTTAACTCTCTATTCTTACGGTCAATACTTCAGTTAGTCATTGATGATAACTGACTGTTCCATCGGTGTGACTTCAATTTTCTTTAGGATCTCTGTCTATCGGGCAACACTGCAATTTTGTCCATCGGGTTACACTGTGCTTTGCTCATCGGGCAACATTGTGACTTTTCTCATCGGTAATGTTGTGCATTAGCTCATAAGGTAACACTATGACTTTTCTCTTTTACTTTTTCCATCAGTGTGCACTTCGTCGATGTATACAGTCACTTTGTGAATACTTTTATATACATTACTGATAGCATAGCCTTTGATTCATCAGTTCTTTGAAGTCTTTAGCAATATGTCCATGACCATACACATTATATCAAGTTAAAATCAATGACAATACAATTCATTAAATGATTTAATGTCTTGCATTAACTTTCTTATGTCACTGTGATCATCAACTTAACATCTTCAAACATTCAATCAGTTATAGTTCATCATAAGGGTGGAAATAAAACTAAGTTTTCTTGGACAAATGAAGCTAACAATGACTTTGATTACTTGAAGAAAATGGTTTCTCAATATCCTATCTTGACCTTACCTAATCTTAGGAAGGTGTTTACTATGGAGACAAATGCTAGAAACCTAGCCATTGGTGTTTTCCTAAGACAAGAAGGGAACCCTATAGCTTTCTTCTCTGAAAAACTAAATGATGCTAAGAAAATATATTCAACTTATGACCTTGAATTGTATCCAGTAGTGCAGGCCCTTAAAAATGGAGACACTACCTTTTAACAAAAGAATTTTTTGTCTATACTGACAACCATGCACTAATCTTTCTATATTCCCAGGAAAAATTGAGTGTCAAGCATATAAAATGGATGGAACAATTGCAGGCATACACATTCACATTGAAGCACAAGAAAGGGCAAGCAAACAAGGTTGTTGATGCCCTCAGTAGAAGTATTGTTTTGATTGAAGAAGTGCAACTACAAAGCATTGGGATTGATGCTCTGAAGAATCTATATGCAGGTGATCCATACTCTGGAGAGGCATTCAAGGTTTGTTCTCAACTAGTAGGATAATATCACACTGAATTTTCTGAATTCCTCAATCAAAATGATCTCTTGTTCAAAGGTTCCCAACTTTGCATACCTAGGTATTCTATGAGACTAAATATCATCAAAGAGAAAAATTTTGGTAGAATGGGTGGCCATTTTGGCATAGATAAGACCATAGACCAGATTAAGAGGAGTTTCTTTTGGCCTAAGATGTAAAATGATATCAAGAAATTTATGGGAACATGCATTATTTTTCAGCAAGCTAAGGGTGTATCTACTAATCAGGTGTTATACCAACCTTTTCCAATCCATAATAAGCCTTCGAAGTCAATCTCCATGGATTTTGTAATGGGCCTTCCTAGGAGTAAACAGGGATTTGACAGTGTCTTTGTGATTGTAGACAGGTTTAGCAAGATGGTGCACATTGTCCCTGGAAAAAGTAAAAATGATGCCTCCCACATTGCCCAACTCTTCTTCAAAGAACTATTTAGAATTCATGGACTACCAAAGATAATAGTCTCAAATAGGGATGTTAAGTTTCAAGGTTATTTTTGGCATACACTCCATAAGAAATTGGGGACAAACTTAACCTACAGCTCTGCATATCACCCACAAACTGATGGCCAAACAGAAGTGGTGAATAGATCACTTGGGAACCTTCTCAGATGTCTAACCAAGAAGCATAATCAGAGTTGGGATGTCATCCTCACATAGGAAGAATTTTCATTTAATGATTCTCTTAATATATCTACTGGAAAAACACATTTCCACACAGTCTATGGTTTGCACCCAAGAGGACCATTGGATCTAATAGACTTACCTTTAGACTTCTAGGTCAGTGCTTAGGGAGAAGAATTGGAAAAACATATTGCCCAAGTCCAAGATGAAGTCAAATCTCATCTACTGCAGACAACTCAAAAGTATAAGGAGCGGGCAGATAAGAGAAGGAGAGAAGTTCATTTCCAGATTGGGGATAAGGTTTGGGCATACCTCAGGAAAGAGAGATTACCAAAGGGTAGATACTCCAAACTCCACATGAAGAGAGTTGGCACATGCATAATTTTGCACAAAATGGGTTAAAATGCCTATGAAATAACTCTTCCCCCTACCTTTTCTATTTCTCCAATATTAAACATAACTGATCTAATCCCTTATAAAGGTAATGTAGGTTGTGATGATGCAGATACTTTGACCATCTCAAACCCCTCAGATGCCTCATATTTTTTAAAAAATCTACCTCCTAGAAAACTAGTTGAATTGGAGAAAATTTTGGAATCCAAATTACTCAAACAGACCAGGAAAAAACATACATGCATTACCTTGTTAATTGTAAATGCCTCCCCAACATTGATGCTACATGGATGACTGAAGACCAGATCAAACAGCATGGCACTTCCATTAATCAACTTGACTCAAGTAGGAACTTGAGTTCTAAAACTCATAGGGAGTATCGTGCAGGAGAACCCACTAAAACAACATGAAGACCTCATCTCTTTGTGACTCCTAGGTGGTCTTGAGGATGCCTGAGTCCTAAGGGTTTCATTTTAGTCCCTTGACCCAATTGTAAGGCCTGGTTCCAAAATTTGTCATTCATAAGACACTTGGTAAACCATTGGTCAAAGGGTCCCTAAATTATAGGATTTTGGTTGTTTAGTGTTTTTAGGTTGTTTTAAGTCAATAAGGAACCTTAGGTTTACTTTCTGCAATAATTTTGCACCTTTAGTGCAATTTTGTAAATGTTGTCAAAAGTTGTCAAGCAACTTTTTGACAACATTGCAACTTTGTGTTTGTAAAGTCTTAATGACTTGCCCAATGGGCATATGGTTTTAAATTAAGTTTTAACTATTGGGTAAATCTTTCATATCCCTTCCAGGTGGATGGAAGGACAATGATGTAATTTATTTTTTCTGAATCAATAAAAATAATTGATTTTCCTGCAATAGTCGAATTGCAACTCCATGTACGAATCTGTACGGTCAAGTTAAGGGATGGATTTAATTGGAAATTAAGAATTATTGTTTCACTTTCATTTTTCCTTTGTTTTTAAGTCTTGAAGTGCTTTGGATCAAAAGTTAGTGAATTATATTTGTGCACTAGTCTGAAACCCTCCTGAACTAGGGTTTCCTCTATAATTTTCATTTTCCTCTCATGTCCATCCTTGGAAAATCCTAATTCTTGGTAGAATGAGAGGTTTGTATGTTTCCTTGATTATTTTGGATTTTTATTATAGGGAAACAAGAGTTGGTTCATGTTTCAAATGAATTAGGGTCGGCATCTCTATGTGGCGACCAGAGACCAGAATGGTGAAATAATGGCAGTCATGCCTTTGGGGTTGAATCAAACTTTGAAAACAATCCTGGAGTAGCTTGGGACCATGAAAAGTGCATCCCAACCTTTTTTTATCCTTCCATCATTATTTGGGGTACTTCCTTCTTTAAAAGTGGCATAATTGCCAATTAGGCATGTCTGACCTTGTTGTGGTTGAGTCTTTTATTTTCAACTTCAGAACCCTTCTCTTTTGGGATTGGTAGTATTCCATAAAGGGTACTCATAAATGTGCTTATTTCCTTGGGTCTAGAGTAAATTTTTTTAGTTATTCCCCTTTAACCCTATGATTAGGGCTACTATAAATTGAGGGCTTGTTTATGGAACAGTCACCTTAAGGATACCCTGAACTTCCTTAATGGTTGGAACATATCCTATTAGACCTAAAAATACCTTTGACAACTTGGTCCAACCCCTTCAACTGGAGATTTTCATCTTAGCCTTATGAATCAATCATATATTGGTTGCGTAAGGAGTAGTATTGTTGTAATGCATCACACATCTTGAACTATGTTTTGTGTTCATGTCAATATGTTGTTAGGAGTTTAATGAAAGTGTTGTGACCCTTTTGTAAATGTTCAATTCTAGGCTTGGTGGGTTGGTGTTTGAATAGAACCCCTTTGAGAAGGTTTTGAAGGACAATATGTCCACCTTCCTTGTGATACCCTAGCACTTGCATCAATAACCCATTTAGATTTCTTTTCAACACAAGATACTAAGGCTTTCTCCTCATGTATAGGTTCATCATCCTTTATAGCAATAAATCCAATTTCATCATAGTCACCATCATCATCAGAAATACCCTCACTAGCATAATAACATTCTTTGTGTTTAGCATACTTTGATTTGTAAAACTTAGGTTTATGCTTAGGAACCCTTGTAGGACATCTAGATGCAAAATGACCAATCTTGTTACATGAAAAACATTTCAAAGGTAATTTTCCTTCCAATTTACCCTTGCCTCTCTTCTCTCTTCTAGAAATTAATGCTACAACTTCATCAAGCTTTCTTTTCTTCCTCCTATATCTATTCCCATTCCTCGGCATAGTCTCCAAGCTCTTCTCTCAGGTCACCATAGCTGGTGCTCGCAATTCCTGATAAGGTCTTTTTTTTCTTATGCCCAGTTTCCTTGAATGCTGACTCAACTTTAGGTAAAGTATGTCCCAATTCTGTGGCCTCAAAACTATTTAGCTTTCCAATCAACATCTCTCTAGTGAAGTTTAGTGTCAAAGGTATAATCTCCTCTATATCTTGTACTTTCATTCTATATGCAGGTGTCAAAGATCTAAGAATCTTTGCAATCACTTCTTCCTCACTCTAAGTACCTCTAGAGTTTCTAATACCAGCAACCACTTCATTAATTTTGTATCCATATGCCCTAATGTTCTAATATTCTCTCATCTTCATTGATTCCATCTTTGTCTTCCAGTTCTTTAGCTTTGCCTATTTTGTAAACTTATCTCCTTCATACAGTGCCTCCAATCTTGTCTAGATCTCATGTGTAGAATCCAAGTCTTTTACTTCTGTGAATTCACCTTTAGAAAGTGCGTTGATCAATGATTCCCTTGCAACCATATTACATGAAAATAGTTTCTTTTCATCTTCATTAGCTTTCTCCAATTTTTCCTCAGTCGCTATCTTCTCATCCTTTGTGATCATCTAGTAGTCAAGTCCCAAACATAGAAAATATGTTCTCATCTTGTTCTTCCAGCTGTCAAAGTTTTTCAGGATCAAATTTTGGACTATCCTTGTTGTAGTAAGACATCTTCAAGACCACCTCAAGTTGTTCAGATTTATCTCTAAGGACCAGTAGCTCTGATACCAATTTTAGGAATAACAGTCCACAAGACAACTAAGAGGGGGGTGAAGCAGTTGTGATATAGATTGTTAAACTTTAAACTTTATAAACCAAAACTGCAATACAAATGATAACATAGTAAATTCCAACACAATAACACAATACTTGTTGTTGAGTAAACCTTGTTAAAGGTAAAACCCCGGTGGGAATTAGCACCCACAAATAATGTAATGAGAGTATAGTATCTATGTTAAAAGATTTAGCCTTGTTAGGAGCTTATTACAACATTACAGTACACAATCCCTGTTAGGAGACAGACTTTGTTAGGATTCAAGAAATTATTAGGCTCACTACCTAGGCACACTGCCCAAAGAAGGTTAAAGCCACCCTCAAGGATTCACAATCTGAACAAGTGTATATAGAAAATATACCATCTATTGAACTGTCTGATAGCAACTATCTTTGCTTGGTCAGTTCCAATGAAATATTCTTATTACAAACTCTTCTCTACATCCAGCAACCAAACAAGCCTCACAGCTTTCACTTCTCTTCATTTTCAATCTCTTCCACTACCACATCTTTCCAAAATAAAATATCACTCATATATACCCTATTATAATAATTCATTAGGTTGGCCAGTTAAGTTTTCCTAATACACAAATAATTAATTAGGTCATCCAATTAGGCTTTCCCAATATACAAATAATTATTTAACCCCTTGTTAAGATACACATGGTATCAATAACAAGTAAAGATCAAATAAAATCCATCATTTATACTCCCAAATCTGCAATCCACACTCACAATTCATATTACACACTAGATGTCTGAAGTCGGCCACCAAATAGGTCTCCTCTAAAATACACGCCACAATTGAGGCTACCAGTTATCACACAACAATCAAACACAACCCATTATTCCAAAATATGTCTACAGTCCTCCAGTAAGTTCTCTTCATCTGAAATATCTTTGCCAATAAGATATACCCAAAACACAGAGACTAGCTCTGTCAAGCATCACAGTTAGAGTCCAAAAATTAACCAGTCTTCACTAAATCAATAGTAACATCCTCAATATGTAACATAAAGCCAAGTGACCTTAGGGATAAGGTAAAAACATATCCTTATTCATATAACCAACTTCAATCATTATGAAACATCTGTATAGTGTTCGTACACTTCTTACAGTCAAGTAACTAGTATGTCATCTCAACAGAAACATATGTTGAGATCAGTGACAAAACATGAGTATCAACATAATGAATAGTATCCAAATATGATATCATCCAACAAGGTAGGCATGATATGGTAAGTTTCTTTGGGAATTTACTATCCTCCTTGCACTTGGATTATCACACTTTTGGGAGTGAACCAGGTAGCTTCTAGGCTAAAGCGCTTAGTAAGGGAATTTGTTTGAATACACCCTTCATAATCACACAAGCATGATTGAGGCCTATAGACCTAAGAATAAATGAACCCATCTTTCGATAATTTAATCTCAAATAATTATTTGATTATAGTGGGTTGGAAGAGGCTGGCTTCGGCCTTGTTCCCACTTGAATCATTCCCGAGAGATTTTTTCCTCAACCGGCGGGTTCATTAAAGCTAGTGTAATAAATGAAGTGGATTGGCAACTTAGGAGCCTAGATTTCTTATTTTCTAGTAGGGAAATAATAATAATCTCCTATCTATGTTATTTTCTTCTAGGCACATCAAGCAATTTGTTCATTCCCAAGGTTCCTTTCTAAGTGAGATATCAAATAAGTCTAGATTTTTTATTGTCTTATAAAGACAAGAGCATACTTCCCTATCACTTAAAAAAACACCACAAGAAAACCTTTATCAATATGCCTAATAAATTACTTAATGAAGACACAATGTTTATTTGTATCTCCTAGGCAACATGCAAAGCATAATGTGAGTAGTCTGATGTTTTCAAAGTCTTCTATTAACGTTTTGCAAGACCAACTAGTAGTAGTTTTTTTTTTGCCTTCATTACACATCTTGCAATTCAAAATGTTAGTAGTTTTTAAAGTCAATCTTCAGATCTGGGGTGTTGCAGAAACCCGATAAATCGATAACACAAAATCTTGCAAGAAATTGAAAATTTTCACGGCACAAATGACAATTCCAGGACGCAAACGACAATCTGTGCAGATGAAATTCAACCAAAAAATATCACAAAATCTGATAAAAATATACTTGACATGTATCAACATAGATTTAGAGAAACACAAATGACTAAACGTGGTCGCAGACAAAAATCTACGTAAATGTCAGTCAACCTGCGTAGACAACCGTTTATAAGAAATAGAGTCAGTCAACTGTGGTAAGGGATTTTTTTTTGAAATTTTGCCAGCATCTAACCCTGTAAAAGTATCTATCTGACATAAACCTAAGAGTTAAAAATGTTAATATCACAAAAAACACTTTTTAAAGCCTTTAAAACATATATCTTTTTTTACCAGAGCGCAAACAATAGTTTATTGTCGCAAACGCCAATCTGTGTAGATGACTATTCCAGGTTGCAGATGAATCTGTGTGAATCAAAGATGACAATACGTGACTAAGTCCAGAAAATGGCAGAAATTTTCAAAATTTTAAAATTTTCAAGGAAGTGGGTCCCACTAAGCGTGCCAAAATGTGTATGATGGAAATATACTTGTGTGGAACAAGCTAAAACATGTAAACATTAGTTATAAATCAATCTAATCTACACATATTTATAAACTTGCAACTACACAATAGCTTCCAACATAACCTCAGATGAGCCAAACAAGTGCACCCAAGACTTTTTTATTTTCTCTTAGAGAGGAATGTGGGTGTGCTCTCCCAACATAAAATATAAATCCCACTTGATTAATGATGATAAATTATCTTTAAAATGAAAAACTAAATGAAGTGATATTGAATGAACTTGAGGACTAGTTATGTAGAACTAGCCTCAAGCATTCAATGCAAATGCAAGGAATAGGAATGAATATAATGTAGGATCCTAATGAGTAATGAATGAAAACTAAGGACTACAAATCAGGTGCAACTACCATGTTAAATGCAAACAACTACCAAATATGTTAGTCATAAATCTCTACATGAATGCAAAATAGCTCTAAGTGTAAAATATCATGATAACTCTAATATGAGAATGAGGCATAATTTACTCTTGGCAAGGATCCTATTTATAAGATTTTGGAGGACTTGGATGATGTGGAATCCGCATAGGTGCCAAATGAAGGAAACATAAGCCATGCAAGAGTCCAAGTTTTTTCACACATGTGTGAGCAACTTGGGATGTGATGGGTCAATGTTTACTTCAAGTACACTTGTAAGAGATCTTGTCATAGATGTGTAAGAGAAATTTAGAGATTTGGTCCAATGAACACTTTTAGAAAGTGTAAGAAGTTGTCATCAAAGTTGTAAGAAACCTTGTTTAGGAATTTTTAGAAAATTTAGAAAATGTGTTTTTTAGGAATTTGCTCACACTTGTGTGAGCAAATAATTAGCACTAATAGGTGTAGGAATAAAACAATTAGCCTAATTAACCTTATTTAATTAGTGAATAGGTTTATTTGGTTGAGAGTGATGTAGGTAGGGTAGGATCTAGGTTCGGATTAAGATTAAATTAAATAAGATTTAGTTTAATCATGGTTTAGAAGAATAAGTCATGTGAGGAATAAATAAAATAAATTTATTTAAAAGGGAGATTTTGTGGAGAATCATATATTAAATGTAAATTTAATATATTTGGGAAAGGTATTAAAATTGACTTTAGATACCATAGAATAATTATTTAATTTGATTTAGTACATTTAATTAAATCAATAGATGAATATAACAAAAATAGTTAATTAACTAGAATTAACTATAATGTTAAGGAAATATTAATCAAATTAATATAAGTGTGCAGTGATGATTTTAGGCATCTACACATAGGAAATTGTAATATACAATGTTGTCCCTCAATAATTCAACACTTAAATTGATCGGTATTTCACTTTGACTTCGCCAATGAATCGATTTATCCAATCTTGACTAGACTGGTTTGATTGTTCACTATTCTTTGTTGATATAACTGGTGTTTGCCTCAAATCTCCATCTGTGCATTGAATCATCTTACATGATCACAAATGTAGGCACAACTAATTTTGTATCTATGTCTAAGATAATAGAGAAGGGTAGACCATGAATTCTAACAACCTCTTTGAAGAAAAAACATGCAATGTGAGAAGCATCATGAATGGTTTTTCAACAGATGAAGTGAGCCATCTTTGAAAATTTTTCAACATCCACATACACACTGTCATAACCAGTCTTTGGTAGTCCTAAAACAAAATCCATGTTGACTGAATCCCAAGGCTTAGTAGGGATGGTAAGTGGTGTATACAAGCCTGCATTTGAGGTATGTCCTTTAGCCCTCTGACAGATCAAACAAATTTCCACAAGCCTTCTGATATTTAACTATATTTTAGGCCATAAATAGAACCTTTTCACTAAATCAAGGGTCTTATCTATCACAAAGTGCCCTGACAAGCTCCCACAATGTTTTTATTTAATAATATTTTCCCTCATTGAACATAGAGGTATAAAAAATTGAATTCCCTTAAATAGTAACCATTCTTGAATGATAAACTTTGAGAAATTAGTATGATATCCATCCCCTAATTTCTTGCAAACTTGGTAGGCTTCCTTAAAGTATTCATCTTCTAAGTACATAACTTTCAAAGTAGAAATGCCCACACTTTCCAACTGGATTTATTGAATAAGTATATTCCTCCTACTGAGACGATAAACAACTTTATTAGCTACTCCTTTCTTTTTCTTGATGGTGAAGGTGAATGCTTGGAGATATTCCATCTATTTCAAGTACCTCTAATTCAATTTCTCATGTCCATTGAGAAAACTCAAGGCATGGTTGTCAACATAAACAAAAAACTCCTCTGGTAATAAGTAATGTCTCCATTTTCTTAGAGATTGAAACATAACATATAGCTCTAAATCACTCTTCATTGAGCTCACTTCACAAGAGTGAAATTATTTTGGGTTACCAGTCCCAGGTGGTTTTTCCCATATTGGGTTTCCACATTAAAATCTATGTGTCAAATGTGTATATGTTTCATTGCATGGATATTTTGTTTTACACATTATTGAAACTGGATTGGTCGGTTAACTCTAAGTTTATTTGTTGCTACTCGGTAAAGTCTAGAAAATATAAATAGTATATCTTTCCAAGAAGCTTATATTTGTTAAAGTTATTTATGGCATACATCTTGATGAAATTGGGACTGTAAGATAACTGGAGGTATTATATTTGAGAGATAATTTTTTGGTTGGATCTTTTGGAATTATTTTTAAGGCCACTGATTCACCCCCCCCCCCCTCTCAGTNAATTATTTTTAAGGCCACTGATTCCCCCCCCCCCCCCTCTCAGTTATTCTAACAATTCTTACCTTTGATGGAATAGGTTTATAACCAATCTGAGATCATCTATGTTCTAAGTTTAAAAAAATTCATCTTGACTAAGTAATTTATTTTTTATCAATTATTGTAGAGGTTCTAAAACCTCTGTCAAGAGTTAACAAGGCTCTAAAAACCTTGTCAATGCCTAATGTTCCTTTTCTAACATCTTTATAAAATATAATTCTTTTTTATTTAGATAATTTTGCAAATATTCAAAGACCTCACTTGACTCCCAACAAGGTTTTCACAACCTTGTCGAATGAGGATAAAATTTTCCAAAAAAAATTAAACTTGACCAAGTTTGATGTTTTTTAGAGTTTGGATCAAGTTTCGGAACTTTTTCCCACTCCTATCAAGGTTTCTTGAATATTTTGAAGAGTTAAAAATGATAGAGTTTTTTATGGATCATCAATAAATGATGGATATTCCAAGAACTTGTGTTATCTCTTAACAAGGTTATCACAATCTTGTTGAATCTCAACATATTTTTTGATCCTATTAAACAATTAGAGGCAATAGCTTGTGTATGGTTTTTGTTGGTCTCTTTAGGTAGTTTCACAACTATAGGAAGACGTTGATAGGGTTATGACAATTAATCTTTTTGTTGACAAGCAATGGAAAAGGCACCCATATTATTTAAAAATAGATTTTTGGAACCAATTACTCATGGTGTCATGCTTTAATGTACACCTACTTACATTTAGGGTGATTTCTCTCCTAAATAATTGAACTAATTTTTAATGATTTTTTTCAATTTGAGATTCTCATTTTAGTTAAGAATGTACCTAAATTATGCATTTTAATTATGCCATAATGTTGTAGATTGGGGAGTTTCACCATGTTGTTATTATAGTGAATGATTTTGATTCATTTTGAGAGGAAGTTGGTTCAGTTGTGATCCCCAAATGCTAAAAATTTGTGATGTACTCTGAGAGTATGATAGTTGTTGAGCTACTTTTGGATCTCCATTGGTGATACTCCTCTAAGAAGCTTTCTCTACAAATATATTATAATTATTATTGATTTTTTAAAAATATTTGGGTGTATTTTAGAGTATGTTTTTTAATCTTGAAAGAGTTTTCCCCACATAAATTTTTGTGTTGTGGTATGCATTCTATTGTGATGACAACACCAGATAGGACCTAAAATCTTTACACTTTTTTTTTGATGTGGTAATAAAAGAGTAAGGTCATTTAATGTCAATAATAAATAACATCCAGTAGTAAGGTAAATCCAACTTTTTCATTTATCATATATGCATCATATGTTATCTACAATTCACAAATCAATTACATTATAATAATAAAGGAGTGCTAGCAGTTAACTTTACCATGAACATACCATAATTACTTGCTTGGTGAAGAAGACTTGTGTATTTATTCTTCCATAGTTCGTCTCATGGGTACAATACAAACCTTTAGTGAAAACAATCCATATCCACCCCTCTATATGGATGTGTGGCCTTGGGTGAGAGAGTGGATGAATAGACCATCCAATAGTTCATAGCGGTAACTTCCTGAAGACCAGGTACACTAGGTGTTCCTACCAATGGTAAATAGAGATAAAATTTCCTTGGCACTTCTAAAAAGTGAGACTCAATAGGATACCTACTCATTCTCCATTATAAAATATCCTTCCACTAGCCCATCGAGCAACTAAGCAACCAAGGACATCCATCATCAACATGTCGCTAGCCTTAAGGCCTAGCACTCCTAGCGAAATTCATCCTACTATCTATGTGATATAACTAGAAATATCGTGGCATCACATGCTCCTTGACTACTATCAATCTTGAGCATATATAAGTTTATATTTTAATTGGTCATAGTATTTCCATCGTTTATCACCTTAGATGGAGAAGAGTAGCTTATGCAATGAGGTATACAACCTCTACCAATGACCTCGTAGGGCCCTTACCTCATCCATAGCAGTAAATGTCATCTCTTGTACCATGATTAGCATTAATAATTGGAAAGATATTTATATTTTGGAATAAGTAGGTAACACTACCAACTTGTCTATCTCCATCATTTAACTACCCATTGGTTTTTTAGTGTTATAAGGGTTTCATTATCCATTTTATCCCAGTTTGTTTGGTTGTTATTAAATGAGGATGACATAGACATTCATTTCTAACTGATCGAATAAGGTAGTCAACCTACTCCACATCTAATGACAGGTTCTACCATTGTCTCTCAACTTATTAAGAGTTTTCAATTGTTCCCTATTATAGTACATCCATGAGTGGGCTTCAAAATGTATGCAAGGAAAAGACCAAAATGAATTGAGAGTAAAAATTTGTTGTTGTTCTTTATTTTCTAAGCGATTTAGATCTCTTATTGGTTTTCAATTTATAAATATCTATGAACATCACAAATACAAAGTAAATCACCTTTTGCAAAACTAAATGCTCAATCATCACCCTCATGAGAGATCTTGATTGAAAAAAAGGATGGAATGGGTTCGAGGGGAATGGTTGCTTAATTTTTTTTCTCAAAAAAAAAAAGAGAAAGGGCTATTATTTAAATCATGATATGATATAAATTGTACTAAACCTATTATTTCCTTTGGTTTACTTAAGTATGCCTCTAGCATGGTGGGTTTAAGTAAGAGTATGTATAAATTTTAAGCTCCCATCCCTCATACCCTAGCTTTTAGCTCTACCAAAAGGTGAAATAATAGTGTATTTATCTATGTTAAGCATATAACTGTTATGTGCTTGAATGTGACCTCTAAATCAAGAACAAACCCAACATAGTCCCTACTCAATCATTCAATTCACAAGGATAAACATGAATTATTCATCTTGCAAATTTGATTGAAGCAACTTGTTGCCTCCTAATTAGTTGGGGATGTCGAATTTACTCTCAGAATGAGAGCCAACAACCTTGAACATTGCTAACATGGAGGATTTCTAAAGCATGGGAGATAAGCAAATTGCCATTAATCTATGAAAGAAAATGCAATTAATCTAGAAATGAATTGCCATTAATCTAGAATTGAAATGCTATTAATCTAGAAATCTTGAAAGATAATGAAATTAAGATACTAAATATGTAAGCAAACTACATTAAGAATCAACATATTACTTAATCCAAATTAAATTAATCTAATTATGCAACAAAGCTAAAAAGCATGAAAATCAATACAATTCTAACTATAATTTTGATGCTCTCCAATTCATCCTTCCCAAATGAAGAAAAAGATGTCCAGTATATAGAAAACCATGGAAAGAGGGTGAAGAGTTTCTTGAAAAGAAACGGTTACCTCTTCATTTTCAGGAATGGAGATTGAGACAAAAAGACATGAATTATTTAATTAAAAGAGTGGATTATTGCCACATGAGTGACCTTTCATATAGAATTATGGAATTCTTTTTGAGGATAATCCATCCCAATAATTAAATAACTATTCAATTCCTTTTGATGTATATTAGCTAAAGGGGGTGGAATTAATTTAATTTAAAAGCACTTAGGACTTTAGAATTAAATTAATTAATCATAGGGATTTTTAGCTAATAAACCTTGATAATTTAGAAATTAAATATAGTGTCAGATATATGCAAATTTAGGTTTTTTGGATTTGAGACTAAGTCAATTAAAATCAATTAGGAGGAGAATTTGCCTAGTACAATAGGACTTTGATGATGAGAAATTGGAGGAATACACCAAAATTGATTGGAATTATAAGGTGACAATTTTGGGGTGTTACATTTTGCCCCTCTTTGAATTGATGTGCGACCAGCGCATTGATTCAAAGAATAGTCTGATGTGAAGATGAAGATTTTGGAAGTCTAGGTTAGGTTTCCAAGACACCGATCAGATCAAGAAGTAGAATCAACTGAGAGAAGATCAGAATCGGGGTTAGATTGCCCCAATGTCCACTGATAGTTGATGAAGATCTAGGACTATCTCTAGAATTAGGGTTAGATTGCCCCAATACGAAGATTAGCCTTCTAAGATCAAGGTTAGGTTGCCTAGATAATGGTCTAAAGAGATTTTTAGAGCCATCTTCAGAACAAACCATAACTTTCAGGAATTAGGGTTAGATTACCCCAATACCCAATGAGATTTCAAGAATCATCTCCAGAACTAAGCTTGATCCTTGAGGATCTGAGTTAGATTTCTCATATACCTAGAGAGATAGATGGAAAGATGACAAGATGTGGGCATCAAGATTCCCCTAGAGATTCAAGATCATGGAATATCCAATTTTGACCGTAAGGTACAAAAAATTGAATATGTCCCAAGTGATGAGATGTCCCTAGCGATGGGGACTTTAGATTCAAATCAGACTGATTTGAGAATGATGCAAAAAGATTCAATGATGCAATCATCCTGCCCACTCGGGAGTGAAATCGAAAGATGACATGTCATAATGATGATCAAGAGTGACAAATCACAGATAGAAATAAGATCAAAGATCTAGATGAATCAAAGATAGATCAAGAGAAGGAAGAATCAATTTAGAGTGATCAGGAAGTCCTATTGATTAGGTTGGACCATTGTTGACCAAAATTGACTTTGATGAAAAGATTGCAAAAGCCAAGAAAATGATGATGAGAGATAATTCTGACAAGAAAGCGACGTCAGAAAGTTGACTGCACAAGCGTCTGAGCACGTCAGTCCCAAAATTTTAAAACGCGATTTTGAGCTACTTAGGAGTGTCAAATATCGATTTCAATCATGAAAAATGGATTCAGAACTAGACACTTATGCAGTTAAGAAGAATCGAAGACAAAAGATGAGAACCTTCAAAGAATGAGAAGACAATGAAGAGAGCACCAAAATTATTGCTATGCAAGCTTAAAATGCGAATGCAAGCCTAAGATAAATGCAACCCTAGGACTTGGTTTATGGACTCATTGCATAATTATCATCATCAAGTTTTGGAACATCGGAGTCGATACAATCCTTACTAGTGCCAATGCAACCATAAGAATATGAATATGACTTTCATCGGATAAAATGTAGGAAATGAACGTAAGCACCAGGGCACAAAAGCCAAGATGACCTAAACATTATTTCCAGTTTGATATAGTAAGAGTACACAAGAAAACAAATAGAGCAATAATGGTCAAAGAGATAGTTCCAACCTCCCCTTGGCATACAAATAAACAAGATTGAGGGATGTGAGGCCTTTCCACCTTAATGCAGAAGCTCTTATCACATACACCCTATTTATTTGACATTGTTGAATCATCAAAACCACACACACAAGTAGTAGACAAAGAAAATATCAATGAAATTCATGCGAATAGACAGCATACAAAGAGACATTCAATCATAGCTTAGCAAATTTCAAATTTTACGAATGTACATGTGTTTGGGGTGTTGAAAAACACCGTTGTGCTTGTGAGTGCATTGTGTTTGACTACTGTCGAGAGATATTTACATGCGAGATATCCAATGTGTGTTGAAAAACATAGATGTGTCCAAAGAGAGTGTTAAGAAACACTGTTTGATTAAGGTGTTGAGAAACACCAGTTTGTGCTAGTAGAGAGTTGTCCTTTAACAAGATTACTGACTCAAGTGTAAATTGAAGAGCGATCAAAGTGGGGAACCATGCCCCCAAGCATTGAACAGATTAAAGTCGAACATGCAGATAGTGAGTCGATGAGAGAAATCTCAGTAATATAGCGATAGTAGGCAGACTTAGTGAGAACCACTGGTGACTATCATGAGAGAGATTCTCAAGCAAAAAGATTGATAACAAGATCTAGGCATCAGCAGGCAGACTCAATGAGAACCACTGGTGACTGATGCGAAGAGGAGAAAGACTCCAAAAGATAGGAAAATGCCCCCTAGACCAGGAAGATGCCCCCAAGAGTGACCAGTTTCAATCCATGTGAAGTCAAGCAAAATCTCGAAGATGACTGAGAGAAAATGCCTGAGCAAACCCAAGAAGGAAAGCAAGCTAAAGCAGGAAAGTGAGAGATTTTTAGAATTTTAAAGATTTACAATTTTTAGATTTTTTAGAGATTTCACAATTTTTAGAATTTAGAGATTACTTGATCTCAAGAAAGATCACATTGGTGTGCCCCCAATGTCTAGCAAGGTGTAGGACATTGCAGATGGATTAGAAAGCTAATGTATGAGATGGATAGCCAATGATGGATGAAGAGGGTGCATGCAACCCTCAAAGATAGTCTCTTCAAGATTACCCAAGCTAGGGAAAAAAGAATATAGCAATGTAGGCTCATGGGGCAGTGCTAGAGAGTATATAGGATAATGACCTGATGTCATGAAAAGCATGTGGTCCAAAAGAGTGGACATGTCAAGAGACTTATGAGAAACAATTTTCCATTTTGATCAAGACCAAGGGGTAAATTTTGGATAGGACATAGCTATGAAAGCATAATTAGGATAAGGGGTGATGGAGGTATAAGTGCATGTTTTTGGATTATGATAGGAATGCACAGAGATAGGAAGGATAGGCTTGGGATAAGCAAGATCACGATAGGGTGCCATGCATGAGAGAAAGTGAATAGGCTAATGGAAGGAATCATGAATGTCAGGATACATGATGCTCATGGATAGGCTCAACCTTGTCAAGATCAGATGAAGGAACATGGATGTTCACGAGCTAGCTAGATGTGAGATATGATGGGGGAAGATGACATGGAAGGAACTTGCCCCCAAGTGAAGAGTGCAAGTGGGAGGAATTATGCATGACACTTGTTTGTCAAGTTTTCATCATGGTACTTATCCAAGGCACCACAAGAAGTGGTTTTCACCCTGGGATGAATTGATTTCTCTTTACTTTTGCTACCAAGGCACCTGTTTACTAGGTTTTCACCAAGGCACTTTTTCATTTGTTTTTTTTTTTTTTGAATTTATGTAGGAACTTTAAGCTTCTTTCTCTTTGGATAGTGCTCCTCTAAAATATATGCTATAATAGGCCATAGTCGCTAAAAGTATGCTCAAAGATGTTGATAGGGTGATGAAATGGAGGATAAGGAAGATGGAGGCCAAGATTTTATGCAATGGATTGGATGAGAGAAAAAGAAGGAATGTAAGGACCCAATATGGAAGGAT
>MU224419.1:442801-458806 GCA_018584345.1 Thuja plicata
GACTAATACCCCCCCCCCCCCCCCTCATTCTTGTTGTGTGTTCAATAATTGGTATCAGAGAAAGGTCCTTTCTTGTGAAACTTAATCACATGAGGGAGATCCAGTATGTCACAGAATTTGAGTTTCAAGGATTTGAAGTTTGAAGGTACAAATTACTCCTATTAGAAGGAATGGATGAAATTCCACCTAAAGTGTCTACCAAAAGGATTGTGAGAAAGTATTCAAAAATTGTATATCGCACCTCTAGCTAGACCACAAATTCTGGATAAGACAAAAGAGGAAGAGAGTAATTCAAAAGCTAGCGTTGTTATTGTCATTTGTTTGAGTGATGAAGTATTCAAGAATTTTATAGGATTGAAGATAGAAAAATAGATTTAGGACAAACTAATTAGTGTGTATGAAGGAGATCCAAAAACAAAAGAAGCTTAAGTTACAAATATGAAGTACAAGTTTGAGAATTTGAAGATGGGTGATGATGAGTTTATTGAAGCATATATTTATAGGGTAAATGAGATTGTGAATTACATTAAGGTTTTGGTGGAACAATAGAAGAAAAGGAAGTGGTAAGAAAAGTATTTATGACTTTTCCTAAAGCTTACAGGGTGAAGAAATATACAATTTAAGAAAGTCATGATTTGAATACCTCACCTTAGATGAACTCCTTGGATCACTATCTACATTTGAGATAATTGAAATAGATGAAATCAAAAAAAAGAGGAAATAAGTTGCATTCAAAGAATTGGTTAATACTAAAGACGAAGCTAAAGAAGACATGGATGATATTGAAGAAAACTTTGTAATAGGAATGGAGAGAGGAACCAAAAAATAAAAAGGTAAGTTGCCTCTAAAATGCTTTAATTGTGGTAGAATTGGTCATTTTGCCTCTAAGGGACCTTATCAGGAAGACTTCAAAGGATATGATGATGAAAATAAAAATTGACATGACATTTATGATAAAAAGAAAGAATACAGATAAAAGAGACCAAGGGAATAGAAGCCTATGCACCATGGAGGAACATTTTTCCAAGGAAGAAGATGATAATGAATCATTATTATTTATGGCTATAAAGGAAGGTGAAAAAGAAAGAACTAGAAGTTCATAACTGCAGATGACCACATAACATGATAAATTGAAGCCTATTGTGTGGATTATTGATTATGGATGTTCAAACCATATTATAGGGGATAAGGAGAAGTTTATGAATATTGAGAAGTATGATAGAGGATCTGTGAGATTTGCTGGAAAGGAAGTTGCCTCTATATGCGAGATAGGGAGCATCTCAGTTGATGGTAAGCATAAAATTGATGATTTTTTTTATGTTAAAGGGCTAATAAAATAACTTTCTAAGTGTTAGTCAGATGTGCAATAAAGGTTATGAAGTTTTCGTTAGGAAATTCAGATGTGCAATTAGAAAAGGAAACACTGAGAGACTAGTTGCCAAAGGTGTTAGAAAGAATGGAAATTTTGACTACATAAGTAATAATGGTCAAAGTAACTATTTGATGGCACAAGTATGCAAATTTGAAGATGAATCTAAAAGGAAGGCAAAATAAGATAAGAGTTGGGAAAATATGGTTGAAGAAGAATAGTTAGATAGAAGAAAGAAAAATGTTAAAGCTGGTATCAAGATTGAATGAAACATATGCAAAAAAAAATGTATTAGATTTGAATAGGAAATACAAAATTTGAAGGATGAGTTAAAAGATGCAAAAGAAAAAATTGACAAGTTCAAGGTGCTCAAAGATGATATCAGGGATTAAATTCTAGAACGACGTTGAAAAATCAAAGATAGAAGTGGATCTAGGGATAGTCCTATTATGAGAGGAGTGAATATTGAACCCAAAATATCTTGGAACAAGAAGGATTTCAATATTTCCCCCCTTCTTCTGTGCAAATTAGGTACTTCCCAAATTATTTTGGTAAATATTTTTCATTTAATGAGTATGGTGATCGTAGAGCTGGTGAATGCAAAATTCAAATCAGACACAAATCAATTAATATAAGATGCTACATTTTCAATAAGTGTGGACATATGACAGCTGATTTTAGGAGTAAGATAAAAAAACAATGTATGTGCAGATGAACACTTTGTTAAAAAATCTATAACATTCAATGAATATTGCTATGTATGTAAGATGTATGGACACAAAACTGTTGAATATAGGATAAATAGGAATATTTGAAGAAGTGGTGATAGAATAAATGGGTTATTACCATAGGTTGGTCCAATGTGTTATAGTTGTAGCAAAATTGGTCATATTGTGAATTTTTGTACAAGGAGAATTGAAGAAAACAATGTTCCAGTAAAGATGATAAATATTAGTAAAGAGAAGGAAGTAATGTAGAAGTTATGGGTATAAGAGGAAAATACGGTGGAACAAAGGTTTGAGGATAGATCTACTCTCTCTATTATTTTTTATTTATTTCCAATTAAGAGATGGTGTATGGCCTAAGGGGGAGAACTAATTGCAAAAATTTATTCCCTATTTTGTTGGGGACTGAGATGCTCTCGGTATCAAAGATTTGGTAGATTGTCATTTTTGCCTGCTATAGTTGGAAGAAGTCAGAAGATATATTAAAGAGATGAAAGTATTTTTAGAAAAATAGATGTTAGTAATAGTATGATTTTGAGATATATGTTTCAAGAGGGAGACAAAAAAAAATTATCTTCTATCTTCTTAACAGATGCAGGTTGTTTCTCTTAGGAGGAGAAGTGTTTTTTTGGTGTGGTAAAAGATTGGCTTGTTACCCTTTGTATTTGATGTCAAAGGGAGAGGTTTTTGTTGAAGTTCACAAGCATTTCCATCAATGACAAAGGGGCAGATTGATATAAATATGACATTTTGTTTTTCATTGATGTCAAATTTGGAAGGATGATGTATTGATGATAGGTTAGAATGATGAAGTATTAGAGATAGATTTGTCGGTGCTTTGGTTGTGTTCTTGTTGTCAAGTTTTGTCGAAGGTCTGGATGTATTTAGACTATTTATTAATGTTGGAAATATTTAGGTTATTGACTGAGAGGGGGTGAATCAATACCTCAAAAAAAATCACACTTTTGCCCTGTCAATCTCAAAATTATACTCTTATGTCTTTCGATACTGATATCTATTTTTCCTTTAGCCAATAATTGCTGGAATATTAACTGATAATTGATAACATACAAATTAACAAAGATGTAATTCATAAACTTCCAAACACTTAAAATTATATTTTGATGTCGCAGAAAACCCTTGGTGAGAGGGAAAAATAGTGGTGGGGATGAGAGCCACAACTTATCGTTGTAATAATAAGGTGCCCCGTTAAGAGCTTACAAAAGCACTATTGAATGCTACCCAGCTATGGTATTTACCTAGAGTCCTATTAAAGTCTTATACCCTATTAGGAGCAACCTGGTTACAGGATTTTATCCCACTTATACAGTTTTCACCTTGTTAAACGATTTACAATAAGTTCCTAAATAGAACTTCTAATTCTAGTTAGAGACTACCCGATTAAGGGATTTCACAATCTTTTTGCTAAACTATTAGGAATAAATCAACAAGAAATTTGACATATGAATATTTTCTCCTAAATCTTGTTAGATCTTGTTCTACTCTGTTCCTTCTCTAATTTACACTTTTCTAGTCTTCATCGATACTTGTTCATAGTCTGCGTTGTAGCTTTTTTCTTCTCTCTCTCCATTATATCTCTTTCTCTCTCTAATCTCCTTTTAAAGTATTTGTCTGACCTAACTTGTCTAACCTATGTTTGACCTAATTAGGGTTTCTTGATTCTTGCATAGGTCATTATGATAATAGGTTGTCGTCCTTGATTCTAGTCTTCTCTTTTCCTTCTCACTGATAAAGCTTTCTGATAAACATAATTTTTTTGTCGATAGTCTATTCTTCTCCAATAGTAATCTATACTTGATGTTAATTTCCAATAATGAAAATCTTAACAAAATATTTCATTATCCTGTAGATAATATTTTCAAGTAACAATCTCCCCCTTTAGCATTGATGGAAAAACCTTTCTATCACCATCCTTCTTATTGTTCTTCATTTGATTTGTTGCTCCCCCTTTTTATGTACTCTCTTCATCTTCTTCTTTCCTCATTTGTGTTCTCATCAATATCATTCTCTTATTACTCTCATCTTCTTATGAATCTCCCTATTATTCATTCTCCCTCTTTAACAGTAATGCCAAAGGAAACCAAAAGATGTGACTGTAGTGGTATTAGCTATTTTTTGCTCCTTTTGTCTGTACTTTTCCCAAAAATGTATTCCATTGATTCTGTAGTTTATTGATTTTTGTGATATGAATCTTTACATTTATAATTATGTTGGTGAAATCTTATGTATCATGCTTTTCTACTGTGCTCAGTAGGTTAGATGTGGCTTGTATCTATTTCTACATTATATCCATAAGTATACTAATCATACATGATTCCTCAATTGATGTACTATTACGTATAAGTAGCTTCTTTATGATTTCATCCGTTGTAGTTAATCTCTCCTTTATATCCTATAGTTTCTCTGATAATATTTTTGTCATTTTATTTATGCTTCTATTTGTAAATGATCTATGTTTCATTTTTCCTCTTATTTTTTCTTTAAGATTTTGGTTGTGTCCACAAATGTTCTCAACTATGTTGTAACCGATTCATTCTCATCAATTATGATTTTTGGTAGTAAGCTTGAAAATGTGTCAATTTTTCTCTTCATGATTTTATTCTTTTGTTTCTCCCTTAACTGTTTCTCAATAGTTGTCTTCTCTTTGTATTTCTCTACATATAATATTTGTTCCTTGTAATGTAGCTTATTTGGATCTTTCTTCAAAATTGTAAAGTCAAGTCTTTCATCTAAGTCTTCAATCTCTTCACTTTCAGAGTCTTTGTTTCTCTTCTCTTGTCATGTTGTAATCATTGTCATACTTTGTAAAGTCCTTGCAACTTGTTCTTCCTCAGTTTCTATTATCTTATTGATAGCAGGTGCTATATCTCACCGATAGTGGGTGCTATATCGGTAGGATGTATTTCATGTTTTGTTCCAATGTATTCATTTGTATTCTCTAGTGTAATTTGTTCCTGAAGATATTCAACTTCCTTAGTACTTGTATCGTCATTAGATTCATCATGTATTTCAATAGGTTGATCCTTTTTTCCTTCTTCAAATCTTTTTGGGGTGTCTTCTCTTTCTGTAGTAAAAATTATGTTCCATTTCTGTAGTGTGTCTTCTCGTACTTCTTCCTGTAATCCTACTAGTAACTTGGTTGTTCTTCTTTTTCTAAGAAATTTGTTTTCATATTTCGTTATCAATAAATTAATCTCTTCAATACTTGTTCTTGGTTTTGTGATAATCAAAGTTCTTTCTCTGCGGCTTCATTCCATCTTATATTGATTTTGTCAAGTAATTACTCGGGAATTTTCTCTCTTAACTCATTTGGAAATCTTCTCAATTTGTGTAAGTGAAATACTATTGCATCTTCTATAATTTTCTTATCTTATTTTATCCATGTTTTGTACTTGATTTCATGAATGTGTAGACCTGATAGTTCCATGCTCTATTATTCCTTCCGCTAAGTCATTAGTTGTCCTTAATATTCTTGATCTTGTTTATTCAATCTCATATTCATTTTCCTTTCTTTGTGTTCTAGTGCTTTCTTCTGATGTTGATTTTCCTCTTGTATACTTCCTTGTTGTAGACTGTGTTGTTCTAGTAAGTTGTCTTTGTTTAGCTCGCTTAATCTTGATCTTGGCATATGCTTCAGTTATTGTAGTTGATTTCTTCTTTCTCATTATACTGCTAACTTCTTCCTTTGATTTATTTTCTTTCGATATTATCCTGTTGTAAAATTCTACATAGGTTCAAAATTGATTGGCTTCCATATCCTTAGGTTGATCCAACAATTTCTCAATACTTGTTATTAATTCATTCTCCTTTGCTTCATATCCAATAGGTTGTAACCATGAAGTTTGTGGTTCCACTACTTTAATTATGCATAAGTGTGTGCTAACCAAAAAACATATATCTTTATCATATTTCTTAACAATGTGAGGTGGTATTTGATATCTTCCATACATTCTTGTTTGAAATTCTCTAAAATAACTCCACATTATTGTATTGTAACTTCTTCCCAATTGTTCAATATATCTATTAATTTGACTTATAACTTGTTCACCTATTGTCCAATTTACTTTACTAATGCCCCAAAAAAAAATGTACATAGAAAATTATACATACCAATAATGCTCCAAACTTCAATCCTTGTTTCTTGATTTTTTTCAGATTCATCATAATTTGATTTCTCATCATTTCTGCTAAATCATATTTGTTTCCTTCGGTAACAATATCATATGCAACCTATAGTTCTCCTCCAGATATGTTGTCTAATTGATTTTCTTGATAGATCTTGTATCCAATAACCATTGATATAAATTTCATTTATTTGCCCAAAAAATTTCTTACAGCAAAAGTTTTCTAATCTTACTTGTACCTTACTATACCTTCAATTTTTGTTCCAGAATCCAATTCTTTTACTCATTTTATTCCATTAGTCAATAATCCAGTAATTGAAAAGATGATTTCCTTTGTGATCTCAATTTTTCTATCTCCTTCCAACCATATGTAGTCTTCATGTATTCTACTCAATACATATTTAATCCATTCATCTTCAAAATGCTTGGGAATGTGCATGATATGTGTCAAACTTTTTGTTTCAATATGTCCATACTCTTCATTTAGCATTTCATTCTCTTTGTATAGTTCCTTTTAGGTTGTACTAATATCTTCATCTCCGATCTCACTCTACTTGCATTGAATATAAGTTCTAATGTCTTCTATTAATATAAATCTACTCGCTATCCACAATAACGCTCCAGCTTCATTTGTTTCAATTTCTTTCAGTGAATTTAATTGATATTCAGGTTCCTTCTCCTTTGATCCATCAATTAATATAATATTCTCATCCATAATAAATTTTATACAATTTTCAATAAATTTTTTATCGACTAGGGTTTACTTCCCAATCAACTTGCTAAGAAATCCTTTATGTAAGATGAATCGGTTGTGTTCGCTCAAGCTTGATTTCGCACAGACTTATCAGAATATAACTTTGATAAGATAAGTGTCATTATATATAGAGGCAAGGGGTCCAATGTTTACTTTTACTAAAACATTTATTGTAGGTCGACAGTGTTCCTATGTACCGATAGTAACACATATTCACCGATAATAATCTTATACTAATACTTCCAATTTTTCTTAATTACTAATTGCATCTATTTATGATAATTGAATTTTTTGGCTCATGGCTGATTTAAGGGAATAAATGATGATTATAATAAATTTTCATATCCCTAATAAATTACTTACTTTCTTATTTGATGGTTGAATTCCCTACGTCATTCAACGCAGGGGCTTCCATTGTTGTTTTGTCATCTTCCTTCTTTACACATATCTTCTTCATTTCCTCTCTAACTTGTTCTTGATTTATAGTTCTTTTTCCTCTGATATATCTGTCATTCTTGGTAGTAAACTAATATCTACAGTTGTAGGTGGCATGACCAAACTTTGAGCAAATATAACACGGTAGTGCAAATGGTCTCCAAGGTTCAATTCTTACTTCAGTGTTTCCTTTTCTACATTTATATGTTGTATGTCTTGATTTTCCACATTCAAAACATGTAACTGAGTTGTTTGCTTCTTTCCTCCGATAGTGTACCATTTTCCTCATTTTCGGTGTTCCAGTTCTGCACTCTTCAGCTTTATGTCTATAGTGATTACATTTATAACAATATCCATATATTTTTTTCTCAGATGATCTAGTGATGGTTTCAAATCTACATTCATATGCTCTATGACCAAACTTGTTGCAGTTATAGAAATAATCATTAAAAGATGTATTCTCAGTAGAACTTACTTCTTTACTTTGACAAATGTTTGTTGTGTGACCATATTTTCCATAGTTGTAGCAAGCTTATAGGGTTTCTTACCTTGTATGTCACTTGTTTCTCTAGATTTTGATGATTCTCTTATTTCCATAGTGTTGTTGCCGATATATCCCAAGCTAGTAGTGTCACTTGGTTTTGTTTGATTTTTTAATTTTTCATCAATCTTATGCATGCTTTGTTCAAATTTTGTGAGTCTTGCATTGATTTCTTTTTCAACTTTCAGGTTTTTCTTCAAGTCTACGTTATGTTGCTTCAGCTTTTTATTTTCAGCTTGTAGTTGTAAATTTCTCTCACCAGTACTTTCTATTAGTCATCTCTGTACATGAATCTCTCTTTGTTGTCTTTCCATTAGTATATCTTTTCCAGTGATTATTTCTTCAGCATCTCTCTTTTTTGTTTCAAGAGTTTCTTTGGCACTTTTGGCAGTTCTCATCCTTTCCAGTATTTCTATCATTCCCAAGGCTTGACTTTCATGTTTTTTCTTCATCTAATTGACTTCTTCAAATAATTCATTGTTCATTTTCAATAGATCAGCAATAGTAGCATCAGCTTCCGCAGAATTGATACTTCCTTCTGATAGTTTTCCAAGGTCATCAAGGCTCGTGTTTAGTTTTTCTGTTAGTTCCTTCCTTTTTGCAAATGATGTCTTTATCTTGTTCTTCAATTAATGGATTGTTTCATTAGCATCTTCTAAGGCTTCTTCTAACTATTTTGGATACCTATAACTTTCCATTATCCTAAATCTACTCCAAGTTGTTAAAATTTTCTCCTAGAGAACCAAGTCACTCTGATACCAATTGTTGGAAATATTTAGGTTAGGGACTGAGAGGGGTGGTGAATCAGTACCTCAAATAATTCACACTTTTGCCTTATCAATCTCAAACTTACACTCTTATGTCTACTGATACCGATATCTATTTTTCCTTTAACCGATAATTGTTGCAATATTAACTGATAACTTGTAAATTAACAAACATTTAATGCATAAACATTCAAACACTTAACATGATATTTTGGTTTCGTAGAAAACCCTTGGTGAGAGGTAAAAATTGTGATGGGGATGAGACCCACAACTTATCACTGTAATAATAAGGTGTTCAGTTAAGAGCTTACAAAAGCACTGTTAAATGCTACGCAACTATGGGATTTACCTAGAGACCTGTTAAAGTCTTATTGAAGACATTATATTTTTCCATTAGTATATGCAAGGAAAAACATGATAAACACCATTGGTTTATGCTACACTGATAGATAGGGCACAGTACTACCTGATGCCAAGGTTACCAATACTGCTAAGTACAAAGCATCCCGACAAACACTATTCAGTGTTACCCGATGACAAAAAGGAAAAAGTAACCTGACGAGTAACCAACAGTGAAACCTAATGATACAGTCAAGAGTGGAACCCAACAGATAAAGGGAACCTGACAATCAGTTCAAAGAAGGAACACCGACAAACTTTCAGTTCACACCGACTATCAAGAACTGACAGTTAGTTACATCCCGCAAAAAGTGGATCTGACTTTCCATGTCAGATAAATCACTGAATTTTTATATTTAGCTTCTTGATTTTTTTTAAATCCATTATGTGAGGGAAAAGAAATGTAAATATTATTGTTTTTATCAATTTAACTGATTTAAAACATGCAAACTAAAGGATAAAGGTCAAGTTGTATACCTTGGATCTAGAGTTAACATTGTAATGCGTGATTCTAAAATATGTCAAATACTTGTATAAATAGATGCTCAATCAATTATGAACATGTTTTTTTATGATGATTGTAGCCACTAAGAGATTCTAAGGATCAGACAAGAGAATTCATGTAGAAGCACAAACAAAGAAGAAATCAGTTGTCAAGAACAGAACAAAGGCTATCGACGAGCAGGAAAAGGTATTAATCAATCACTATAGGTGATATTCATATACTATAAGCTTTAATGGATCTGTAATTAGAAATTATAGATTGCATATAGTCAGTCAAACATATTGTACGCATTCTAACGATTGGGGTACACTTAAGGAATCCTTTCAAGGAAGGTGGACTTAACAGTCCTATTTTAAATCTCTTAACCGAGTGCACACTACATCAGTGTTGCTAAAGCTCTTAACAGAGTAGATCCTAACAGGTCTCCACATTAATACTCCTAACAGGGTAGATCATCAGAAGTGATCAAATTGTAAGCCTTAATCGGCTCCCTTCCATTCTGCATATAGTGAATTTTTGTGGGTGTCATCCCCACCGCAGTTTTTACTTCCTAACAAGAGTTTTCTGCGATATCATATCTTGTGTTATGTGTCTATTACTTTCATGAATGTTTCATACAATTAAGTTTATGAATTAATACTACATGCATAAGAAGAACATCAGATATGGTTGGTAATATAATAAAGATTGTTTACTAATGATGAAAGGTGAAAAGTGTTAAAAAATTTAGATGCACTGATTCACCCCTCCCCTCCCAGTACTACTTCCCATTAATCCGAACAATTGGTATCAGAGCTAAGTCTCTTCTTGGAAATCTTAAAGGCTTAAGAGAAAATATCATACAATGGAGAAGAACACACTTGATAAAAATATTGAGAATAAAAAGCTTGAAATTCATATGTTCTATGAATAGTATAAAGAAGCTAGAATTAGTATGAGATAGCTACTGGATGATAGAAATAATATGGCTTCTCTCTATAATGAGACAGATTATCATGAGGAAGAGATTCTAGATTTATTTGAGTCTTCAGGATCAAATACAAGCAAGGCATCAGATACATCAGAAGAAAGCATCACAAGCCTAATTGAAATGTATCTACATCTGGTTGGACAAGTCAAATCTCTGCAAATTTGATGCAAGAGCATCCTGGGTGTAAGGGCAATCTTGCATCACCCAAAAATATGTGCTTTTCTACTCAATAAGGGCTATTTTGTAAAAAGCTGCTATTTTTGGAAACTTACTATTTTTAGTAAGTTGGTCATTTGAACTCAGAATGTTCTAATTTTCCAAGTGAAGGTTCATCTTAGTCATATAAGAATGTCAGTTGAATTTCATTGCCAGATCATATGTATTGGTGAAGTTATTAAGGATTTATTGTTGAGTTTTTAGGGTGCAAAACCTTTGAGCTCAATTTTCAAGACCTTAGAGGCTCCAGATCGAGGTTGAACACCCGTCCAACTTGTACTTCGCTAGTCAAGCACTGTAGATCGTGATCTCCCCTTTTCAGAAAGTGGTTATAATAGCCAATCGGAGCTACGATTCAGAAGTTATGGCTTCCGAAAGTTGGGCTACCTAATCTCATGTTTTGTAAATATTTAAAGCCGACCCTTTTGTAATAAAAGAGAAAAATAATTAAATGCTAAGGGTAGTCAGCCTTAATGGCTAGATTTCTGGAACCTTCTCGGGTGGTGGAAAATTGCCTATTTAAAGAAGGCCCGTGGTGTTTTCTAGGGCAGTTCTAGGTGGTTATTTGAGGCTTTGTCCTACAGATTATTGTAAGGGATGCCCATGTGGCTTTTGATATTGTAATTCTGAAGTTTTTAATTCCACATTTGTAGAGCCAATAAGAAGCCAATTTTCTGTTCTTGCAAATTTTTTTTGTTTCTCTTTATTTTTTTTATGTACTTGTGGTATTAAGGGGAGTCCCCTTCATCAAAATTGGTCAAGAGACACAGAAGGTAAGAATGATTGATGTCATGAATAATGCAAGGAAAGTTAAAAAAGAAAGAACTCTAGCTATCGATGATAGAAGAAAGATCATAGACAAGCTACAAGAAAAGGAGTCTGAGATACAAAGACTTATAGAGCATCACCATGAGGTAACAAATCAGATTATTCTTATGAGTCAAGAAGCAAACAGAATGAATGTGGAACTCATTGAAAGAATACATATTATCAGTGAACTAAGAGAAGAGAATGAAAAACTAAAGCATGAGGCTAGAATTCAACAACAGCATAATGACATGATTAAGAGAGTTGAAGAGAGTACAAAAAGGATGGATGAATTCTTGAATGCACAAAGAAGACCCAGCACCAACACTGGACTAGGGTACACGGAGCATAGAGAATCATCAAATGAAGTTGATCAAAAAGATGCCTACACCAATCCTAGACCAAGGAAGTTGACATGAAATCATTGTGGAAAGAAAGCCCACACCTCAAATGTCTATAGGAGAAAATAAAAAGGTATTCCTAAATCCACATTTACATTCATAGGACATTGTTATAATTGCAGAAAGAAAGGACATAAAGCACATGAATGTAAATCAAAGTTGAAAGAACCAAAGAAGGAAACCTATATAGACAAGTATTATCCCACCTGAAAAATGCATGGGCACACATCTCTTGAATGTAGGAAGAATAAAATTGAAGCATGGAAACCCAAAAATGAAGAAAATACATATAACATGAGAAGAGTCGGTAATTCATATGTTTGGGACTACAATACATGGATAAACTGCACAGCATGTGGTAGATATGGTCACATTGCTGCAAACTGGATGAGAACATGGACCAAAAGGTCTAGAGGCTAGACCAACTTGGGAATGACATGTTTGTATTGTCATAAGGTTGGACATTTAAAGAAGGACTGCAAAGATTGAATAACAGAAACTACCACTTTTGCAAATGGTAACACCATTGAAGACATCAAGAAAATGAGAAAGCAAATGTGGAGGAAAGCTTCAACCATTGAGGAAGTTTGACCAAGCAATGCAGTAGGTGACACCTCATCCCATGGATCTTGTGACATCACCACTTCCACCTAAAGATGAACAAGTAAGTATGGAACTGCACTACACCAAGTCATATTTTGCATCAGTTCCATTATACAAATTGATAGATAGTGAAAATATGCATGAATAAAGATGCATATTATGTTACTTGTTACAATTCTAAGAAATCAACCCCGTTGGTAAACACATATCAAAAAACATCAGTGAATATAAAGGATGAGTTGTCTACACTTACCGAGAATTGTCGGTCAACACATAAAAAGGCTAAGTCACTAATGTAACCCGACACCCGTCGGTAAGGAAGCAAAGTCACAAAGTTGTCATGACAAAACACCAAGATCCATTGGTGAAAGAAACAATCTTAAGATCCATCCTGAGCATCCTTTCAACATTGACAATGCTATTTGAGAGTCTTCCTAACGAACTTCATCTTCATGACCCGATGAGTTGTTGAGAATTTATGATAGACTTAAGGAAAAAGTCTATAAATATTGGATGGAAGAACTTCATTTATCACATGTGATTTGAGAAAATAGAGTAGAGTGAGCTTGACACAATCTAATGCACTCCAAGCAGATCACTCACAAGTTACATAGATCAGAGTAAGTATCGAGCACACTGAAGAACTCTGTTATTGTTTTTGAAAAAGGCCTAAATTTGAAACACAATGGAAACCACTTCAAGATTAGTAAATTTGAAGAGTGATAAGAAGAATGTCGTTAAGTTGATAAAGAACATCACTTGTGTGGAACCTTAATACAAGATATTCCCAGAGATTGCATCACAACCCGATGAATCTGGCACATTTTCAAAAATTCCACCTAGGGTTTTGATGATAGAAGACGTAAGGTCATATATTCCCTGCAATATCTTTGAGATTGGTGATTTAGAGATACATCAAGCTTACAAGAACCTATGTGATGAACAAGGGAACCTGAAGGAAGAACACAAACACTTACAGGTAAAAGGGATAACAAATGCCCTATATTTCCAAAGGGTTTTCAAAACTGATTGGATTAGGTTAGTTTTGAGCAGAATGCACGACCAGATTTTATGGTTGGATGAACCTAAGTAGATTATGAAGGATGTGTTACATGATGTAACAAGTTACCCCATTACCAACAAACCTAAGGAACACAAGCATCCCTCTCAGCCAGAAGTTGAAAAACTCACCAATGTTGTGCAGGATAACAGAGGACTTAAGGTAAACACCATCACCAACGAGGAATTGAGGTTTGGTGCATGTGTGATAGGTTACAAAATATTCCAAGAAAGTAGGCTAAACAACATAGCATCAACAGCAGTAAGCACAGCTTACAAGATAGTAACAAAGGGAATATAGATGGATCTATGTGAGATCTTGTTCAAGAAACTTGATGAGAATATGACAACAATCAGGTCTACAAAGACAAACACGTGTAAGTTTGGCTCACTTATAATGTGTATATTCTTTTATTTTCAAGAAAACTTTCCTTCAGTTGGCAAAGTAACGTGGGACAATACCAAGCTAGTCACATTAAAGCTTAGTGACCTTATCAAGTCACTAGGTGATAACTTTGATTTAGTGATGTCTAAATACTCCTTGACTTCAAGGAAAATATGATGGGGATAGTGAGGATCCCTGAACAGTTGATTGAAAAGCATAGGGATGAAATATGTTTCATGGTGGATTCATATTTCACTCACATTAAACTAGTTGTACCAAGGATAGCCTGGGTAGCACCTCTTGACTATGAGATTAACATAGATCAAGCAACAAATGCAATTGATGCATTGTTGAATGAACCACTTGACAATAAACAACCAAGATTTGTCACATATGAAGAGGCAAAGTGTTATGTATGTGGAGCCTAATCAGACTCAGTTTCTTTTAGCGTAGTTTCCCCCCTGACATATCTATTTGGGCCCCAAGGTCAGGGTCAAGGGGCAAAGCCCCTTGCGGGGTCTTGGGTTAGGTCAAATATGCTTGTGAAAAGGGCTTAGGGTTTCTAGATTTCATTGTATGAGATATTTTCATAGCTTCCTGTGATGGTATTGAGTTGCAGGTTTTAGATTGTAATCGTTGGATAATAATAAAGATATTGGACTTGTTGTTGGTGGACGTAGCCCAGGAATTGGGTGAACCACGTTAAATCTCTGTGTCATTTGTGTTCTCTTCCGTGTTTATATTTGAATTTTTTTGCTTATTGTTATAACAAGCGGTATCAGAGTGAGGTTTTTTTGTTCGTTCTTTCATCTATTCTCTCAAGCAGGTCTCACGAGTTAGTGGGAGATTCTCTTTGTTAAGTGGGAGAAATGGCAGATGAGGGTAGGTGGAAGGTTGATAATTTTAATGGGCAAAACTTCCACTTATAAAAGATGCAAATGGAGGACTATCTCTATCAGAAGGATCGATGGCGGCCATTAGAGGGAATAGCCAAGAAAGAGGCAGCAATGTCTAATGAAGATTGGGATATTTTGGATAGGAAGTCACTGGGGAGTATTTGTTTATGCCTGGCACAATCGGTGGCATTCAATATTACTGGAGCAATGACAGCTAAGTATCTGATGGAAACCCTAGAAAATTTGTATGAAAAACCTTCAGCTTCAAACAAGGTATTTCTCATGAAGCATTTATTTACCATAAAAATGGTAGAAGGTGGATCAATCACTGATCATTTAAATGAGTTTAATGTAGTTACAAGTCAGTTAACATCAGTTAAAATTACCTTTGATGAAGAGGTTAGGGCTCTCTTGATTTTGTGCTCTTTGCCAAAAAGTTGGAATGGCTTGGTAATGGTTGTTAGTAACTTTATTTCTGGTTCTAATACCCTAAATTTTGATGATGTTGTTGGTGTTATATTGAGTGAGGAAATTTGTAGGAAAAGATCAGGGGCATCCACATCGGGTAGTGTATTGAACGCAAAAAGTAGAGGCAGAACAAGAGATAGAGGAAACAACTCAGGAAATCATGGAAAATCATGAGGGAAGTCAAAGGGAAAGAGGTCTCAGTCAAGAGGACCTAGCAATTGCTGGTACTGTGGAAAACTAGGACATAAGAAGAAACATTGTTGGTCTCGAAAGAAAGATCAAGGAGACAAACATGATGGAAACAAGGAGGCAAATGTGGTAAGTAACAAATCCAAACAAGATGCTTTGCTCTTGTCTTTAGAAAATGTTGATGATTCATGGGGGTTAGATTCAGGGGCTTCATTTCATGCTACACCCCATAGAGGTTATTTTATTGATTATGTCCAAGGGGATTTTGGGCTAGTTTATTTGGGAGATAATAAACCCTGTCAAATTGTTGGAAAAGGTAGAATCAAGATTAAGTTGCACAATGGGAATCATTGGCTACTACAAGAGGTAAG
>MU224419.1:461019-474300 GCA_018584345.1 Thuja plicata
ATGAAGGATGCCAAAGCTATCACTACACCTTTGCCTGGTCATTTGAAATTGACCAAAGAAATGTGTCCAAAGACACCAGAAGAAGAGGCAAAAATGTCCAAGATACCTTATGCTTCAGCTGTAGGGATCTTAATGTATGCTATGGTATGTACTAAGCCAGGTATTGCACATGCAGTGGGAGTTGTTAGCTGGTATATGAGTCACCCTGGGATTGAGCATTGGAATGCAGTCAAATGGATTCTCAGATATTTGAGAGGTACATCCAATAAGTGTTTACACTTTGGGGCTCTTCTACTACTGTTCATGGCTATGTTGACTCAGATTTGGTAGGAGATTTAGATACCAGATGGAGTACTACAGGTTATTTATTTATTATTGGTGGGACAGCAGTGAGTTGGATTTCTCAGTTACAAAAGGTGAATGTGTTATCCACTATAGAGGCAGAGTATGTTGCTACTACAGAGGCAGCCAAGGAGATGATATGGCTTCAATTCTTCATGGAAGAATTGGGACATCCACAGGAAGATAATTATTTGTATTCAGATAGTCAGAGTGCCATTCATCTTGCAAACAATTTTGCTTTGTCCTCAAAAACAAAGCACATACAATTGCGATATCATTTCATCCGGTCTATTTTGGATGATGGACAGTTAAAGTTGGAGAAGATACATACAGATGATAATCCAGTAGATATGTTTACAAAGGTAGTGACAAGGGAGAAGTTGAATTCCTCTTCAGCTTTGGTTGGTCTTCTAGACTGAATAGGATAAAAGAACAGCAGAGTCTAGGGTAGTTTCTTTATTCCAGTGGTAGCTACAGGTTTCGTAGACAATCTCCAAGTGGGAGGATATTGTTGTGGAGTCTGACCAGTCTCCAAGTGGGAGATTGTTATGTATGTGGAGCCTAATCAGACTCAATTTCTTTCAGCATGGTTTCCCCCCAGACATATCTATTTGGGCCCCAAGCTCGAGGTCAAGGGGCAGAGCCCCTTGCGAGGTCCTGCATTAGGTCAAATATGCTTGTGAAAAGGGCTTAGGGTTTTGAGATTTCATTGTATGAGGTATTTTGTAGCTTCTTGTGATGGTATTGAGTTGCAAGTTTCAGATTGTAATCGCTGGATAATAATAAAGATATTAGACTCGTTGTTGGTGGACGTAGCCTAGGAATTGGGTGAACCACATTAAATCTCTGTGTCATTTGTGTTCTCTTCTGTGTTTATATTTACATTTTTCTGCTTATTGTTCTAACACAAAGTCTAAGATAAAGATAGGCCTAGTAATCAAAAAGACTATCAACAAGAAAAACCAGATGGTGAAGAATCTTGAAAAGATGTTGTCAGTTAATGAGGAGGAGAAAGAACAAATAGAATAAATAGAGGAATAGGGCACCATCGGTGAAGAGAAAGATGAGCAAGAATCAGATTCTAAGACCACTAATTCTAATGTGCCTCCACCTCCTACCAAGAAACCAAGGACCATAGCATCTCACAGAAAAAGAAGTCAAACTGTAAAAGATACCACACCTCTTAAGAAAGGTCAAGTTAGGACCTATAAGAGGAAGTAGAAAATAGAGAAGCAAACATCTACCAAAAGGAGGAAAATACTGGTTAGAGCCAAGGCCAACATTGAAGATTCAAAATAGGATGAGCCTGATGTTGATAAGAAAAGCTTAGCACCTAGAACAATGGATGAAATTTCTGATTCAATTGCTACAACCGGTACCATGACCGATAGAAAAATCAGACAATGAGAAAAACTAGAGCTAGATGACCAACATAAAATACAAGATGCAATAATTAGTGCTATGGTCAAGTTAAAATATGTACCAGTTGAGTTTATTAACAAAATACCCAAAGAACTGGGTGACAGAATTTCACAGCAATGGTCTTATGCTTTGCACACAGAAAAGGAAGCAAGGGAGAGGGTACTTGTCACACTCATGCCTCCTAAATCCAAAATGGAAGAGATAAAATAAATAATGAAAAAGCATTCTAATAAATTTGTGGCAAAGATAAGAGCTTACAAGGTGCTACATGACAAATTTATAGTTCTAGACAGCATGACAGATGCTAAATGGAGACAAATCCTAGATCTACTTACAGAATCAACAAGTTGTGAGAAGCAATTACTTCTCACCAACACACCTCATGTAGAGGAGAGAAAGATAAATCAAGTCCTAATTAGATTTCTTTGGATAATGTGGATAATACTGAGCCCATTGACTTAGATAAACTCATTGATGATCTTTACATTCAAGACATCACTCACTATGATTCTGATAAAGATCCACAGAAAGAAGATGATATCGTTTTCATATCTCTTAAGGATCAAAACAAGAAACAAGAATTGGAGACACAAGGAAATAAGGACATGAATTTTGTTTATGAGATATGGCCAGACACTTCCATTATTGACATCACATGAATGGACCATGTAGATCAAATACAAAAAGATGAAGATGTCACTGCTCAACAAGCTCAAACCGGCAAGCAGGACATAACTCTAGATGCAGCACAAGCTAGCACACAGAATAATATGTCAGTATTGATGAAGGCCATCAATCTGCTAGAAGGAAATGAAGAATCTATATCAGATACAAGCATACCCAAAGACAAGGGTGATGCGGAAACAAAGGATACCACAGATGAATCAAAATACACAATTGTGGATCAAGCAACAATCGATGATCAGCAAGACAAGTCTACTGATCAAAATAATGAAGGAGAAAAACAAGTAGAGCAGGATAAGAAAAAGGAAAAGAGTGAAGAAGCAAAGATAGATGAACAACAAAATAAAATTGAAGAAAAATCTATTGAAACACCCAAGGTTGATGAAGAAACATCTTCACCTAAATGATAGGTGAACCCTGAGCAGAAGGCACAAGAGGTTTCATCTTCAAAACCTTCACCGAGTGCCTCAGAGAAAACAAGTGAACTTGCAATGGTAGTTCATACATCTGCCTCTACTCAAATCTCAAGGAAGAAGAAGAGAAAGAATAAGAATCCAGTTACTCTAGATGAAATAATTGAGATTCCAGTATGTGATCCTAGAACATTAGATCCTACTGAGTTAACAAAGTATGCAAGACTTTGTGAAAGGAAAGCCATGCAGGATAAGTTCAAAAAAGTCACAAAGGAAGCAAAGGTACTTGAAGTTGCAAGAGGAATCCTTCACCAAATTGTACCTGATATAGATTTTGATCAAATAGCCCCCATGCTTGATCAATTAGTGGTTCTCACCGATGTCGTCACATCTTATAACATAGATGTTGAGAAGGCTATGGAAGCTAGACTTGAAAAGAAGTATGAATTCAAGTTAGCAAAGAAGATAAGCCAAGAAGTGGCACTACAAAAGGTGAATCTATCTGAACTGGTAAGCACAGTAGACCCCATAATTTTAGAATCTATAGCCTTGATACAGAAATTATGCATGTTAGATAAACTCACAAAGGAGGATACCGACAAGACAGCATAGATTGATGTTGATCTTCAAGCAAGTGCACAAGGTCTCACAAATAGTGAAGAGGCTGTTAGAATAGTCCCAAAGGATAACTAAGAGGGGGGGTGAATCAGTTATCAGCTAATTAAATTATTTTCTCTTATTAACTTCACAATACAATAAAGTAAATTCACATTCAGATAACACAATAGACAACACCATAATTTGGTTACGGGGAAACCAAATGGTAAAAACCTCAGTGGGAATTAACACCCATAATGAACTATACTTGTTTATAATAATCCATGTTAGAAGATCTTGCAACCCTGCTAGGAGTTTTTCTTTACAATGCAATAAGTATAGTGACCTGGTTAAGGGTCTGACCCTGTTAGGAGTCTTTTACAAATAACCCGGTTAAGGGTGAGGACTCACTGTCTAAAATCTCACTGCTTCAATGGTGAAGGCTAAAACCTTCTATAGAATAGATATGCACTATATCTAATGATGAACTATAGCATAGACCTGTTGTCTTGATCAGTTCCAGTGTATTGTAATCTTTCACTTCTTCTTCACATAGATCCTTGATGAATGAAACACAACTAATATTCTACTCTATACATTTTCTGTCTCTTATCTTCTCATTCACACTTATCATTCCACAAATGAACTACTATAAGTATCTTCCTGAAGGTATGAGATCATGGGACCTATTAAGAAACTCTTTATAACATCCTTGTTGGCTTAACTAACCATGCAAGCATAATTACAACCATGCAATATAAACTGAATAGACGCGACACTTCACTAAGTCAGCCTCACCAAATTAACTCTAACTTTGTAATCTTGTTGAAACATGTTTGGTGCCTTTAGATAAATGTCAATATACACATGCATATCCTGAAGATAGGTGCAACTCAAGAACCAATGCAATACGTCAGCTCTGTACAGACAAACTCCAGAAACTGTAACTGCCACTTAACAAAATTACACAACACAATTGAAACTTCATATATGAGTCTGTGTGTATGAACAAAACATAAACAACATGTCTACAACATGAATATAACCTCGCAAGGCTTGATACCATCATTCTAATAAGTACATATACAACACTATTGTATATTATATGTTTTCATCAATGACAAACATACAATCAACTAGCTGCCAGAAGTAAATCTCCAACAATATCCCCCTTTGACACTGATGGCAACATATATTAAAAACATCTTCAGCTCATGGTGTCTTCTTTCTTTTTACAATATTCTCAATATCCTCATCAAAGATTTCTCTACACTATTGCAGCTCCTCTGTCTGTGTTTATACTCCCCCATAGTATATGCTCCCCCTTACTATATACTCCCCCTTTGACATCAATGGCAAAGGGCACCATAAACAATTAGGCACAGGTACTACTCCAGAAGTAGAGTAGTCAACTATTCATCAGTCACTATGGACTGATGTTCTTGCTGCTTTAACTAATCAGACTCAAGAGAGGGAATTAATCCCAACTTCTCTCTAAGATACTCAAAAGTATCTTTTGATAAAGGCTTTCTAAAAATGTCTACCAACTATTATTTGGTGCTTACATAGTCCAATTTTACTTCATTATCTGTAAATGTTTCTCTAAGAAAATGGTATTTAATCTCAATGTGCTTTGTCTTTGCATGCATCACAGGGCTCTTGGACATGTTGATAGTTTACATGCTAGAAACCTACCTGTTGGAAGCACGCTCAGACATGTAAATTTTAGAGAAATAACAATCAATGAGTTATACTAACATGTCTAAAGCATACTACAAAAACAAGAAAACTCCATCATGACCTCTGATGAGCTGAACAAGGGCACCCAAGACCTTGTTGATTTTCTCTTAGAGAGGTGTGTGGGTGTGCTCTGCCAACACAATATCATAAATCTCACTATTTGATTAAGGAATGCAAACTAATGATGGATGAAGAGCTCAAGAACAAGTATGAGGAACTTGTCTCAAGCCTCCACCTAATGATTGAAATGAAAATGCAAATTATACTAAGATGTTATGCAAGATCAAATGAAAATTAGAAACTAGATTCATTCACCATTATGGCCTAAGATGTGATTTCTAGATTATCTAAAACATGAACATGAAAAACACTCTTAAAATTCTAGCACTAAATTAGCATGATAACAATGCATAAAATGGAGATGATTTGCTCTTAAGAAAGGCCTCTATTTATAGAGTTTTTGGAGGAGAGAGAGGGCTTGGATGAGATGGAGCTCATGTGGCATCCACATAGGTGCCACATGAGGGACACATAAGCCATGCAAGAGACCCACTTTTCTCACACATGTGTGAGCAACTTTGGATGTGATGGGTCAAAGTGTACTTAAAGTACACATGTGAAGGATCTTGTAAGAAGGTGTAAGAGGGTGTAAGAGTTTTGGACCAATGAGACACTTTTGGAAAGTGTAAGAAGGTGTCATCATAGGTGTAAGAAACCTTGTTGGCACCAAATAAGGATTATTTAAAAAAGTTAATTTTTTAGAAATTTGCTCACACATGTGTGAGCAAATAATTAGGACTAATTGTTGTAGGAATCAAAAAATTAGCTTAATTAACCTTAGTTAATTAATGAATAGGTTTATTTGGTGAAAGTGATGTGAGATAGGGTAGGATCTAGGTTCAAATTAGCTTAATCCAAATTAGATTTAGATTAATTGTGGTTTAGTAGAATTTAGGTCATGTGAAGCAATAAATAAATTAAAAATTTATTTAAAGGGAATCAATGAGGAATAATGTATTAAATAAGATTTAGTACATTAAAAGGGGGAGTATTTAAATTAAATTTAAATACTAAGGAGAATGAATCATATTTAATTAAATAAATTTAATTAAATAGATAGAAGAATATAACAAATATAATTAATTAAAATTAACTATAATATAATGGGAATATTAATTGAATTAATATAAGGATGATTTTAGACGTCTACATTTTGCCCCTCTTTGATGCATTGTCGAAAGTGACGTTGCGTCAAAGAAAAAAAAAATAAGATGCCCCAGAGGGTTCAGAAAACCTACGGTAGCGAGAGCAGAGGAGGGTGCCCCCTCGAGAAAATAATAGGAAAAAATACAATTTTTTAATAAAATTTTCTCGAAAAGGCAAGAAAATGGGGAAAGTAGACCAATTGCATGGCGTGTCCAAGAAAAATGGAGGAGAAATGGGAACCAGAATGGGAAAAATGGGAGACCGATGGAAGAAATGGGTCCCAAGGGGCTATAAATAGTCCATCGGGGCCCATGGACAAGTCACTTTCACTCACAAAGAGCAAAAAGAGAGAAGAAAAAGAGAGTGATGGAAGCGCAACGAGAGCGAGCACAGCTTGGGGAGCACATCTGAGTACACCAGTGGTCAGCGGATGTAGGACTACCAGTGAGTAGTTGAGCACCAACCTTGTCATTAATTTTTTTAATATTTTTGAAAGGAAGTTAGGTGCAATAAATGCCCCTAAACGGGCGCATAGCGCAGACGATGAACGCCCATCTACCGTCTGCATAGATGGCGATCGACAGACCACCGTCTTTGCAGATGAATGACAGGTGATGGTTGTCTACGAAGACAGAAATTTGACCAATCTCCGTCTGTGAAGGAGGGGGAGACAAAAATGCACGGTGAAGACAGTGATGTTCAACACCGCCATCTGCGCAACAAGAGAGGCGGCGGCCTAAACCGTCATCTTCACAAACTTTCGTCTGCGAAGATCCGCTGGCTCTACAGACTGGCGACTGTGAAAGTTCACCGTTTGTGAGTGTCAACCGTCGTCTATGTGGATTGACCCAAAAATAGAAGAAAAGAGAGGAGGAAGAGAAAAGATAAGGGTTTGGGAACATTTTTTGATGCCCCGGATAGGCCTGGGACATGTTTCGATGCCCCATATAGCTATCTGATTGTTGACATGTGTTTGATGACTGCAGGAGGAGACGATCACATTCTAAGCTAGGGAGTGTTATCCAGTGATGATGGAGCTGGAGTAGTACCTGACGGCGGCAGAGTGGGGAGTGGTGACGTTGTGTGGTTTAGAACACGTGCGGCATTGGCCGCATCTTTGAGCACATAATGCGCTCATGTCTACATTGATAAAGAGGTGGCACAGCACCATCTCAAGCTTTCACTTCCCTAGAGGGGAAGCGACTATCACCCTTCATGATGTATGGAGGATTTACAGAGTGCCCATTCGGGGGGTCATACCTGAGTATTGTGAGGAGGGATCAGAGCCCTACATGGAGATGGCTCTGAAGCAGAGGTTCGCTGATCTACCAATTACACGGCAGTAGATGTCATGGACATGAGTGATGACTATGGAGCCACAGCCACAGTGACTGGCACTTTATCTAACAGGGTTGATAGGGGGACGTCTCATGCCTGATCATGTAGGCAAGGGATTCCCTATAGGCTGGGCACGAGTGCTGAGCAGCATGGTCAAGGACGGTGACCAGTATTATTGGGGATATGTTATCCTCGATCAACTATATTATTATTTGCATATGTGCACCTACCGCAGGGGCAGGGCATTAGGGCCGGGATGCACACTCTTACTTGTATGGGCTTGGGAGCATATAGCGGTCACACAACTGATCAGACACCAGGAGACTCAAGTAGCATATGAGCCTTTTGTCTGTCGGTATAGGCCATAGATTTAGTGGGATACTAGCGCCAGAGGCTGGATGAGATGGGGGCGACAGTATGGGTGTCGTATGCAGGATGCGAGGCCTGGGGCCATGAGACCCCACAACAAGGTGTTTATGCAGAGGATGGGTTCTATGACTCATATTATATGAGATTTGTACAGACTGACTGCTGGCTATTTGGGAGGACAGCATATATGATATCATGATACATGCCATCTAGGGTACGGAGACAGATGGGACAGGTACAGGAGGCAGTACCAGATGGGTTCCCGCATCCATTGGTTACCCGTGAGGTAGGGAGCATATGGGGGATAGGTGAAGATCCTCATATAGCCCAAGCATCATTTATGGGTATGATTGAGGTGCCCTGGTTCAGGGCGAGGGAGTCTTTACTGGATGCAGGGGTAGTTCCTGCGTATGCACAGTGGTGGGCAGCACATAGGCCCATCAGACTAATAGTGCTAGGGGTAGTGCAGGCAGATGAGCACCCAAGGGTTGGGGGAGATGGAGAGGGATAGGGAGATGATGATGATGATGATGGAGGAGATGGAGGGGTTAGGAGGAGAGTCTAGCCTAGGGTGGCAGTACCATGGCAGAGGGGGCAGGTTCAGGTACCAGCAGGTGGATAGCCGCCTATTATACCTGATGTACAGGTATAGGGTCAGGATCCACAGGGACCACCACCACAAGCACCTCAGGGACCACCAGCATAGGGACCACCGCCACAGGCACCTCCACAGGGATAGGGACCACCAGCGGGCTACAAAGCCCAGGAGACATATGACACTATTGTGGTAGAGCAAGATAGCCTGCAGATAGAGCTGGGGAGGGTTTAGGGTTTATTAGCCATAGCACAGGCTACAGCTAGCAGCCTATAGGTAGAGGTGACCCAGATTCAGGGAGAGCTGGCATTAGAGATAGCACGAGGGGACAGTGCACAGCAGGCACTTTACATATTACAGGATCAGGTGGATAGTGGTGAGTTTGCGGTTATTAAGGAGTATGAGGACTGGGAGGAGGAGCTGGTAGCTATGTCAGCATAGATAGCAGCTCTAATAGTAGAGCAAGATCTAGCACATAGACATGCCAAGGATTACAGGGAAAACTACGAGATAGCGCGGCTAGCAGGCAGTGTGGCAGGGGTGGGTCAGATGATGTCTAATGCCATGGCCGCTCAGAGAGAGGTAGGATGTAGAGACCGAGAGGCTGGGTATTATATGGGGTTATACTATGGAGTAGTGCCAGAGGAGGCACGAGCGCCTGCATATTCTGAGAGGACACAGTCAGCGAGAACTGGCAGAGCATCACAGGGATTAGTGGGGTTACCGCCACGTCCCAGCAGGGGAGCAGGACCATCACAGCCATCGCCATGAATCTTCTCAAATTTTTGGATACATAGTTTTGACACATGATGTATGATATGACATTTTTGAGATATATACATGGACTTATTTTTGGAATATGGGACTCTATTTTGATGATTTGATATGCTTATATGATGTGATGTTTCTGCAAATGTATGGATGCACTTATGATGTTATTTTTACAGTATACGATGTTTATGACTGACATGCAGAATGATATGAATAAATGTATGTATGATGAGACTGACAAATTTGTGATGCGGGGATGAGATGCAGATATATGTATACATGTGATGTTAATGCGTATATTTGATCATGTATGTAATGATGTATAAATGTTTATATGATGCTTTATGGAATGAATGAATCTTAAAAGATGTAATGAATGTTATGGATGCAACTAATGCAATGCAAATGGTTATAAATATATAATGCTAAAGAAAATGATAATGTAACTATAAATTTGTGAACAATGTACAGAATGAACTAAATGAGCAATGCAAATGATTTAATGAAATGTACTAATAATGAACACTAAATGAATGGATAATGTAATATATAATGGTTAATGATGAATGCAATGTGAGACTTAATGATATGAAACAAAATGAACTATGACAAATGAGATGAACAATGCGATTTTGTAATGACTAATGATTAATGAATGGAATGGATGCAATATGAGACAAATGTATAACGATTAATGATTAATGAACTGAAATGCAAATGATTAATGATTAATGAACTGAACAATGCAAATAATTAATGATTAATGACTAATGAATGGAATGAATGCAATATGAGACAAATGTATAATGAAATGAAATGCAAATGATTAATGTTTAAAGAATTGAACAATGCAAATGATTAATGAGGACACTATTTTTGTGTATCACAATAAGTCTGATAAAATCGCGTAGGTGACTAGATAGGGGAATAAATAGAAACCGTTGCCAAGAGAAAAATCATAATGCAATATGACCTAACTACTATGAAAAGACTAACTATATGAGAATAGTGGGATTAATACCATGTTAATGTTGGAGAGCACACCCTAGATTGATATTGCAAAAGGAGTTATGCACCATGTGCTAGAAAACACAAGTGACATCGTTCCTTTGCGTGGACTAGACTCTTAAACAAATAGATTGTTAGAAACAAGAATGTGAGATATCAGGTATGATGAGAGCTATGGAATGTTACTCATGAAGAGATGCAGTACATCCAGATCTTGTGAGGGATTTGGGATGCATGAATCCTGCCCCCAGTGAGGCATACATAGTCATAACTGAATATCAAAACATAAATGCACTAACAAACTATGACAAGAATATCATACCACAAAGGACATGTATTTCACTAGATACTAACCATAAAAAACCAAGATATAAAGATCGAGGCTGTCGTGATAAGGACATAGTAAAACACAAGATAAAATCAACAAAAAGGCATCCTAACCAAGTGGTCATTCAATCCAAAAGTTCTTGCCATGAATAATTTAATGTGAAGATTGATAGAACAGCTGACACTGGAAGGATTCATCCTGATGGGCCAAAGATTGATTTGATAGAAAATGGAAATTTGCTGGCAATTGCTCATGAATAGAACGATCATTAGGAAAGTCAATCTATATGTTGATTTGATGTAAAACATTTGTGATCACTATGTCTAGAACAAAGATCAATTTTGTGATTTGGTAAGCTCAGTCATGCAGGAATCATTATTGCAGAAGCAAGAGGATGGTCAAAGAACTACCTGCACAAATATGGGTAGCAACACTTATTATGAAAGGTGATGCAAGTTGTATAGACAAACGGTGGAAACTGATGGTGGATCTAACTACACATGGCACCTGAAACAGGTTTTCACCATGATACTTATCCATTGCGCCACCAAAGTGGTTTTCACATATGGACGAATTTTTTTCTCTCTTTTTTATTTTATTTTCAAGCTTTTGTTTTTTTTATGCTTTTTTTATTTTTTCTGATTTTTTTGTTTTTTCAATATTCTGAATGTTTTTGGAATTTTTTGCTTTTCTGATTTTTTTTAGAATTTTGAACAATTTATGTTGTACAATGGACTATGAACTGATCAAGCATAGAAGCGCTTGAGATGTACAATATTTACAAGATTAGGGAGCGGATCTCCCTCTGAAGACACAATCTGATAGGTGTCTGAACCATACTTTGTTGTAACAATAAAGGGACCCAACCAATTAGGTTCAAACTTTCCTTTCTACTCACGGTGTTGGAGGTTCTTCATATTATGTTGCAGGACAAGATCACCAACCTCAAACTGATGAGGTTTGATCCTTTTTTTGAACTGAAGGTGAAGGCGATTTTGATATACACGGAGGTGGTCTAGGGCATTGAGGCGTCTCTCATCGAGGAGTTCCAACTCTTGCAATCGGGAAACTCTATATTCTTCTTCAAACAACAGATTCTTCAGAGAGATTATGAGGGAAGGGAGCTCAATTTTGATGGGTAGAATAGCCTCAGTACCATAAACAAGGGCAAAGGGAGTGGCTCCTATGGGCGTTTGAATGGAGGTGCGGTAAGCCCAAAGGGAAGGATTGAGGTGAAGGTGCCAATCACGGCCAGCTTCATCGACTGTCTTCTTGAGGATTCTGAGAATGGTTTTATTTGTAATCTTAGCTTGACCGTTGCTTTGCGGAAAGTACTTGGAAGAGGTATGGTGGTTAATGCTAAACTTCCTACATAGATCTGTGACATCCTTGTTCTTGAAAGGTCCTCCATTATTAGTAACAATGTCCTGAGAAATGCCATAGCGACAGATAAGATAGTTCAAAATAAAGTTCAAAATCTATTTTCCAGTAGTGTAGGTGAGAGGAATAGCTTTGACCCACTTGGTAAAGTACTCCGTAGCAGCCAGGATGTATTTATGGTCATTGGATGAATTAGGAAAAATTTGGCCAACAAGGTCGAGACCCCAGCGTGAAAAGGGCTAAGGGGTGATGGTGGGTTGGAGTGATTGGGAGGGAGAGTGTATCAAATTGTCGTGCTGCTGACAAGGTACACACTTCTTCACATAGTTTTAGGCATCTTGCTCCATAGTAGGCCAGTAATATCTAGTGCGTAACAAATTTTTGGCCAACGTAAGTCCACTAGAATGGGCCCCATAGATTCCTTGATGGACCTCCTCTAGGGACATTTGTGGTTCATCAGAATTCAGACACCTTAAAAGAGTTCCATCAAAATGCTTTCAGTAGAGGGTATCAGCGAGGATTGTGTAGCGGGAGGTTTGACAAATGAAGGTTTTACGTTGATTGGGGGTTAAATTAAGTGGGGTATGTCCATCGCGTAGGTAGGAATACACTTCTTGGTACCACGGGGAATTGGGATCAGCAATTTCACACACCGTTTCAGAATTCATCTTGTCATAGGCAGGGATCGTAAGATTCTCAACAAGAAAATCACACTGTGTGTTGTATTTTGGCATAGTGATCAGAGACCCAATTGTTGCCATAGCATCTGCTGCTTTATTGTTTGTGCGAGGGATTTGTTGAAAGGTTAGTTCAGTAAAATGTGTCTTGAGATCTTCAACTATCCGGCGATAGGGAAGAAACTTATCATCCTTCATTTGATATTCATCCATAACTTGTTTGATAACCAATTGTGAATCACCAAGTACCGATAGAGTGAGAATCTGCCATTGTATGGTCTATAAAAGTCCAAGTACAAGGGCTTCATATTCTACAATATTGTTGGTACAAGGAAATTGTAATTTGAAAGATTTAGGGATGAGATCCCCTTTTGGTGTAACAAACAAGATTCCTACCCCTGATCCTTTCTG
>MU224419.1:518090-539973 GCA_018584345.1 Thuja plicata
TCCCCTTTTCCCACCAAGTTTCAAATCAGGAGGTGATATCCCATATTTTATAGGAACCGGCCTAGAATCCGGAGACTCCTCTTCATTCATAGTCTACCCACAGCTAGGAGAGGTTTCCATTGTTAGGATTGAATTGTCGTGTAGCCCTAATTCCTGAGTTAGGGTGACAATTCTGAGCCTGAACAAAAACTAATAAATGTTGTTGTACATGTTCTAATGTAGGATGTGAAATGGTGAGAGGTGTTATGATAATTTCTATAGGTGTCATATGTGGCATGTTATATAAGTTAGATACATACACCATTAGATACTTCATCAGAAGAGGTGAGTCTTTCACCTTCATTAGATGGTCATGGTTTTTGGGTGCCTAAGAGTGTTATTTCCAATAAATCAAAGTGACATGTAGAGAAGACTATGCTATGTCACCACAAACTTTCCCACCTTGGAGAAAAGGGTCTAAAGACTTTGAAAAATAAAAACCTTGTTGAAGGTTCAAATTTTTTTTTCTATTAACTATCAATTATATTATATTAATTAGTAAAACATCAGGAGTTTACAGCAGTGCATATTAATAAAAATTACATTTCCCCCTATCTAAGGTGGGAATCATATAATCGGAAAGTTTAAACTATATCAAAATATTTTATCAAAATTGTCAAAAGACCCCTCCAACTCTATCTAGGGAACCAGGCAGTCCATGAAAGCTTATGATCTGCCCACTTTAGCCTCAAGTCATCATGTAGGATGACATTGTGGGGATTGGAGAAGTAAACCTCCCATGGGAGGGGAGGTCATGATGCTATGGGTGGAACATAGGTGGAGTCTCTGGTTGTCTACATGTTTTGGTTTTGTGTGGTATTGACCTCTGGGTCAAGGTCTTGATCAGACTTGTTGCTGCTATCAGTCAGCTCTCCCACTACCTGTGCCTCTTGCACTAGATGAGACACTACTCCTTCATCTTCCCTAATGACCTCCGCGGCATCACCACCCTATATTTGTGGCCTATGTCTAGTCTTGAGTTCTGCTCCCATAGTTGTGGTGTTCCCAACAGTCAAGTCAACTTCCCTGTCTGCCTACACCTGCTTCCCTTTTCTTTGGTCTTTAATATGTTAAAGCATCTGCCCTAGGGTGATCTCAAATGCTTGATCCCCTATGGCCCTAGTGGATTCCTTCCATACCACATGTTCCTTGTCCAGCACATTTCTTACATTGTTCATGACTTTTGGAGCTTGTTGCTCTTTAACCTCGAAGATTAGAGTAACCTGCGAAGCAATGTTAAAAAGAGTGAGCCTCCTCAGAGTCTCAGTGAGAATTCTAATCCTACCATTGAAGACATCATCATTCCTATATTTCCAAATATTCTAAATAATATAAAAAGAAAGAGTGGACCAGAACATGTTGCATCTTTTATCCAGTCCTGCTAATGATCCAGAGAATACATCAATGATATGGAAATCAGTGGTCAGTTTCAGGCCAAAGAGGTTCCATATAAAATTGGAAAATTGACAGTCAAGAAGGATATGAGTTAAATATTTAGGTTCTGAGTAATAGGATCATAATTTGAGTTCACCAGTTGGTTTTTTGATAGGAAACCTATGCAGAATACAATGCCACATGAAGCAGAGGACTTTGGGTTCAGCCGGGGTGTGCCACAAGGTTTTAAGGTTCTTACTCCAAGTGTTGGGGTCCAGGTTCACATTCCATTTCCCATTTATGTTCTCAATGATGGTTTTGGTATCCTTTTGATGGGACTTTGTGACCGGGTTTTCCAACAGAGGTAAGTTGTCACCGGGTACCGGGGTACAAGCCAACTTTGCCTATAAAGGTTGTTCGAGTAAATGAGATTCCCCAGGCCTCTAAGCACGTGAGAGTCGGGTCTCGACAGTGTGGGGCTCAGTTGGGAAATGTTACTATTTTGTTTGAGGTGGATAGCTGGTTATCTTAACTCATCTTCTCTGGGGATTCAAGTGAGTGGGATTTCCTTCAAGCGCGCATTTACTTAACAAATAAACTTCAAAAGATACTGCAGAGTTAGAAGTATTTCATCTACCTATAGTTATACTGAACATTCAAAACATCAATAATGCTCTAACACACTACACTAAATACTGAATAAATATATAACCATCAGCTCATATTAGATCAGTAGTGGAGGAAAAGAAGGTCATTAATCTACTTAAAGCATCAGAGCAAAGGATATAAAGAACACAAAGCATAAAATACCGTTAACCAGAGATCAGAATGCCAACAACTTCATTGATAGAACCCTTCCTTCTTCATTAACATGTCTCCCAGCAAGCACAAGTGTGTGGTACAATGGTGGCTCCAGGGGAGCATTTGACTACTAAAAGTTTAGAAACTATGGAGCATTGAGCTCTGCAACTAAGAACTGAGAAAACCAAATTGCTATTAACTATGGACTGCAAAATCATCAATTTCACCGACCCTTGGAATGAGGTCAGACTCATCATTTATACACATCACTTGACCTAAAACTTAACCTAACATATTTTACACTTTACAATATAATATTATTTCTAGTGGCCGGTACTACCTGCACCACGCTACAAAAGACCTTGAGACAGAAAAGGTCTGTCATGTCAGGAGAATAAGACAAGAAAAGAGGAGTGGAAGAATTGGCCTCAAGAAGAGAGATGGTAGAAGAGGAGAATAAATATGATCCCCCAGGGATTGAGGCTACATGCCTCATAAATGGGAGGGTGGCTCACTGTCTCCGATGCGCCAGGTGTAGCATTGAAGTGGCACCTTGGGAAGACCATCTGTCAGAACCCTCTTGTCAAGCTGACATGCCTTGTTGTGGTTACCTATCTTCTGACAACCTTTATTAACTGCCTTGAAAGTGACTGGTTGGCCTTGGGAACTGGGACACGGGTCACTTAAAGAATACAAAAATATAGGATCCAAAATTCTAGGATCCGGGAACTTACATTCTGAAAGAAAGAATGAATGAATAAAAAATACATCTCCCGACAAGATTCTCCGGGCTTCGGAGAACCTTATTACTCATGATTTTTCCAAAGCTTCCAACACTTGGCCTATGCTTTCTTCATCTACATATTTTATGTTGTCCCACTGACTACGGATAGCCTCTAATGCTTCCTCAACCTCTCCAGCCCCGCTCTGGAATTCATCCACCATCTTGATGGCATCATGTGTTCAGATCATTGTCTTTAACAATCTGGATAACCTTCCCTGGTCAAAATCTCTGGCAGGTGGATACAGGGACTCCATCCATTTGTCAAACTTGCTGAGGACATAGTCCTCTGGGGTACATGTCCTGGTGGTGAAGGGATTGACTTGTGATACTCCAACCATGAATGCTTTAAATAGACCCATGGGGTATTGGCTAGCTATCACTTTCTCTTTCAAGGTCTTAACTAGTTCCTTGCATACCTCACCCCTGAGGACAAGTCTGAAGTACTGGGCCTAGAGGGAATCATATGATTTGTCTCCCAAAATTTCTGCTTCTATGGTGACTTCTTCACCTATGTTGTGGATCTCTTCCAGCCCGGCCTTCCATTTTTCATACTTCACTAGATCTTGCTCCCATATGATAGCAAAGCCCTTTGCCTAGCTAAGAAGAGAATCGACCTGATAAAATTTTAGGAGGGACGCCACCATAAATTGTCTCATGGTAGTCACCTACTTGGTGGCCCACCTGTCTATAGCTTGTGCTTTCTTTTTCATGATTTATAGAGAATCCACATCACCCTATGTGAGCAGCAACCCAAAGGAAGGGGTTCCAGGGTGGACCTCAGATAGAGGCTATAAAATTTATGCCAAAAGTGTGAGGAGATTGGTATTTGTTTCTCTTTCCTCCTTCAGCTTCTATCCTTGCTTGATTTACCTAGCCTCTATTACCTTCGTGGCTTCTTTGAGTAGATCCATCTCACCCTGTTTGTCTCTCCTCCCCAACTCTACTTTTGTTATGGTGTAATCTTTGGGCCTTACAGATGCTACCTCTGCATCTGCTGGGGGTTTTACGATGGTTGTGAATGTGCTACCTATCGGACCAGTCCAGAGAGTATGGATGGTCCATGCTTTCTTGGGATTTTCAGCCTCCACATTCCTGGCCATCATTTTGGCCCACGAGAGTGTAGCGCCTGATGCTACCGTTGGGGTCTTCCTTTTCTTTGATTCGATCAGCCATTGGGGTGGCTGGGGCGGTTTCACTGTTAAGACCTTTTTGTTGGGATTCCTTTTAGAATCTGGTGGCACATTCCCAAAATATGCATTATCTTTGAGCTCTTTTTCCACCTCTCGTTCCAGTTCTTCTTCTTGTTCTTGTTCTTGTTCTTGTTCATTTTCCTTTTCCTGTTCTCTGGAACCTTCAACATTTTCTGCCATACTGGCATCTTCTATCATGCTATCTGGGACCTTTTCCATGGTTTCTATGTCATCTGTATTTTTAGGGACCTCTTCCCTCCCAGCGTCAGCTACTTCTGCATTTTCATTAACTAGGGCCTCTTGATCAACATGTGGTTTCTGTTCTTGGGCCTCATTGGCCTCATCTGCTGGAATATTCTCCTCCACTGGAACATCCTCTGGAGGTGGGTTATGTACCTAGCCAAAATTTAACAAGGCAGCCACCGTTACTACCTCACTGAATGTGCTCTGGGGCACTTGATCACCTAGAGTAACCAAAGGTGTTTGGAGTGTGATGGTTGGGGGTACAGTTTGTCCTTTGGTTTCGGGTTCCCCAGCTATCAATTGCTCATCTACATGTTTCCTTGGTGTATCTTCAGTCTCCTAGACCGGTATCTTCTCCTGCTCAGGCCCTGTTTGCATTTATTTTAGAGCCTCTTGCTCTGATGTCTCATTTTCTCTCAGGACTTCCTTTTCTATGGGGGCCTCCTCCTTGTCTTGAGCAGCGATCTCCTCCACCGCATGACCTATGCCCTGTTGGAGTTCTATGAGTTCTTCCACTGAGAAAGTGTCATCAAAATCATCATGCAGGGGCAAGGATTCTGAAATATCTTCCATTTTGGGAGAATCCAAACTGACATCCATCGGGGGCATCTTTGGCATTCCAGGACTGGCGACTGTGTTTGGTGTTGGGGTCACCTTTTTCTTCTTCTTTCTTATTAGAAAATCCCCAGTGTCCAGAATACTAGTACACTCTACCTCAATGAAATTCTATATGCTCATCATGGCTACCAATGATGGGGATCCCGCCAGGCAAGCAGATGCCATTGGACCTACTAGGAGGCTGGAAGATACCTGCATACTTATTTGCTAGTTGGCTAGCTTTTCCACCTCCATTTGTTGATGTAACTGCACCATTATAAGGGTGGGGAATTGTGAAGGCACTTTTGGAATTGGGACACCCTCCTTCTCTTTCCCTTTACTTGTACTTGGTTCAGCGACTGCGACAGATGAAGAAGGTCCGACACCGGCTGAAGAGGGAGTAGCCCGCTTGATCGTTGGCTTCTTTTGGGCGCTCTTTGGACATGCCTGAGAGAAATACTGGTGGCTTGTCTCTATAATGGGGTGACATACCCCTTAAATTGTTAGGTCCTCGGGGGTGGCCCAATCCACCGGAGGAAGATCTATCTTGTCCTGCTCTACTTCTTTATATGCTAGATTTTCAAGTGGCCCGTCGTCTTTAAAGCCCTTCAAAAAAGTCTAAAGGTCGAGTGATTTCATGAGCCCTTTGCTCATCTGAGAATGCTTTTGAGCCTGAAGATCAAAACTATCTTGGTATTCTACCCAGAAGTCCTCAATATCTACTTCGTGGGATGGGGATGCCAAGGGGAGTGTTGTGGCAATCTTGCCGAGGGGGTCATAGTTTTTCCAGGCTTGGTGGAATTCCACCAGCCCCAGGTTCTTTAATTTATTGTCTGCTTCCTGGGCTGTGGCAAGGCTACATGTATAATTCCCACATGAGAAAGGGAATGGAATGTTGATGACCTTCTTCAGTCTAAAGAAGGCGTGCAGATCCATCATCTGCCGACAGAACTCTAAAAGAATAATCCTATCCCCGCAATACCAGGGTAGAAGATGGGGCTTCCCATTGAATCCTATCACTCGAATGTAGGTGTGATGTTGGAACTAGATGAAATAGGGACTGTAGGAGCTAACCAGAGTCATTGCCACCTGTGACAGTCTATACCTAGAATCTGGAGTAAGCATTAGAATGTTGTTGTAAATGAAGGCATCATTTACACGGTAGAAATTTAGGAAACTGAGTTCCCATTGCACTTGGGGATAACGATCCCATGGTACCATTTGGCCTGGCCCATTTCCAAGCTCCCCAACTGTGCCCAAACCTAGAAAAGAGAGACTTTGTTGTGCTAGTTCCCATAGCACGTATGATGTCATATAGAATTTGGAATTCTGGGCAACGCTCTTCAACTACTTGTCTACGTGATTGGATATGAGGGCCGCCCAGTTGAAGGTCTGACTATGGGTGGTGATGTAGTACAGAAAGTAGTACATCCATGCCAAGAAATCCCAAGCATGGGGCAATCTGAAAATCCTTCTTAGAAATACAATGCCCGCTTAGATGGGCTCTTTGAACTCCCCACAGGGGATTTCCAACTGCATCCTCCTATAATCCCTCTTTGGGATTTTTAGCCAATGGCTATTGATATGTTGTCGGGAAATCAACTAAGCACCCTCAAAATCCTGCAATGTCTGGAGTCAATTCCGGATAATGGATCCATTAAATTGTGGGATCCCCAGCGCTGAGGTGAAAGTTGCCACATCCAAGGTGACAATGGTTGTTGGGTACTGTAGTGGTCAGGGATTCAGAAGTAGGACGGTCCATGTTGGTGCATTATATAGTGTTTCCAATTGGAGTATTAACTCTGGTGATTGCACCGAACAGGGTAAGTTTTCCACCTTGATGATACCGGAGGTGGCGATCTGAGTTGCCAGGTTATCTCCAGTGGCCCTTAGTTTATATATGGCTTGAATCAAGCCTTGCATTTCCGCCAAGGGTCCGGGCCCTGTGTCTGTTATCTCCTGAACTCTAGACTCTATCTTTGACCCCACAATAGCGCCATCCTTGGGATATTTATAGGTCAAGGGAAGCTTTGCCAATAACCTCTCAGCCTTAGTCTTGGTGGCCGCTCGGGTGGAAGTGGTAGGCAGCTCCAAGCTAGAAGGAGGGGTGATCACTTCAGACATCTTTGATCAACTCATCTGCAACCTGCGAGACCGGAGAACCGTTAGAACATGACGTATACAATGAATATTAGAACTCCGGGGAAATCGTCACCACCCTACATTTGTTCAACAAGTGTTAGCATACATCAAAAGTCCTAGGATACTTTTAATAGACATAAATAAAACTCTGGGGAAATCAAACCAAATGACAAAGGGGAAACACGGGACAAGAAATTACTTAGGGCCTAGATCTCAGACAATGCAGTTGTTGTCATGCTGATGTGACCAGTAAGAAACTATATTTGGCTAACGTGGGTTGGCACATGGTTAGGTGGCAAGAAACATAAAGGCATTAATGGTGATAATTGGGTTGACACAGGGTAAAATAAATGCCAGATGGGATACGGTTTGAATGCCAGCTCATGGGAAATTAATCCTGCCATTAAGGTGATGAGACGGAGGAGAGATAAATTTGTCATGCCTCAAACCAGTGAGGTGTCAAGTTTGAACCATGGCGACTCCATCTCATCAAACTCGGTCTCATGGGTAGAAATGTAATGATGAAGCGTGAGGAACTCGTGAGCTTAGAAGGATATACAAGGTATATACACATAAACATAGAGAGCCAAAACATATATACATGCAATATATATAAAATACATAGCATTCACAGATTTATACAACTATGCACATATATACACGAGCTAAACTAAGGCAGCACACACCAAAAACACTAGTCTATAGCTGCACAGAAGGCGGACAACCTTCTCACAGGGCAACCCACCAATGGGAGGCGAACCAGAAATAGAACACAAAAGGAAACCAGCGAACAAAACATAGACCAACGAGAAAATGGAAACAAACACAAAAAAATAGCAGGGAAAGTAGAAGACCTACCTGAAATCTGAAGAAGGGCAGGGAAAGAGCACACTGGGAGCACTCCTATAACAAGTTCTACCTTAAAATGACCACGAACAAGAACCTCAAAGCAACTAGTAATAACCCACTAAGCACAAAGTAATCGCAGCTTAATCATTGTTTAATCGCCTAAGGATTGCTCTGAGTGCACAAGTGTTTTAATTGCGGTAACTGTAAAAGTGGCATGTAATTTCTATTTATACCCAAGTTAAAAGCAAGTTACTTCTCTTTTCTTGCAAACTTCATAACAAGCAAACCTCCAGACTCCGGGCCTGGGGAATCCATGCTACCATGCCTTCTCACGAGGAGAAGATATCACAGCGGAGAATCCTGAAGTCCAAAATTAGGCTCTGGAAAGAACAACCAACTCTGGGACCGGGTCTTGGAGACATGAAAGACAAAAAGAAAAAAGAAAACAAACCCAATGGGAGGGAAAACCCAAAGAAGAAAACAAAGGAAAACAAAAGACAAGGCAAAAGCCAAAAAGCGAAAAGAGGGGACCCAACATTTTGAACACAAAATGTAGGGATGGGTATGCAGGGCATAACAAATGGTGACTATCTTGGATGAATGCCTTAGCGCATTTGAGAACCGCAGAATCTCTGGTTAGCAAAATCAGAACAAATCGTTACTTGGAGCACCCTCTTTGTAAGGTGCAAAGCGTCTGAGACAATCCAGTGCATACATGATTCAATCCTTGGTATTTCTTCAGTTGTGGAGTGTGTGCTTTGAATTAAAATCAAGCTGATGACCTCTGGGAGAAGCAGAGAAGAGGCACTAGATCTATCAATCCAAAGTCGTCAATTTTTCTCATTTCCCCCAGACACCAGAGTTTCTACATCCCATCTTTTCCTTCCTTTTCATTTTGTTCTTTCTTGGATGGGAGGGTGGTACTTCTTTCACCATTAAGCTTAAGCTTAGCTAAATTTAACGGTGATACTTCTTTCACCCTTCCATCCATCGTAATTTTCTGAATAGGGTAGGAAACTCCAGACCTGGAAGAATTTTAAAATTTCAGACCTGGGCCAACAGACTAGTGCAACCAATCTACCTTCGGCGTGTCCAATTGCTTGTTCCCTTTGATTTTGAGTTAATTGATTGCCAGACTTCCAGGGATAAATCTGATGAATATTTCTCATAGCTTGTTACCAAACTTACAAGATGACTCTGGAGACTGGACCAATTCCACTATGCTAACAATAGATTCCAAGTTCACTATAATATCAAAGGTACCATCCTAGAGACTAGATGTTATGCAAAGCATACTAGTCTACAAAAAGGGAGAGAAAAACACTGGGAGCCTAGAAAGAAAACAAAGAAAGAAAAGAACAAAACAAATGAAAAGAAAACCAGGGTGGTCCTGAGGACAGCCGACACTTATTTACAAGGCACCCCAAATAGGGTACTGAGAAAGAAATATTTACAAGCAAGAAGATTTACATATAATACAACTCCGGACAAACCTGCCTCATTCAAAATAATGTTTGAGAAACTGTCCATTAACGGGAAATGGGACGGGTTCTATGGTCATGGTATTGAGGTGATAGGTGTTTGCCCTGCAGATCTCTGAGATCAAATATGGTCCGAATCAGAGCCGTTGGAATTTGGTGTGCTTTCCTTTCTTTTCCTGGGCCTTATCCCACAAAAGGACCAAGTCCAAAATCTGAAAGGCCTTATACTGGGCTCTCTGGTCAAACCATCTTTTCACTACTTCTTGGTGACACACAAAATATTCAAGGGCCACGTCTCTTTGTTCCTACATCCAAACTAGGTTTACAAGCCGAACCTCCATAATATTGTCCCAGTTACTGAATTCCTACATAAACTATAAAACCAGGATCTGTAAGTGAATGGGGAGCACTGGGTTCTGGCCATAAACTAGATGGAATGGGGAGGTCCCCAGGGAAGTCTTAATTTGGATACGATTGACCCAGAGGGTGAATCTCAGCTTTTGGTGCCAGTCCCGGGGGTTCTATTCTAACAAGTGTTTGATCACTTCAAGTAATTTTTTGTTGGTTGATTCGGCAATGCCATTCCCCTAGGGGTAATAGTTGCTGGAAAAATTCAGAGTCATCTTCTGGTCATAGGTCCATTCAAGTAATTGTGTTGAAGAAAATGTTGGACCATTGTCACACACTATAGCGAAGGGCATTCCAAATCTTGTGACGATGTTTTCTTCCAGAAATTTTATAACTACGTCTGTCGTATTATTTTTGCAAGGTATCACTTCAGTCCACCGAGTGCAATAATCAGTAGCTATAAAAATGTACTGGTGGTTGGCAGACAAGGTGGGGTTGATTTCCCTAATAAACTCAAATTCCCATTGGGAAAAAAGTCTAGCTTCAAAAATCAGTTGTAAAGGCATAGCCGGGTTCCGCTCACTATGTGTCGTGGTTTGGAAAGTATAGCACTTCCAGACATGAGTATAGACATCTCTAAAGATAAAAGGCCAATAGTATTCATCCTGGAGGATTTGATGGGTAGTGGCATCAGCTGAGCCATGCCTGGTCCCAAACTGCCCATGAAATTCTTTGATTATTTTTGCAGCTTGAACCCTATCAATGATGACATGTAACTGATTGAATATTTGATAATGTTAAGTTGAAGATGATACAAGACATTAAAATAGTTAATAGTTTGTATTGTCATTGATGTCAACTTGATATCATCTGTACAGTCATGTACATAATGCCAAAGACTTCAGAGAATCAATGGAACAATGATTATGCTTTCAGCAATGCATAAAAGTCAAGTATTTACTAAGTGACAGACTACACCGATGGAGTGCACACCATCGGTAAAGGTAGAGAAAAAGTCACAGTGATGCCCGATGAGAAGAAGATAGTGCTACCCGATGAAGCAGAATCACAGGATGCCCAATAAAACAAAAATAGAGTTTCCCATTGGATGGAGATCCCGAAGCTAATTGGAGTTACACCGATGGAACTGGTAGTTGTCACCGACAACGAACTACAAAATTGACCGACGGAATAGAGAGTTTAGAAAATGACAAGATATCTAGCTAGCAGAGCTTAAGGATAGACTTAACTATTTTTTTTATTTGTTTTATTTGACCACAATTAAGTAATTGATTTAAAGAAGATTTATACAGTTGGAAAGAAGATAACTGCGAGATAAATCAGGAGTTAAAGCTATAAATCAATTTGGCTGGATTTTTTTTCACGCCAAGAATCAAGAATCAAGAATCATGAATTAAGGAATATCATATCTATATAAGAGACAAGCATAATTTATTTCTGCAAGCCATCAGATACACAAAAGGGGAGTGAATAGAAAGAAGATGTTGAAGAGAAACTGGTGAAGGATAAACTTCATACAGTCCTGATCAATCAAACTGAGGGAGAGCTAAAGAATTTTGCAGACACTGATGAACAATGAAGCACAGCATCACAAAGAAAAAAGTGTGGAGTATAAAGGAATTGAATTGATACATTGATCAGAGAGGTATTGTACTTAAATAGATCTGAAAATCTGCAATTTAAAGTTGCATTAGAAATAGGTCATAGTGTTTCAGTTTAACCATTGAAGCATCAAATCTCTTAACAGAGAAAGACTTAACTGTCTTCTATAATTGAGGTATATCCTAATAGATTACCAAAATGGTTGATTCATGAAAGTAGCATTGAATTTTCATAAAGCCTATTGACAGCCTAAGAAGGAGGTTGATTCAAGGATGGTAGCAAGATTTTCCTAAAGCCTATTGACAGTCTCAGAAGGAGGATGATTCAAGGATGGTAGCAAAATAGATGCCAGATACTAAGTGACAACCTATATGTATAAAATCCTCTAACAAGGTTGCACTTAATAGTCTGTTTGTAACCTTTAACAGGGTTGGCTCCTAACAGGGCTCACTTCAGAAGAGTAAAAATTTGGGGTACCGGTCCCAGTGGTTTTTCCCTCAATAGGGTTTCCGTGTTAAAATCCATGTGTTATGTGTGTATGGTTTATTACTTTATTGTTTTACATTTCACATATGCATTTATGGATTGATTGGTATACTCTACATATTTACTAAGTATCGGTAAATAAGTTTTACAACTTATCGGTAATCAAGAAGAATAAGGACAGACAAGGTAAACCGACAGACAGTTAATTATTTCAAGTATTTCAAGGCATGCATCTTTTAGGGACTTAATAATCTAAGGTGTATTTATTGGTGTAAAAAAGGTAAAAGATAAATCGTAAGGCCACTGATTTACCCCCCCCCCCCCTCTCAGTTATTACTAACAATCAATGCACCGGAGGTACACCCCCTTGTAGTTCCTGCAAAAAAGTGTGGCATTTTTTATCATGGAGTGGGCACTTTTCAATCGTAGGGCACAGAATTTTTTTGGAGGCAATCCCTCAGGGCATCTTTTATTCAACAATAATTACACCAGGTCTGTGTACCATGGATCCCGAGTGATGCACTCTACTGTATATGTTTGACATTCAATGTGGGGAGTCTCTTCTGCCATCGCTCTACATAGTCCTTGGCCTCAAACTATTTTCATGGGTTGCATTTCTAAATCGTATTCCTAGAGGATGGCCATCCATTTCCCCCATCTCTCACCCAACTCACTCTGCATCAGCAGAGACTTCACCGCCTGGTTCGGGATGATAGCATGCACCTTACTCCAGAGAATATAATGCTGGAATTTCTTCACAGTGTGAACGAGCTCAAAGGCCTACTTTTCCAAGGATGAATAACAGACTTCAGAATTCTTGAAAGGGGAGCTCATGAAAGCTATTGTTCATTCTTCCCATTCAACCTTTTGGGTCAATACTGTCGCAGCAGAATGCGGCGAAGAAAAGGAATAGATATAAAAAGGGAGGGAATAGTCCAGGATAGCCAGAACTGGTGCCTCCATTATTGTCTATTTAATCTGGGCAAATGTCCACTTTTCTTCAGGACTCCACTCAATTTTTGTATCCTTTTTCATCATTTTGTTGAGTGGTTTTATGATCTCATCAAATCCAGTGATGAACCGCCAGACAAAATTGATCTTTCCAAAGAAAGCTCTCATCTCTTTCTTGTTGCTGGGCATTTATAGGTTTAGCAGTGCTTCAACTCTCTCAGGGTTGATGGATATACCCTTCTTAGAGAAAATATGCCCAAGCAACTTCCCTTCAGTGACCCCGAATATACATTTCTTAGGGTTGAGGGATATTCCATACCGGTGACATCTCTTGCAAATTTGGGCAAGGTGGGCGGAATGATCACGCCTGTCCCGGGAAAAGATGGTCAAATCATCCATGTAGATGATTATACACCAGTTTAGAAGGCCCTCAAATGCTATTTCCATAGCCTTTTGAAATGTGGCCCCTGTTTTAATCAATCCAAAGGGCATTATCCAGTATGCAAACGTTCCCCACTTGGTGGTAAATGTCATTTTGTCTCTATCCTCATATTTAACCATGACTTGGTTATATCCGGAGTACCCATCCAAGAAGGACATCATTTGTGATCCATTCACGATTTATAATACCTCATCCAACGAGGGGAGAGGATGATTGTCTTTCTTAGAGGCTTTGTTCAAATTTCAGAAATCCACTCAAAGGCAGATTTCACCACTTTTCTTCTTCAAAGGGACTAGGTTGGCCACCCATGTAGTATGCCATATTGGGAAGATTATCTGGGCTGACAACAATTTTTGAACCTCTTGGTGAATCAGGGGTTAGATCAGTGGGTTGACCAGTCATTGCTTTTGCTCGAAAGGCTTACCATCAGGCTTGAGTGGGATAGTATGAGTCATGATGGATGTATCGTATGTCTTCAGATCTTCATTGCCCACGCAATCACATCAATGTATTCTCAGAGAACCACGAGAATCTTCTCCTTCTCCTCAGGGGAGTAGGAGGTGCCAATGTGTATCATTTTCTCTTCATCGAGCTGGCTGATGTTCACTTTCTCAAATTTCTCTCCCTCAGAGGAGGATGATATCTTTTCTCAGCCCCGAGGGTCCAAATCAAAGATTCGTTCAAGCACAACCATCCCCTTTGGAATGGTGTTGGTTGGTAGGTCCATGATCCCATCATTTTCATCACCTTGTCCAGTATCATCGTGATCTCTCTCTTCCACTATCTGGTCCTCAAAGACACCAACATTGGCCATGAAGGCCAGGATATGTTGATCTTCCTCAAAGACCTAAAAATGGGTATCATTATCTGGAATGGACAAGGTGGGGATCATCTCAACAGAAAATCTCTGGAGTCGCGAGCCAGCCATTGGCTCAAGCATGCTGGCAGAAATGGAAAGGGCATCTGGGACATAGTTCCATCTTCGGGGAATAAGATCGATGCCAAAGGTATCAAAATCCTCAATAAGGCCCCATGTCTGGTTGCGGTATGTAGCCAACCTCTTATCGTGACAGTTATACTGACTTCGGACCTATTTAACAATCAACTCTGAATCACCCAGAGCCCAGAGGTGAGTGATTCCTTTCCTTAGTACAAATAGGAGTCCAAGGAACAAATCCTCATACTCTGTGACGTTGTTCATGCAATTGAACTACAGATTATAGGATGCGAGAAAAGATTTCCCCCGTGGGTTGATTAATTCTACTCCGGCCCCACAGCCCTATTTGGATCAAGACCCATCAAACTTAAGGGTCCACAAGTCATTGTTAGTTATCTGGGGCTGGGAAGACGAAGTGGATTTTGGATTATTTTTGGGAGGATTGGGAGGAGTTTCCTCTGGCGCTGATGGTATGTGGGTGAGGTTTTCTTTCGAAGGAATTTTTGGTTGGGATTCCCGGTCATGTGGCACCAAGGAAGCGCTTCTAGTAGGAACACTGGGTTCTAGGGAATCAGTTGCATGTTCTTTCTTTCGGAGGGCATTGATGTGTCGGGTAGCAGCTGAAAGACAAGGCTCACACTCTAGCTCTGAATGTTTCTGATAATGCACCTGGCACCAAGTGCCAGACAAGAGTGTGGTGGGGGTCACTGCAAGACCATGAGAGTTAACCTCAACCTTCAATTTTTCTTCTAGGTCCTAGGTTCTCTGCAGAACTATGGGATCCTCCCCGAGGGTGAAATCGAATGTTAAGATCTCAAGGGGTTGGTACACCCCGGGGGAAGTCTCAGAGAATAGGACCTCATTCACCCTCCCGACTTTGGTGAGGTCCTATCTCATTCAGGGCTCACTTTCAACCCAAATCTTGTTAGATTCTCCTTCCCAAGGGATCCATAAGTGGGAGAAGTCAGTCAAAAAGTACCCGTTCAGGGATTTGGACCAATTTTGACTTAGCAACATCCCATAAGTCTCTAGGATGTCCACCACTTGGATTTTAATTGTGCTGGCTATATTGGGGTCCTAGATGAGTTGAATCTAAACATTCTTCATTTCACCCACCATTTTTACAGCAGTCTTATCCAATTGGATCACTGCACCGTTAGACGGGGTGGGTCAGAATCTGAGCTTTTGGCATATAGATAAAGGCATGATGTTTTCTAAAGCCCTAGAATCTACTAGGTAGTTGTATATATTCTTTCCTTGTATGTTCAAGCCTAGTAGGAAGGGAGGATCTTCAGTGTTTCCCTGGAAGATAGCCACATTGGCGTCCTCAAAAGAGGCGGTCTTGGGTGGGCGACTAACAGCTTCCAGGTTTCCCAAGTGCTCCAGAAGGGACTTCTTCTACTCAAGACAATTTATCAAAACCTCCATCAAGGTCATGGAGGTGGTGGTTTGTTCTAACACCTTCATGATGTCAAACCTTCCTCCCAAGAACTGGTGGCTTCCCTCGGTCGGGTCCTTAGCTTGGTTAGAGCCAGAACCTTTTGGAGGGACAGATCGATCGATCATGTTGTCCCCAGGAGGAGTGTCCTTGGGAGGTGTGGGCATGTAAACTGATACTTTACTACCCTAACTCTGAGTGTTGTAAGGATTCTGTGGGTTGGTGAAGGCATTGGCCTCAAATCCTAGAATGGATTCATCAAAGAACCACTGTAGCTCAGGTTCCTCTTCGTCTTCTGCGGCAGTCCCAAAGAAGACAGTCTCACAGGAAAAGGCACCATGAGTGGGCTCTTGTATAGGAGGCTCTAGGGGAGTAGGATTAGAAGCTTGTTGTCATTCTAGCTAGGAAATCATGATGAATCTTTCCAGCGTGGCATAGTTTACCTCATTGTGAGAGTCTGTGTCATGAAATCTACACTAGTTGGTCATGGGCTGGAATTCTACAACTAGCGTTAAATGGGATAGTCCAGCACCATTTTGGTTGGTGTTTTGGTTCGAAGGTGGGCCTTCGGCATTGGCATTGTTATTCCATGGTTTTTGGTTGGGCCGAGGCCTGTTGTTGTAGTTCCTTCCTCCGGCATTGTTATTTCGTTGGCCGGAGAAAATATTCAGTCTCTGGGAATTGGAATTCTGAGGTGCGTATGATCCTGCCTTTAGTTGACCCATGTCCATAGATAGGGTGGACAACATTCACCAAAGGGATTCAACCTCGGTGGTCAAATGGGTGTTCGCATCAAAGTATGATGGTTGTTGTTGTTGGTTCCCTAGGAAACCAGCAGTATTTTTCAGAGTCGAGGGCAGCAATCCTCTAGCCATGGATGACTGGAAGAAAGACACTTTGGGCGGTTGTATCTGTGGTTGTTGCATTTTCTGTGGCTGGTTCTAGGGAAAAGATTCCAGAACTGGTATTGTTTGGGTCTGAGATGGATATACGTACCGAGCCTGCTGGTCTATCGATGGTAGCGGGGGATTCATGGCCATTGTGGGGGCTCCCATTGCCTAATTGGGGTTATATGCCCCAGTGTAAGATGTTTCACTGGGTATCATGTTAAATGGCATGCTCTGCCCAATCCTGCCCAGGGATTTGTTAAGGCCACAGGATAGTTCTAAGGCTAGGTCATAAACCTTCGCCAAAGTATCCCAGTCGCCCGAGGCAGTTGTTCTCCAGAGGAGAGTGGCAATGAAGGGGTCCATCACATTGAGATAGGTCTGGATAGTCACCTCCATGGATGGGATGAAGGGACCCATCCACCGTTTCAAGGCATGTTGGAACCAATGATTGAATGTTGCAAGGGGTTCATTTAATTCCTTCCTGATAGAGATGAATTGGTTGTGGGACCATGTTGGGTCCACATGTACGTGGAAGGCAGCTAGGAAGGCATCCTTTATGTCCTTCCAACTATTGATGGAGTTGGCAGGAAGGTTAAGGTACTAGTTCAATTCATTTTGTCCCAAGGATAGAGGGAACATCCGGGTCACAACGTCTTGATGTTGGATTTAGTGTCGGTTCATGGCATCTTTGTATGCCTACAGATGCTCTTCTACGGTTCGTGAGCCTAAGTGCTCATATCAGGGACAAATCTTTTCTGGGTGCGAAGGTAAATCATTGGTTGCACCCAGAAAAGTTTCCATTGGGGACCCGGTATTTTTGAAGTACGCAGCCATTAGGGGAGTTGGATTTTTCCTAGGTTGAGCACTAGTTCTCGGGATCGTCTGGGGGACTTGGGTACTCTGTGGTATGCTAGATCCCTAGACAATGGTAGCTGACTTGACTTTCAGGGTCCGTTCCTTTCGAGCAGGAGGCTCAAGTTCAATAAACCATCTGGGATTGGGAGCTGATCTAAGGATTCTTTCAAACCTTGCTAGTGAAAATGATCCAATCCCACTGAAGGCTTGACTCCTAAAACTATGGCTTGGGGAACCCTCGGGTGGTGTAAAATCTGAATCCTCAGAGGGGGACGAGTTCATGCCCTCCCTCTAGCACCAGCTTCTGTTGACGGGACTTTATGACCAGGTCTGCCAACAGAGGTAAGTTGTCACCAGGTACCAGGGTACCAGCCAACTTCACCTGTAAAGGTTTTCTGGGGAAATGAGATTCCCTGGGCCTCTAAGCACGTGAGAGTCAGGTCTCGATAGTGCGGGGCTTAGTTGGAAAATGTGACTGTTTTGTTTGAGGGGGATAGCTGGTTATCTTAACTCATCTTCCTTGGGGATTCAAGTGAGTGGGGTTTCCTAAAAGTGTGCATTTACTTAAAAAATAAACTTCAAAAGATACTACAGAGTTGTATTTCATCTACCTATAGTTATACTGAACATTCAAAACATCAACAATGCTCTAACACACTACACTAAATACCGAAGAAATATATAACCATCAGCTCATATTAGATTAGTAGCAGAGGAAAATAAGGTCCTTAATCTACTTTAAGCATCAGAGAAAAGGACATAAAGAACACAAAGCATAAAATATTGTTAACCAGAGATTAGAATGCCAACAACTTCATTGATAGAACCCTTCCTTCTTCATTAACATATTGTTAGAAACACTAAGAGGGGGGAGGTGAAACAATATTTTTCTATTTATTATATTTTAGCAACTTAAACATAAATCAAATATACATCCAATGAAGCTTAACACAAGAAATCATAACACATGATATGTTTACGGGGAAACCTTGATCAGAGGAAAACCCCTGTGGGAATTAGTACCCATAAATATTGTACTAGTATAATGAACCTATTAAAGTTCCTTTGCCCTGTTAGAAGCAATCTTTATAATGAAAGTACAATGACCCTGTTAGGAGTCTTTGACCCTATTAGGAGTCTATTACAAAACCCTGTTAAAGGTATATGGCTCACTGCCTCAGCTCATTGCCCAATAAGAAGAAGGCTACAACCTTCTGATAATTGATATACACTATATCAAAAGTGAACTATTGTGATGACACTGCTGTCTGATTAGTTCCGTGTACATGCTGATGCTCTTACTCTCTTAAAGAGATTTATCTTATGCTAACTTCATTATACTTCTCTTCTATATCTTTCTCATGCATATTATTCGACAGTTGTAACATAACTTTACATTACATACTTATATGTTCATACCCGAATAGATGCGACCCAAAACTAGACTATAGTCAGCCCTAAAAACATAATACACAACGATTATGGGAAATTTGGCTTAAGCATGTTTACAACAATACTAAAGAAATTATTACAAACATATAATCAAAGGTGCTTGGCTGTTACACAACAAATTAATTCACGCTGATCAAAACACTAGTCATCTTTCATGCTTTGTCTTCTGGACTGCTGGTGTACTGATCTGTCTGTAACTTCTCTGTACTATCATTTTGTACCATGCGTGTTTGGACTTAGTATGTAGACATCACATAGAACATATATCTAAACATGCATACTTTGATTTGATGTCTCACACATGCGCTAATGTGTTGATCGTTGTATATCTCTATCTGTCCTATTTTCCATACTTAGTCACTTTATCTTCTAAGTTATCTTTGACAGAAACTTAATATGACTTTTTTTCCATGATCACAACACAAAATAAGTCATGTATCCTCTAGTATTAAACTTTCCAACAATCTCCCCCTTTGTCATTTATGGCAACAAAGGAATGTGGCCAAGTTTCTCAAAATGACTTAATCACAAAAAACTGTCTATCATAGCATCTTTTAATATATACATATATTGCTCCCTATATATACACATTCTCTATTACTCCCCCTTTGACATTAATGACAAAGGTGTACAAAACTTGTAAGTCTTCTAGATACTTACTCCATGTAAACATCTGGGTACACAATCTGAAGAGATTGGATCTCTTTCTTCCAGAATACCTTCATGGCATCAACTGTCTGAAGATGCGTGCATAAGGCATATCTCAGCTTCTCCATCTTCATCAAATCCATGCAAGGGCCTTGATCATATTTCATAATGGTGGCATCAATCTATTTGATGTTTTCATTCAGAACTGTTAGAGAGGGCGCAAGTGCATTTCTCAATTGAGTTTGTCTAACTCTTATCTTACTGATCTCTAACTTAGCCTTTTCAATCTTGTCTAACTGACCTTGATAAACATTGTTACATATGTTCATGTCCTAGGTAGATGTCTCAACTGATTTCTGATAGTGTCCACCATGATCTCTGCCTCTTCTATCTTTTTGATATGTTCAGAGGTGAACTTTACTCTATCCATGCAGTTTGCTATAACTGTCTTACTTTTAGCTGCCAACTCTTTCAATATAGATTGCCCAATCTTTAGATATTTTAAGTCTAAGGTAAAATTCTTTACCAATTCATTCAATCTCTCCTTTTTATATTCATCTTCAGAAATTCTTGTAGCAGAGTCTACTAGGTCTGTGAAGTGTGCTTTGAAGCTTGTTAGAATGCTGTCAACATCTTCAGCTGATTGAATTTTGGCTACTTTCTTGTCTGCAGGCACTAAATCATTCAGAATGTTAACTGATTCCAAGAAAAGAGGGTTCCTCATAACCTATTTTTCTTTGGCCTTTTCCATAGCTAGAACGCTGATCTTTATTAAGTCCTCTTCTCCCCATTCATCTAGACTTGCTGAATCAGGAGTTAACCTTGACAACAATGAAGTAGATGGTAAAGTGGAGGGAGTGAATATAGTATTTTGACTGGTATCCATGCATTCACTCTTTACTGGTATCACTTTGACTGGTGTCTCATTGTCTTGAGTATCTTTCTCTTGATTCAAGTCTATTGGATCATTGGAGGGAACTTCATCTTGTTGTACAGATGTATCATCAGTGTACATCTCTTTAGTGCTTACAAATGCTTTATCAACTTTGTCCATGTCTTTGTTAGATGTTGTCATGGATATCTTGATATTATCAACCATTATAGTATCTTCTGATTCTTTTGTTGTATCAGAAGTTATTGGCACTAAGGGCGCTGAAACCTGTGGACCTGTCATAGGTGCATTTTGAATTACTAGTTATGTAACCTATTTGGGAGGAGCTGGAGTTACCTTATTTGTAGGCGTCATTGATGGATACATGTGTCTATCCATAAACACTTGTGCAAATGCCTTTTCAGTTTCTTTTCATATCTTCGCATACTCTTTGTTCATAATTTGAAGATTTCTTGTCTTAGTTCTGAGATGAGGCTTTACCAGATCTAATATAATTGCCTTCTCATCATGTGAGCATACAGGGAGAAGATTATCCAATGTTTCTTCTCTTATCCTCATGTCTTCCTCAATTTCATGTCTCTTCATGATCTCCAGTATGTTCCATAACTTATCAGGTATCACTGTCTTAAGTTCAAGAACTAACTTCTTAAACTTAATCATATGAGAGATGATCATAGAGCGTATCTCAGTTTTATCAATCTCTTGATACTTTTCATACACCTTAGCAAGTGTGTCTAGTATCCCTTCATTAACAAGACATTTAGACTAGGTCTGAATCCTACCTCAGGAGGAGCTTGAGTGTTCCTTGTTGTGCTTCGTGTGTTCCTTGAGGATGGGTGATTTGTGGGCGCTTGCTTCCTTCCTCTAGACTTCTTGCTTGGTATAGAAGGTGGAGATGAGTCTAGGTCAATGGTGGCAGAGAGCACAGAGGTACTCTCTACTTTCTTTTGTAACCACCTAAATTTGGTCTTTTCTAACTATGGACCCTATTTTCCCTAAGTGTGATCATACCCTCGATTATGTCCAAACGACCCTGTTACTGCTTGGCATTATTCTTCTAATCAATTTAATGTCCTAGGTGATTTTTATCACTAATTTATATTAACTATTATAGCCATACAATTCAAATTAATTTTGACCAATCAAATCAAATCAAAATGAAACATGGCTATAGTATTTAATTATAAAGGAATTAAATAAATCCCTAAATCAAATACCCACTTGCAAAATAACCCATTCCCCTAGCCTATTTAATTTAATGAAGATGGCTATAGTCCCCTAATTATTAAAAAGAAATTTCATTATTTAAATAATTAAATCCTATATTTCTAAATGAATTAAATAAGTTTATTTCATTTATTAATATTCCCCTAAACCCCAACCTAACCTATCTCAACCACTTCTACCCTGGGTTCTAACCC
>MU224419.1:540182-565533 GCA_018584345.1 Thuja plicata
AGCCTATGTCTCTCCCATGCCTTATTAATGCCTTGGGCATTAATGGCTCTTACACCTTCATTAATGAGCCCCTTCACTCATTAATTCACCTTGTCCCCCCTCTCTCTCTCTCATTCTTCTATAAATAAAAGCCATTTTTGAGAGTAAATAAGCCTTCACTTTAGATCAAAAATACATTGCTATGTTGTTGAATTAACATTAGACTTATATTTCATCTTTCATTTCATGCTTTTGCATTGTTTTCATTTCAACTTTTAGAGCTATAATGCATGCTTTATCATCTTTTATCTTGTTTTAATCTAAAATCCTTCATGCTAGGTTGTATTCATCACTAATTTGTAGCATATTATGAGGGCTGATATGTTACTAATTACACTCCTCCTAGTTAGCAGGAAATAGGTCGATATTAGAGGTTTTGAATGTTTTATCTAACCTTTTGGACTAATGCAATGACTTATTGAGTGTTTGTGTCTTTTTCATCAGGTACCCATTTACACACACACATCTTCTTCTGGATGTCATTAGTCTTCTCAAGTTCTTTGGCTATCTTGGCTTCTCTAGCTTTGTCAAGATCTTCTTGAGTGACTCCATGAACTCTTAGAATGCTAGATGTAATCTTAGATGCTTTTCTTTTGTTATTAGCACTGTATCGTACAGAATCAACTGCATTAGTCTTCTCTCTATAAGTGCCCCATCTAGGCTCATTGGGATCTTTGGGCGCAGACAAAAGGACCTATGCATATCCTTCCAATACATGTTCCTCCACTTCATACCCAAGTGGATGAATCCATTTAGTTCTAGGCTCAACTACCTCCATGCAAGTGTAATCAGTCTCTACCATGAAGCATATGGTTTCCTTATACTTTTTAACAATCTTCTTAGGTATCATGAACCTCTTTTGCATCCTGATCCTGAAGGTTTTGATGTCCATGTCCATAGCATCTTTTGCACTACTCTCTAATGTGGCTTTAAGTGAAATCTGAGACATAGTGGGTTTTCTTCTGTCTAGGTATAGATTTGAAACCTTACCAACAATATGGAAGTATAGATAGATAATTAGAGACCCAAACCTGAATGTCTTGCTCTTGTCATGCTTGATAACTCAAATGTTGTCAATCAATTGAGCACGCAATATCTCACATAGATTGTACTGAGTGTTATCCTTCACCATCCTTATAGCTGCTAGAACTGTGGTTGCTGACACACTGTTTAATCTTCTTGTGTGTTAGAACTTGTAACCAAGGATCATAGTTAGAACCTTTATGTCGTCTTCCTTGATAGGATCAACTATCATACCGCGCCTATCACTTTTAGATAGGCATGCTTGCTCAACCTATTTCTTGACATCCTTTCCAGTAGGAAGAACTGGTCCAATATTAGGAAGTCCAGTCATGTTATGGATTAGGTCTGCAGTAATATAGACGGGGACTTCACCAATCTAGAAAAGATCATCATGAATCCTGCTCAACAAGATTTTAACCCATTCTGGTTCGTAGAATTTGTGCGCATTCAAATACTCGAAGATAGGGTTGTCTGTGAGGTGCGCATATTCATCCTTGAATGAATAGTTTGGTTTCATCAGCGAAGCCATGAGAGTGGCTATGCTATTATCTCCAATTGTCTCCTTTTTACAATAAATGTATACGCGGATGTCTTCTACGTGAACGACACCTAACGGAGTTTTGGAGAAAGCTCCTTCCACATCATCCAGTATGGATTTAAATGGATGCCTCTTAAATACACATCTCTTCCTCTCTACAATGTCAAATACAACTGGAGTCGCCATACTTACTTGATGATTGATTAAATAGGGTTTCACGAAAATCCAAAATGACGCGACTGCTAGGGTTCCGTTTCAACTTCTTAACCGTGCTTTTTAACCACCAAATTTGTTATGCTTTTATGCTTTGATGCTCATTTCTCCTGTGCTCTCTGAATTCTGTGATCTCGAATGCAAATGTGAAGACGACCAAACACTTACATCTTTTTATAAAATTTACTGCATTTAATGTTTGCAACCGTACATGGTTTTCATAGAGAATATCAAACTTCATTCTGAATGCATTATAGACAGTGCATGTATGCATACAACTATATCATGTGATCATAAGCATGAATCCATAGGCGCATACTCGGAGGTGAGTATACCAGCCATGCAGGGGTTCTGAGCTAGAATAGCTCCCCCTAAGACCAAGAAGGTCTATTCAACAAGAAATAGAGGATGCGTCCACTGTGGATGCATCAACTACTTTGTCAACATCATTGTCCTTCTTTACTTCAACCCAAATTTTTCTTGAATCTTATTTTTCTTTAACAAACTTAACTTCTCCTTCTTCTTCAAATAGTGATTTCTTAGGACTCTCTTGTTTTTGAGTTCTGGATCTACAGAACCTTGAGACGTGTCCAGCCTTTCCAGATGTGTGACAAATGATAGGAGGTCTGATGTTCTTTTTCATCATGATGCACTGCTTTTCTATGTGTCCATTGTAGTTACATATCTGACATGTAATGTTCTGCAAATTTCTTTGAGGTTGATTTCTCTGATTATTTTGATTCATTCTTCTCTGATTCTGCTATGACTGATTTCTTTGATTTATTATGAAATGTATAGCCCTGTGACCAAACTTATTACAGGAGTAACAATAACCATTGAAAGGTCTTACCTCTTTACAATCTCTTGCCAAATGACCATGTTTATTACATGCATAACAAGTTCTATTAACTTGCTTGATTTCTCCTTTAGGTGGATCTGTTTTAATATCTACAATATTTTCAACTTTCTTTGCTTCTGAAGATGCTTCATGTGCTTTCTTTCTTTCTTCTAATGAATTGATTTCAATTTGTGCTACACTGTATCCAAGACCAGTAGTGTCTCCTTTTTGCTTTTATGAATTGAGCTGAGATTGAAGTGAATCAGAACTTGTGTGGAGTTTATCAATCTTATCCTTTGCTTCTGTTAATTCAGATTCCATCTTCTTATTTATGTTCTCTAATTCCAAGACTTTCATGTTTTCTTGCAAAAGTTCATCTTCTAATTTTTTTCTTTCTTTGATCTTTTCTTCAATGGCAATTTGACTGTCAATTAGTTGTTCATCCAGATTTTCAATTTTATCTTTCAGAGACATGTTCTCTTCATTCATCTTTTTAACCATTTTCCCTAAATCACTTATAGAACAATCTTTCAAATCTTTTCTTAATTTCTTGATAAGCATTTGTGAGCCATCAACTTTCAGTCTAAGTTCTTCATTTTCTTTTTTAGATCTATCAAGATCTTCCAGAGTTGCTTCAAGATTCTTTTTCAAATGTTTTGCTTCTGCTGAGTCCATGATCTCCTCAAGTGGTTAAACTTTCTTTCAGAGGACCAAAGCTCTGATACCAATTGTTAGAAACACTGAGAGGGGGGTGAATCAGTGTTTGTCTATTTATTATATTTCAGTAACTTAAACATAAATCAAATATACATCCAATGAATCTTAACACAAGAACTCATAACACATGATATGTTTACGGGGAAACCTTGATCAGAGGAAAACCCCGGTGCGAATTAGTACCCACAAATATTGTACTAGTATAATGAACATGTTAAAGTTCCTTTGCCATGTTAGAAGCAGTCTTTACAATGCAAGTACAATTACCCTGTTAAAGGTATATGGCTCACTGCCTGAGCTGACTACCCAATAAGATGAAGGCTACAACCTTCTGATAGTTGATATACACTATATCAAAAGTGAACTACTGTGATGACACTGTTGTCTGATCAGTTCTGTGTACACGCTGATGCTCTTACTCTCTTAAAGAGCTTTATCTCATGCTAACTTCATTATACTGCTCTTTTATATCTTTCTCATGCATATTATTTGACACTTGTAACATAACTTTATATTACATACTTATATGTTCATACCCGAATAGACACGACCCAAAACAAGCCTATAGTCGGCCCTAAAAACATAATACACAACGCTTCCAAGAAATTCATCTTAAGCATGTTTACAACAATACTAAAGACATTATTGCAAACATATAATCAAAGGCGCTTGGCTGTTACACAACAAAATAGTTCACACTGATCAAAACACTAGTCGGCTTTCATGCTCTGTCTTCTGGACTGCTGGTGTACTGATCTGTCTGTAACTTCTCCATACTATCATGTCATACCATGCGTGTCTAGACTTAGTATGTAGACATCACATAGAACATATATCTGAATGAGCATACTTTGATTCAATGTCTCGCATGTGCGCTGATGTGTTGATCGTTGTATATCTCTGTCTGTCCTGTTTTCCATACTTAGTCATTTTATCTTCTAAGTTATCTTTGACAGAAACTTAATATGACTTTGTTGCCATGATGACAACACAAAATAAGTCATGTATCCTCTAGGAGTCAACTTGCCAACACATGTCTCCCAACAAGCACTGGTGCGTGGAACAATGGTGACTCCAGGGGAGCATTTGACTACTAAAAGCTTAGAAACTATGGAGCATTGAGCTCTGCAACTAAGAACTGAGAAAACCAAATTGCTATTAACTATCAACTACAAAATCATCAATTTCGCCGACCCTTGGAATGAGGCCAGACTTATCATTTATACACATCACTTGACCTAAAACTTAACCTAACTTATTTTACACTTTAAAGTATAATATTATTTTCGGTGGCCGGTACTACCTGCACCATGCTACAAAAGACCTCGAGATGGAAAAGGTCTATCATGTCAAGAGAATAAGACAAGAAAAGAAGAGTGGAAGAATCGGCCTCAAGAAGAGAGCTAACAGAAGAGGAGAAGAAATCTGATCCCCCGAGGATCAAGGCTACATGCCTCATAATTGGGAGGGTGGCTCACTGTCTCCGATGCGCCAAGTGTAGCGTTGAAGCGGCGCATTGGGAAGACCATCTGTCAGAACCCTCTTGTCGAGATGATGTGCTTGGTTGCAGTTACCTATCTTCTGACAACCTTTATTAACTGCCTTGAAAGTGACCGGTCGGGCTTGGGAACCGGGACACGAGTCACTTAAAGAATATAAAAATATAGGACCCAGAATTATGGGATCTGGGAACTTACATTCCGAAAGAATGAATGAATAAAAAATACATCTCCCAACGATATTCTCCGATCTCCGGAGAACCTTATTACTCATGATTTTTCCCAAGCTTCCAAAAGTTGGCCTATGCTTTCTTCATCTACATCTTTTATGTTGTCCCACTGACTGCGGACAGCCTCTAATGCTTCCTCAACCTCTCCGGCCCCACTCCAGAATTCATCCACCACTTGATGGCATCATGTGATCGGATCATTGTCTTTGACAATCTAGATAACCTGCCCTGGTCAAAATCTCCAGCAGGCGGATACAGGGACTCCATCTATTTGTCGAACTTGCTGAGGACATAGTCCTTCGGGGTACATGTCCTGGTGGTGAAGGGATCGACTTGTGATACTCCAACCACGAATGCTTTAAATAGACCCATGGGGTATTGGGGGTTGTCACTTTCTCTTTCACAGCCTTAACCAGTTCCTTGCATACCTCACCCCTGAGGACAAGTCTGGAGTACTGGGCCTGGAGGGAATCATATGATTTGTCTCCCGAAATTCCCACCTCTGTGGTGACTTCTTCACCTATGTTGCGGATCTCTTCCAGCCCGGCCTTCCATTTTTCATACTTCGCTAGATCTTGCTCCCATATGATAGCGGAGCCCTTTGCCTAGCTAAGAAGTGAATCGACCTGATAAAGGTTTGGGAGGGACGCCACCAGAAATTGTCTCATGGCAGTCACCTGCTCAGCAACCTACCCGTCTATAGCTTATGCTTTCTTTTTCATGATTCATAGAGAATCCACATCGCCCTGTGCGAGCGGCAACCCAGAGGAAGGGGTTCCGGGGTGGACCTCAACCAAAGGCTGTGAAAGTTCTACCAAAAGCATGAGGAGATTGGCATTTGTTTCTCTTTCCCCCTTCAACTTCTAGCCTTGCTTGATGTACCTAGCCTCTATTACCTTGGTGGCTTCTTTCAGTAGATCCATCTCACCATGTTTGTCTCTCCTCCCCAACTCTACTTCTGTTATGGTGTAATCTTCAGGCCTTATGGCCGCTACCTCTACCTCTGCTGGGGGTGTCACGATGGTCGCAACTATGCTACCTATCGGACCAGTCCGGAGAGTATGGATGTTCTGTGCTTTCTTGGGCTTTTTAGCCTCTGCATTCCTGGCCATCATTTCGGCCAACAAGAGTGTAGCGCCTGATGCTGCCACCGGGGTCTTCCTTTTCTTTGATTTGATCAGCCATTGGGGCGGTTGGGGTAGTTTTTCCATTAAGACTTGTTCGCTGGGATTCCTTTCAGAATCTGGCGGCACGTTCCCAGAATATACATTATCTTCAGGCTCTTTTTCCACCTCTCATTCTGGTTCATCTTCTTGTTCTTGTTCTTTTACCTTTTCCTATTCTCTGGAACCTTCAACATTTTCCACCATACTAGCATCTTCTGTCATGCTATCCGGGACCTTTTCCCCAGTTTCTATATCATATGTATTTTCAGGGACCTCATCCCTCCCAGTTTCAGCTACTTCTGCATTTTCATTAACCAGGGCCTATTGATCAACCTGTGGTTGATGTTCTTGGGCCTCATTGGCCTCATCTGTCAGAATATTCTCCTCCACTGGAACATCCTCTGGAGGTGGGTGAGGTACATGGATGAAATTTAACATGGTGGTCGCCCTTACTACCTCACCAAATGTGCTCTGGGGCACTTGATCACACGGAGTAACCAAAGGCATTTGGAGCGTGATGGTCGGGGGTACGGTTTTTCCTATGGGTCCTGGTTCCCCGGCCATCAGTTGCTCATCTACGTGTTTCCTTGGTGTATCTTCAGTCTCCTGGATGAGTATCTTCTCCTGCTCAAGCCCTATTTGCATTTCTTCCCGATCCTCTTTCTCTAATGTATCCTTTTCTCCCAGGACTTCCTTTTCTATGGGGGCCTCCTCCTTGTCTTGAGCAGCGATCTCCTCCACCGCATTACCCATGCCCTGTTGGAGTTCCATGAGTTCTTCTACTGAGAAAGTGTCATCAAAATTGTCATGCGGGGGCGAGGAGTCTGAAATATCTTCCAGTTCGGGAGAATCTGAACTGACATCCACTGGGGGCATCTCCGACATACCGAGACTGGCAACTTTGCTTGGTGATGGGGTTACCTTTTTCTTCTTCTTTCTTATTAGCGAAGCCCCGGTGTCTAGAATACTAGTAGACTCAGCCTCAGCAAAATTTTGTCTGCTCATCAGGGCTTCTAACGACGGGGATCCCGTCAGGCAAGCAGATGCCATTGGAGGTACTAGGAGGCCGAAAGATACCTGCATACATATTTGTTGGCTGGCTAACTTTGCCACCTCCATTTGTTGATGTAACTGCACCATTAGAAGGGTGGGGACTTGTGGATGCACTTTGGGAACCGGGACGCCCTCCTTCTCTTTCCCTTTAATTATACTTGGTTCAGCAGCCGTAGTAGATGAAGAAGGTCCGACACCGGCTAAAGAGGGAGTAGCCCGCTTGATCGTTGGCTTCTTTCGGGCGCTCTTTGGACATGCCTGAGTGAAATACTGGTGGCTTGCCTCTATAATGGGGTGACATACCCCTTCAATTATTAGTTCCTCAGGGTGGCCCAATCCACCAGAGGAAGATCTAGCTTGTCTAGCCCTTGTTCTTTATATGTTGTATTTTCCAGCGGCCCGTCATCATTAAAGCCCTTCGGGAAAGTCTGAAGGTCGAGTGCTTTCATGAGCCCTTTGCTCATCCAAGAATGTTGTCGAGCCCGGAGATCAAAACTATCTTGGCAATCCACCTAGAAGTCCTCAATATCTACTTCGTGGGACGGGGATGCCCGGGGGAGTGCTGTGGAAATCTTGCCGAGGGGGTTTTAGTTTTTCTGGGCGTGGTGGAATTCCACCAGCCCCAAGTTCTTCAATTCATTTTCTGCCTCCCAGGCTGCGGCGAGGCTGCATGTATAATTCCTATATGAGAAAGGGAATGGAACGTTGATGACTTTCTTCAGTGTAAAGAAGGAATGCAAATCCATCATCTACCGGCAGAACTCTAAAAGAATAATCTTGTCCCCGTAATACCGGGGCAGAAGATGGGGCTTCTCATTGAAGCCTATCACCTGAATATATGTGTGATGTTGGAACTGGATGAAATAGCGACTATAGGAGCTGACCAAAGTCATCGCCACCTGTGACAGTCTGTACCCATAATCCTGAGTAAGCGTTAGAATGTTGTTGTAAATGAAGGCATCATTTACCCGGCAGAAATTTGGTAAACTGAGTTCCCATTGCACTTGGGGATAATGATCCCATGGTGTCATTTGGCCCAGCCCATTTCCAAGCTCCCCACCTGTGCCCAAACCTGGAAAAGCCAGCCTTTGTTATGCTAGTGCCCATAGCACGTATGATGTCATATAGAATTTGGAATTATGGGCAACACTCTTCAACTGCTTGTCTACGTGATTGGATATGAGGGCCGCCCAATTGAAAGTAGTACATCCATGCCGAGAAATCTCGGGCATGGGGAAATCCAAAAATCTTACATTGAAATACAATGCCCACTTGGATGGGCTCTATGAACTCCCCGCGGAGAATTTCTAACTTCATCCTCCTATAATCCCTCCTTGGGATTTTTAGCCAGTGACTATTGATATGTTGCCAGGAAATCAGCTCGGCACCCTTAAACTCCTGCAATGTCTGGAGTCAATTATGGATAATGCATCCATTGAATTGTGGGATCCCTAGCCCCGAGGCAAAATTTGTCATGTCCAAGGTGACAATGGTTGCTGGGTACTGTAGCGGCCAGGGATCTGAAAGTAGGACGGTCTGTGTTGGTGCGTTGTATAGTGTTGCCAATTAGAGTATTAACTCCGGTGATTGCACCGAATAGGGGAAGTTTGCTACCTTGATGATACCAGAGGCGGCGATCTGAGTTGTCAGGTTATCTCTAGTGGCCCATAGTTTATAGATGGCTTGAATCAAGCCTTGCATTTTTGCCCAGGGTCCGGGCCCTACATCTGTTATCTCCTGAACTCTGGACTCTATCTTTGACCCCACAATAGCGCCATCCTTGGGATATTTAGAGGTCAAGGGAGGCTTTGCCAATAACCTCTCAGCCTTAGTCTTGGTGGTCGCTCGAGTGGAAGTGGTAGGCAGCTCCAGGCTGGAAGGAGGGGTGATCACTTCAAACATCTTCGATCAACTCGTTCGCAACCTGCGAGACCGGAGAACCGTTAGAACATGACGTATATAAAGAATATTAGAACTCTGGGGAAATCGTCACCACCTTGCATTTGTTCAACAAGTGTTAGCATACATCAAAAGTCTCTTGATACTTGTAATAGACATAAATAAAACTCTAGGGAAATCAAACCAAATGACAAAGGGGAAACACGGGACAAGGAATTACTTAAGGCCCGGATCCCGGACAGTCTAGCTGTTTCAATGCCGATGTGACTAGTAAGAAACCGTATTTGACTGACGTGGGTTGGCACGTGGTTAGGTGGTAGGCAACATAAAGGAATTAATGGCGACAAGTGGGCTGACACAGGGTAAAATAAATGCCAGATGGGACACGGTTTGAATGCCCACTCGTGGGAAATTAATCCTGCCATTAAGGTGATGAGACAGAGGAGAGAGAAAGCTGTCGTGGCTCAAATCAGTGAGGTGTCAAGTTCAAACCGTGGTGACTCCGTCTCATCAAGCTCGGTCTCATGGGTGAAAACGTAACGATGGAGCTCGAGGAACTCGCGAGCTTGAAAGGATATACAAGGTATATACACATAAACACAGAGAGCTGAAACATATATACATGCAATATACAAAAAATACCTAGCATTCATAGATTTATACAACTATGCACATATATGCACGAGCTAAACTAAGGAAGCACACACCAAAAACACTAGTCTACAGCTGCGCAGAAGGCAAACAACCTTCTTGCAGGGCCAACCCACCAATGGGAGGCGAACCGGAAATAAAACATGAAAGGAAACCAGCGAACAAAATGTAGACCAATGAGCAAAGGGAAACAAACACAAAAAAAATAGTAGGGAAACCAAAAGACCTACCTGAAATCTGAAGAAGGGCAAGGAAAGAGCACACCGGGAGCACTCCCGTAACAGGTTCTACCTTCAAACGACCATGAACAAGCACCTGGAACCAACTGGTAACAACCCACTAAGCACAGAGTAATCGCAGCTTAATCGTCGTTTAATCGCCTAAGGATCTCTCTGAGTGCACAAGTGTTTTAATCACGGTAACTGTAAAAGTGGCATGTAATTTCTATTTATACCCAAGGTAAAAGCAAGTTACTTCTCTTTTCCCGCAAACTTCAGAACAGGCAAACCTATGGACTCCGGGCCCGAGGATTCCATGCCACCATGCCTTCTCACAAGGAGAAGACATCGCGGCGGAGAATCTCAGAGTTTGAAATCCGGCTCTGGAAAGAACAACCAACTCCGAGACCGTGTCCCGGAGACACGAAAGACAAAAAGAAAAAAGAAAACAAACCCAACGGGAGGGAAAACTTGGAGAAGAAAACAAAGGAAAATAAAAGACAAGGCAAAAGCCAAAAAGGGAAAAGAGAGGGCCCAACATTTTGCACACAAAATGTAGGCATGGGTATGCAGGGCATAACATGTCCGCAAGCAGTTTATAAACAGCTTTTGTTTTGGTTTTACATAATGGGGTGCCATCTCTCCATATGATGAGTTCATTTCTGTCAGAGTCGGTCGAGGTGTCTCTAGGGAGATTGAGCACCACACAGGCCTCCTTAAGGGTAGTTTAGGCTCTCCATTGGGTTAGGGGTATGTCATACTTGAGAACAAGTTCCTCCCACAGGATCAGCTCATCATTTTCAATGATATCTGCAAGGTAACTGATGCCTAATGAGTGTCATTTCTTAGCCGTGCATCCCTGCAATTGGGCTAGAGGCTTGTCCCCTCTATACAGATTTGACCATATGGATCTTTCCCAACACACCAGCCAGTTCTGATCCATCAGATTATTATTAGTCACTAATGGTTTGATTTCCTCCCACCCTTTCCAGCTGGATTGGAATACCTCTGAACCTGCCACAGTCACTTTGAACTTCCCAGTCATAAGATCAATGTTAGGAAGATTCTTCCAAAGCTTGGCTCGGGCCGGGGTGCCTTTACTTATGTTGTGTCTAACTAGCACTTTCCACAGTTCATTACCTTGGGCTTCTTTGGCTATCCACTTGACTCCAAGTGAGATGCCCTGCCACCTTAGATCCTTCAGCCCAAGGCCTCCTTGGGAGGTAGATCTAGTACACCAGTCTCACCTGACCGAATGAGTTTTCTTATTACCTTTACCATCTGACCATAGGTAATCCCTGATAAATTTATGTATAAATTTAATCTGAGTGGTTTTACATAATGGGGTGCCATCTCTCCATATGATGAGTTCAATTCTATCAGAGTTGGTCGAGGTGTCTCTAGGGAGATTGAGCACCGCACATGCCTCCTTAAGGGTAGTTTAGGTTCTCCATTGGGTTAGGGATATGTCATACTTGAGAACAAGTTCCTCCCATGGGATCAGCTCATCATTTTCAATGATATCCGCAAGGTAACTGATGCCTAATGAGTGCCATTTCTTAGCTGGGCATCCCTGCAATTGGGCTAGAGGCTTGTCCCCTTTATACAGATTTGACCATATGGATCTTTCCCAACACACCAGCCGGTTCTGATCCATCAGATTATTATTAGTCACTAATGGTTTGATTTCCTCCCACCCTTTCCAGATGGATTGGAATACCTCTAAACCTGCCACAGTCACTTTGAACTTCCCAGTCATAAGATCAATGTTAGGAAGATTCTTCCAAAGCTTGGCTCGGGTCGGGGTGCCTTTACTTATGTTGTGTCTAACCAGCACTTTCCATAGTTCATTACCTTGGGCTACTTTGGCTATCCACTTGACTCCAAGTGAGATGCCCTGCCACCTTAGATCCTTCAGCCCAAGGCCTCCTTGGGAGGTAGATCTAGTACACCAGCCTCACCTGACCGAATGAGTTTTCTTATTACCTTTACCGTTTGACCATAGGTAATCCCTGATAGTTTTATGTATAAAGTTAATCTGTGAGTGGTTGAAGAGTAGGGTTTATTGGTCTTTGCTTCTACCTGAATGTTTTAGCATCTTCCTTCAAGGGAATGACATGTTGAAACAAATCTTCCCCGTAGGCCTTCAAATCATCATATGACTAAGAAAAGACATGTCTATATTTCCTTAATAGGCCAATCAACATTTTTTCGAGACATCGTCTTTCCAATATACACTTTCCTTGGATCTTAATGTGTACCAAGGTTCCCCTCTTCTAATTCATTTGGATCTACAACATTTTTAGCAATCCTATCCTTATCTTGGATATCAAATATCCTTTCCAAAACAACTAAACCTTTGGAAACCTTATTAGTTTCAACTGGATTACTTCATTCCCAAAAAAAATTCTTTTCCATCCACGGTTTCCAAAAATGCACCGAAATCAATTTCCTGGCCATCATATTCTTCCTCACAATTGCGGAACCTCAAAATATCACTATCATCATTAAAAAAATTCTAATTCTCAATAATATCAAGGACTAAAGGCCTAGTCTGCACTTCAACCTTGGAGATTCCTACAAAAGTGATATAATCTAGCTTAACTGCTATGTTGGCCAATAGGTATGTCATCTTTTTATGGCTTGTGTCCATCCAATCTATCCCAAGTGCATCAAAATGGTCAATCTAGTCCCAAACAACATTTCTATATTATTTTAGTCATTTGTTTTTTATGCATATTTAGATATAACTTGGGATATAACCAATTTAGAATCACCAATGATCTTGAGGCACTTAATTTCATGTTTCTTTGCTAGTCTCAATCACAGTAGTAGTGATTCGTACTCTGCTATATTGTTAGTGCATGTAAATGATAAAGTAAAAGAAAACTTAAAAGTTCTTCCACTGGGTGATATTATCAAAATCCTTGCACCTGACCCCTCTTTAGAAAATTCACCATCAAAATACACGGTCCACGTAAAAGTTTGTCTTATCAGAAAAATTTCCCACATCTTCAACCAGTAATGAAGGTGGTTTCTCTTTTTCCAATATAAGATCTTCCACTCTAAATGCACTTATATCAGTGTCTATAAAGAAATTCATATTGTAATCTAGATTATGCTCAATCATGTGAGACACTCTTGGTTCCCTTTCTATCTTACCATGATTATTATCAATGTGGAAAGTAGCAAATGAAAAATCACACTATAAACTGCCTCCCATTGCAGCACTCGATTTCCTACACAACCACATTCCATAACGAGGTGGAATGTCAACCACTAGCACACTCATAGTTAGGTCTTTCTCTGGGAATGCAACAAGCTTATAAGGTAGTGCTTCAATTGCAACTATCACATGCACTTCTCTTGAGTCTATAATGCACAACACCTTCCTTGAGTAGAACCAACACTTAAACTCAAGGATTCCATAATTTTAAAAGACATCACAATATTAGATGCACCTGAATCTCTCATACAACTCTTTACCACTTTTCCATTTATAATTACACTAAAGGAAAATGGGTCAATATTTCCTAGATATGCATTCACAGTTTTAAAGAAAATTCACCATCAATAGGTGTATAGTTTGGCTATCCAAAAGACAAAGCTATTTTTTGCTCCTCAATTTTGGACCTACTGCTTCCAGTATTTGTTTTCTACTTCAATTCCTCTCCAGAAGGTGTAGGAGACTTATCATTAATATTTATTTTCACCTTGGATGAAGTGGCCTCTTCATTTGGTTTGGAAACCTCATCCCTTTTTTACCACTTTTTCTTTTCACTTCTTTACTCTTGACTGCATCTTTAATCCTTGTCATTTTCACCTCTTTTGCTTTGTCTTTTTGTTCCTTTATGAACATACAAGGAGTCTTCCCTGACCCTTCACCCACTTCCCTATTTCTCAAGTGGTAATTGTTCTTGACTTGAGAAACCATAGCAGCAATTATTTCAGCAATTTCTTCGTCAGAATGTCTTCTCAAAGACACCGAGTCTCCATCTTGTTCAACAATATAAAAATCACCATCAATATTGTACTCATCATTAGATAACACATGTTGTTGATAAGGTCAAATTCTATGCCTTTGACCATCAATATCAATTTCTTGAGACACAATATCATAAATATCCCATGCTTCTTCAAGATAAGCATTAGTCATCAAACAATCAACATCATCATCTACATCCATTTCCTCATCCTTCTCTTCTTGTGTTTCATTTGTAACAGAAATTGATTGTGCAATTGCATAATAATCAGGTGAATGAGGAGATTGAAAATCCATACACCAAGGTGTGTCTTCAATGACATTTATTGTATTCTTTTTTAGAGGATCAAGAGTTTTCTACTCCTGCTTATTCATTTCTAGTTGTTGAATCAGTTTCACATCCTTCCACTGTTTGTTATAAGGAAAGTTTTTCTTTCTAGACTGTTTGTTGAAATTGTTAAATTGTGGTCTATCTTGTCTAGTATGTCCATCATTATTTGTATTACTACCCTTCAAACATTTCAAGTCATTCGGTACCTTCTCCAATTTATCCTTATCCTTAGGTTTTGATCCTGAAGATTTTTCTAGCTCTTTCCTATTTCCTTTCTTGAAGAGCTTAGGATCTTCTCTTCTTCCAAGCTTCCCTGAAGCTCTTTTATTTCTTTCAATATTTAATTTGGTCATCCTTAAAGCATCTCTCAGAGTACGAGGGTTTTTGTCTCTAGCCACAAACTTGACTTGGTACAGCGTACAATCCTATTTATTAGTTTGCTAGATCCATTGTCATTTACTATGCTTTGATGATTAGTAATATTTGCAAACCCCTTAGGAAGTTTGGCAAATTGATTGGGGACGCATTCTTGTAGGTTGGACCCTAGAAAAATACTCTCTACAAGCATGCAAATATCAACATACAAATACTTTTAAGATTGTTATACAAAACTACATTTATTTTAGTGCACCAATGGATGTGTTACCTGTGTGCTCTTTCGTTTAATGTGAATATAATTTTAATTGCTGATTGATTAAATGTATGCAATTAAACACCTTTAGATATAATTAAAAAAAACTAAATCATGGAAACATGTATTTAATCAATAATGGGCAATGAAAGGATAAATTTTGAATGGGATATAAAATTTGATTTTAAGAATTAAAAAGCACTAAATTCAAATTATAAGATTGATTACAACAAATTTCGAGTGCAATCTGGTTCAAATTTTGTTGTTCTACTTCCAACACAAGGAAAAAAAGTTGTGATTTTAAGTTGTGTTTCAAAAATTGATCATAGCAACAAAGAGCTACCTTTCAACCATCACAATCCAATCAATGTATTTATTTTTAATATTTTTGTATTCCAAAATTATGGCACATAAAAGATGCAATAACTAGAAAATGTATAAAAATGCATCAAAAAAGTTTAAATATAGGTGTATATTTACCAATACATACAAAATTTAAAAATAAGCCCAACTTTATCTAAATGTCTACGCTTATAAAAATGCAAAGTATTCTCCCCAAATAATTACACAACTATATGTGAATTGTCATGGATATGCAAATTGTTCCATTTCAAATATGCATATGCAAATGGTTCCATTTCAAATATGGAAACCAATAATACCATGCTATGAAAAGCCACAAAAATAGCACGTACATTTAAACACCAATTGCCATGTCAATTAGTTGGTTGTAGAATATTAGGAAGAAATAGAACTAACAGTGAATGTTACATCTCTTTTTGAGTGATCTTTACTGTGATTCTAATAAATGGAGTTTACCATCCTTTATGAAAGCCAACCACAAAACTATGATATAAAACGCGGCCTCGCCCATTTCTTGAACCATTTTTATTTTTTAATAGATTTAAGAAATGTGTACATGGCTCACCCACAAAAATTTGATTTGTTAACCTAATTGGCATAGTGCACTGAAAAGAATGTCCATATAAAGAGATTTATTATATTATATAAGAATATTTGTCATGCGAAGAAAACATTACAAATTGAAAAAATAATATTGTAAAAATGACCCTTACGTGATTGTTGTTGCATATTAAACTATTCAACCATCCAAACTCTAGGATAACAAATTAAGTTCACAAGTTCAGCAACTGTACTCTCACTACTTTGTATAATAGCAAATAGCCCTAACTCTCTATGTCACTTGTCCACTAATGTCACAAGCATATACCGGCAATAGCAAAAGAAGGCATCTCACAATTTAATTGAATAGAACAATACAATTTTCAAAACTGAAAACTAACATACCTTGTGAAAGTGACACCTACAAGATTGCAATTGCATGTAAAACTGTTCAAAAATCAAGCTGTAATATGGCATATCCACATCTTCAGGAAGTGTATTATTATTTCAACTTCATTGAATATCTCTAATTTTGTATGTCACTTCTCCACTAATGTCACAAGCACATTTTGTCGAGTGAAAGAAGGCAATCTCACAATTTAATTGAACAGAACACAATAAACTTCAAAAAGTTAAAAATAACATACGCTGTAAAAATGACACCTAGGAGGTTGCAGTTGACATATAAAACTACTCAAAAAACCGAACTGTGACAAATTGAATCCACAAAATCAGGAAGTGTTTTATTATTACAACTTTGTAGAACCGATTCCAAAAAAGTAAGCTAAAAATATTCTTGCTCAATAAATAGAACACTTTAACCAGATGATGAAGAGCAAAATGTGAACTCAGACATTTGCCTGATAGTCGATAGAAAATGGAAACACCGCTGAAGGTAACTTGACATTGAAACACCCGAAACATGAGCTTAATCTAATTTGTCTTCGGTTTTGTTACTTTTTTCTTGGGTTTCTTTGTAAACGAGTTCTTCATTCCAAGGAAGAAAAGGAGTGCTCCAATCAATGCCAAATTCTGCACAATTTTTAAATAAAGGGAAAATAAGGATTCAAATATTTCACAAATATTCACAGAAAGCATTTATTTGTAGCATATGTTAATGCAATTTCAGTGATTAAATTAGAAAAGAATTTGACAGAAAAACATGAGGCAGTTATCACCCCAAGCTGTCATTTCAATAAACTAGAATTTTGTAATAAAACTGATTGCATTCTCTTTATTTCAATCAACAGGCAGAACTTTAAATTACTTGACATAGAAACTCCACCTACAGTGCCTCCTTAGCATAATATAAGACTTATCCTAAGTTACCAGATCCTTGCATTTAGCCCCGGATCCTGATTCCAGTGCAATTCTGATCCTGATTCCTTCTAGATTCCGCCCAGATACCCATCCAGAATCTGGGCGAAATCCAGAGGAATCCATGGGCATCCAAGGCTGTGGGCGCCCAAAAACGGGCCCCACATGCCTTTTAAAAAACAATCTAAAAAGCATCTAATTTTGACCAAAAAGCATACATTTGATCATTTGATGGTCATTCATTCATCTCTCAACCATTTTTTACCATTTTTGCTATATTCTACAGCTGTAGCATTTTTCTATGAATATGCATGAACCAATGATGAATGAACATTGAACATGTCACATGTATGAATTTATGAATATACATACATACATACATATATATATATATATATATTTGAATGAATGAACCAATTATATGTTTGAAGTTTTGAAACAATGATGAACGAACATTGAACATGTTACATGTATGGATCTATGAATATACATGCATCCATATACCCACAGTACCAGAACCCGCCCAAAAAAATAATTTGCCAAATCCGGGAATCCAAATCCATATCGGTACCAGGATCGGCAACTTAGAAGGTATTCTAGAAAATAAATTACATAAGAACTAATCAGCAACTTTATTGTTCTACTGAGACTAATGATTCACTAAAAGTAAACTGCGTTGCAGAGAAGTTTACTGCAATCTTATATACAATGGTTCAGTTGTTGCCATGTAAATTTATGCAAAAGAGCATATGATATTCCTAGAAAAAATTGCAACTAATAACAAGAAATAAGCTTTGTGACCCAGAGATGCCACACATAACTAGCAGTATCAGAGAAAATCCCAAAATCAAACTTATCAAAAGGAATTATTTTTGCATGGCACTGTCTGATTTGCAAAAATATAAAAGATGACAATTTATAAAAGGAAGGAAAGTTCATTACAGACAACTCATATCCAAATTGCATCCCATAAAGACAAACTGCACTTGAATTATACATAAAATTAACAGTCATAATGACATAAACACATGAAAGTAAAAGTACATACCTTCAGAAACTGAATAAACTCAGTTACATATTCAGATGAGGCCATGTCATAGTTGTAGAAGTCATACACGATTGGTGTCACAACTGCTAAGTAAATGAGCTGCAAGGAAGCCAAAAAACAAACTCAATACAATGTCTTTAAAACTTTGCAGGAATTGATCCATAATCAGAATCTAGTTGAGGCACACTAAAAGAAAGACAAACCAGCACATAGGCCGCCAGACTGCTGCCAAAGATGAAGAGAATGCCTCCAATACCTTCTACACCAATAGCTGCCATCAACAGATGCTTAAACTGCACATGCAATGAAACAAGATTAAAAACATTAAAATCCCCAGGACTCCACTCTCATTATCAAACTGTATTGTAGAGACCATGACTTGAGGAGCACACTCCCCCCACTTGTGAGGAATAGATTCCAGCAAATGATAACAAAGATACCCAAATGAAGAATACTAAACCATAGGGCATCTTTCCCAACTTCTTGTTTATATGAAGATAAAAGAAAATCAAAAGATTGTGATGATAACTCGAATGGTCTCAACCAACATCACTTCATGGACAGAGACTGAAATAAATGATTGTCAAGAAAAATGAAAATAACTAAAAATAGGTGAATATTTGCTCACTTACCTCAACTTCTGGTAACTGAACACCCAGGATGTTTGTGACATGATTTCTAAATATCGCAACCTTAGGTTCAAAAGTTTTTGTGGCCACTCCTCCATCAACGCCAAAATCATTTATCCTATATCAGAGATCCCATGGAATCATTACTTTAGAATAAGTGATTTAATAATAGAGAATGTTTCAACGTGGGGAAAGAATTTTCAGGTAAATAACAGTGCACAGGCATTACACCAACTACAAAAGATAAAATATTATAAAGCCAGATCACTGCATTAAACAGATTAAATTACTTGAATTGTTCAGGCTATCATGTAAAGACTGCCCTCAAACTGTTCTAGATGACTTATAAGCACAAACATCTTAACAAGTTGTGTATGGATCCTACATTGCTATAAAATACTTAGCATTAGTTATAGTGCAATCAAACCATCGAACTAATGCCCAGAAAGTGCTCAATGGACTCACACGGACTAGTTAGTAACAAAACTATAACTCTCAAAGGAGAGCAATGCTGACTAACAAAACTAATGCACCCAAAGAGAAATGCTGGCAATGCAGACTAGTAATAAAACCATATAAACAGTGAACTGTGAGAAAAAAGTAATGCGAAATATAACATATATTGAAATTAATATTGATTTCATTGCATAATAAGGTCATAAGGCCAGTCTTTAAGCTAAAAATTTTAAATAAAGAATTTCAAGACTTGAAAGGCAAGTATTACAATTGTTTCCATATTAATCAGACAGGTCTATAACAAAACCATGTAAACAGTAAACTGTGAGAAAAAAGTAATGCAAAATATAATATATATTGAAATTAATATTGATTGCATTGGATAATAAAGTCATAAGGCCAGTCCTTAACCTAAAAATTTAAAATCAAGAATTTCAAGACCTGAAAGGCAAGTATTACAATTGTTTCCATATTAATCAGGCAGGCATTACAATTGTTTCCATATTAATCAGTCAGGTATACGAGGCCTACATTTTAGGACATTCATATGGTTACGAGAAAAAAATTGAGTATCGCAAAAAACTAGCCCAGAATAAATGGCAAATTATTTCTTGCCAATATTTATTCAAAAAAGAAACTTGATGTTTATCATTATTTTTTCTAAAGAAACACAACATTTCAATATTTTAAACAGGTCACATTTTCATTTTTTTAACAGGTCACATTTCCCTTGTTTTTCAAATACTACTCATTGGCCAAACAACTCCAAAACTAACAAAGTTTCCAAATTATCCAGTCCTATGCTTCCCCAAGTTTCTTGGACAGGAACAGCAGGGGAGGAGGGAGCACATTTCCAGGATGTCTTATTTTAAAAGTCAGTTATTAAAAAATATAAGGAAATTTCAAATATTCATATGATATAACATTGATCAGAAATCCATCATAGACATTATAGAACTTTTCTGAGCATGGATGATTAAGTATGAATTATGATGTTTTCTATCCATATATGAGCATGAATTAATAGAGACATGCCCGACTGTATGTATATTCAAGTGTGTATTTATTATTGAAGCTTTCCTGAAACCTTCAAGACTGCGTGTTCTGTTGTCAAACTTGTTAACAATCAGGAAAAATTAAGAAAAAAGATGACCAGTTGTGTTCCAGTTTGAACTCTGCTAAGATACTAATTAATTGAAGGGATTGGTATATGGGTTGTCTGTGCAGGGCATGATTGATACATTTTTTAATAATGAAAGTGTCATTTCCTGCCAACTGTGACTCAACTCATATTCAGCAGTACAATGACTTTAGCATGTCAACTGTCTGTGGCGGTCCTGTACACTGAGCAAATCCAAAGTGACTCCAAACTACGAAACAAGATAAACCTTGACTATGACTTCAACTGCAAAGATGCAGAGATCTGAAACAAAGGATATGATTTTTTGTAGATTTTGTGATTGGAATTGATTATTGGTCCATTACTTGTTTAGAACTTTAGACTTATAGTTTAGTGGGGACTTGTGGCTAGCATCCTCAGCAGGGTTGAGCAACAGCACCCCTCACAGGGATCCATGGTCAGTACCCCCAGTGAAGTTGAGAAGCGGCATCCCCATCACATTCTCTATCATGATAAGATTTTGGAATTGGCGAAGTCAATAAAGACACGCTAATGTCTTAGTGCAACAACCACCATAACTCAGTGGCTATCTAAAGATTTTAATTTTAAACAATGTGACTTGGAAGGATTCACTCAAGTCACACAAACAAGATATGCCATCTACTTTTGCAACAGAGATACTTGAGATGAAGAACATCCAAGACAAGATCTCAAACATCTTCCAATTCTTTGGAGAACATAATGCTATCATTAAAGCCAACTAAGGCATGTATAGCACTCATCATGCATCCCCTCTTACAATTTGACCGGTTCACCCAATGGCTAAAAAATATAGTATTCTTTGGCAATTTGCTTCCAAATATTTCAAAGATTTCAGATGATAAACACTTGACAATAGAAAATCCAAACCACTACTTTCTCATGGTCTGCAAGATGAATTGGCACAATGACAAAACAGATAGCAAGGCTTTCTACAAAGCAAGTGATGCCCAAGCACAACAACAATATAACAAAAACTCAACAGATCGACATCAGGTCTTCTTACATCAGAGGGACTTCTGCCGAGATAGCAAGAATTCTGAAATCCTAGAACATCAAAAGTGAAAATCCCTCATTTTGCATGGCATGATGAAGAAGGCACATGACATTATGTACTTGAGTGGAAAACCTTATACTGGGAGACAAAAAAAATCAATTGAGAAAACAAAGATAGATAATTCAAATTTGGCAGGGCACTCCAATTAAAAGATCTACCACATGGTATGGAAAAGGCTTCAATTAATTCTAAGAAGCATCTATATTAGCTTAAATCATTCATGTGGTTAATTGTCCATACATCAAGAATATGTTCCACAACCTAAAGGAGGCAATCAATTAATGGGTGAAACTATCATTTGAAACAAATTGTAAATGACTAATCTATAACAAAGATCTAATAACTCAATAGATAATTATTTTTTTCATCTTGTTAATGGAGCACATAGTGTGGTCAGAAAGATCAACATAAAAAAATTGCATCACAAACTTTTGCAAGCATTCTTTCTACTTACAATTGAGCTATTATAACATCTTCTATGAACTCTTAAATGGTCCACAACTTACTCCAGCTCAATTCTTTCCATCAACGGAACAATGATCCTACTTCTAGCATATAATGCTGAAGTACCCAGGAAAGACCATGTAAGCTCTAAAAAAGCACACATTCTTACACCAGTTCAATCAGTTCCTTTGATTGAACAGCAACCCTCTTTCTAGCAAATAATGTATAAACAAGAAGGGGAGGCCACATAATCAGAAATATCACATGATATTCAAGCGACAGCTTATACAAAACTTGTCAGATTGCACAAATATATATTTATTGCTATTAAAAAGTTAAAAACATATTTTGAACTGATGAAAATCTAAACCTGGAGTCTAGAAAAGCACAAATTTTAACAGATGGACACTTTTTATATGACAAACGACTACAGCATCATGAACAAAAGCTCTAGCACAGTATACAGAAATGCGAAGTGTAAGCCTTTTAAGAACATAGGAATGCCAGACTCAACACATCTAAAGTAAATCTGAAAAACAATACAATCACTCAAATGCCATCTGAACAACAAAAAATAATGATATATCCTTTCTATTGTTTCCAAATGAATCCTGGTGAACGATTTTGTTGAACATTTTACATCAAAGCAATATACATTCAGTAGAAACTTACTAAAAAACTAACAGAAAAATTGAATAATCCCAAAGAGAGCAAAACAGATTCTATTGACTGCACTTATCAAGCGAAAATCCTTATCGGCGCTAGTAAAATTCTAGGACAATATAATCCATCCACTTCTCGTGGAAATTTGATGCTTGTACAATTCAAATAAAGAAATATTTAACATGGCTCCAATCCTCAAAAACGTAAAGCCAAGTAACATTACACCTTTATTTTCTTCAAGGAGCTCATTTTTTATTGCTTCTCATACTGCTGCCTATGGTAAGATTTCTTCTACAATTCGGAAAAAGTCAATAAAACTTGATCAAAACAATTTAGCAATAATCAAGTAATAGATTGTGGTCACAGCGCTAACGGAAGAAGCAGCCTTAGCTTAAGGACCAAATGAAGGAATAATCTTTGATAAATATGCCACAAGAGTAATTGTTTGTGTCATTGCAATGGAGGGCTCCTAAGAATGTGACTAATCAAAATTCCACTCGCCACAATAAGGCAGCTCATACTTGCAACAAACACGCAAGTGGCTTGTTTTGTAACAATTGCAGTAGCATTCCAGATGGAAAAAGGCTAACAAATCTCACAAAAGCAACCACCCCTACCTTGGGCCCTCTTAAGTAATAGCCTGCCTCAATAAAGATTTACCAAGAAAACAAAGTCTATGTGATGGTGGTAAGTACCACCATTGCACACTTAGCTCGGTCCTGCAACAGCACATGCAAGCTGGACATATCTCCATTCAAACTTATTGTTACACACATATAGAAACAATCCTCTAACATGTGAAGCGAACACTGAAACCTGATATTAACATACATATTCGTAACATTATATAAATATACAATCTTCTAAACATGCAAACATGTTTTGATAGGGTCTGTAGTAACTCATAAAAAGAAACGCCCCTAATAAAAATTCTTCAAACAACTGAATATACTTTGATAGAGCACAGACAAATTATCCTAGATCACATATCAGTAGATCCAAACTTCGAAAACAGCAACAGAGGGCTAGACCCAAAAACGACCTTATTTGTGCCAAAAAGCCATTAAAAACCATTCCATCATTCACACGTATAATTATGCGTATGGCTACAGAAAACAACGATTAGCACAGTGCACACCCCTAGCTCCAAATCTCAAAATGAAAACAAAAGAAAATTCGCATACAATGCCACCAAAATCCCAAATACACGCAAGCCTAGAGTGCCATATACACGTGGAATGCACGCCCAGAAACGCCAAACTATAAAACAAATGCTCAAATCAAACCTAAATGATCAAATCTACATTGCTTTTACTTACAAATCATCCCCAGCACAAACCAAGAACCATCATCAAACAACAAAATAAAACCCCATTCCTAACACACCCTTAAACCCTTACAAAAGAACATTGCAAATATAAGCTAAGCAGCACGAGATCTATTTTTAGGCCGAAAAATAACGGCTAAAAACAGCTTACTTAAAAGAGAGAGAGAAAAAAAAAGAGAAAACAAATCGAAGTACTTACCACTGCCAAGCTGATAAGATGAACAAGGAAGAGAACAGCACCCGACCGGCAAAAGAAATGAAACCCATCGGAAAGTAAGCTTTCGAGCTCAAATCCGACACCAAAATAATCGAAAGAAAGCTCGAAAGACGCACAAATACAAAATCTACGGCGATCTGAGAGAACCCAAATCAATTTAGCTCTGCAAATCGATCTAAACTTCGCAAGAGGGCTCTCCAACCCAAAAAGGATTTTTTTCAAAAAGAGTTCACCCAGTCGCACAAGTCTCAATACACGACTATTTACTTATATTAATACCGTGCTTAATTTTTTATTTTCATCTGGTTACATTAATGAGCTGCTAGGGCCGTTGGATCTTAAACGACGTCGGCCGATGTAAAGGTCAGGATTGCGTTGACGTGGCGGGCAGTGGTCAGATCTCTACGGGCTGACGTGTAAGACACGTCGGAAGGCTTTTACTAGGGTAGGTTGTGTTTTAAATGAGATGTTGAGTGGTAGAGGGACTTTCTTTGAAATGAAAAAATTAATAAGGTTTATTGGTGAAATTGAATGATTTAGAAATAGTTTATAAGAGTGGTGAAATTGAGATTGTATTTTATATAAATTTGATGGTCAATTTTGAAAAGGTTAGGTTTGTGTTGGCTTTTCTAATCTAAGAAAGGTTTCATATATTGATAAGTAGGAGATATTTTTTCACAGCAAGTCAAATTGTGATATTGCTATCAGGATTCAACTGTGTAGTTTTTGAGTCAAACTCATTGACCCATAATTCATGAGTAGTGGTTCTCTCATGAGAATGAATGGAACACTTAGCACTCATTAGATCTAGGTGATGCTCACAGAGGTGAAGCACCGGGACTTCCCGAGAGGTCACCCATCCCAGTACTACTCCAGCTCGAGCGCGCTTAACTACAGAGTTTCCTCCATGTTTAAACCCACTCTACTTGCATCCTCAGTTAAGCGCGGGTTTAATCAGTTGAGGATGCAAGTAGAGTGGGTTTAACCATGGAGGAAACTCCGTAGTTATGCGCGCTCGAGCTGGAGTAGCACTGGGATGGGTGACCTCCCGGGAAGTCCCGGTGCTTCACCTCTGTGAGCATCACCTAGATCTAATGAGTGCT
>MU224419.1:595672-614006 GCA_018584345.1 Thuja plicata
CAATTAAAAGGGAGATTAAATCTTTTAATTAAATAAGATAAATTTTATTTAATTAAAAAGAAAATTAAATCTTTTAATTAGATAAAAATGATCAAACTTTAAGAAATATTGAAATAATTGAATAATTAAATTAATTACAATTTGATCAAGGAACTTGATTTGAATTGAAAAATGTTCCAAAGCATTGATTCAGGAAATTGATAAAATGATAAATGGGGCCCAAAGTCTAGGCGACTATTTTAGGGTGCATACAATTTGTAGTCTTATATTTTATTATTATGTGTATTGCACCTAGGATCACCTAGATGGACATGCATTACTAGACGTGAAGATTATTGGGGGCCACTTTATGTGTTGTATTATAGCATTAAAATTATATTTAATGTGGGTGTCACATTGGAATTATATTGTAGTTACTTAATATTTAGGGAGAAAGATACTTAATAAAGTGAAAAAATAGTACCCAATATTAAATGAGGAGTCAACACTATTGTTTTGACAGGGTTTTGTATCACATGATTTTACTTTACCAATAGTTGTATTTTGTGCGAGCTTGTGTCTATAAAAGAGAACACATGTTAGTGCTTTAGGCTGGTTGGATGGTTAGCCTATCATTGCTAAGTCTTTCTAAAGGTTGCTTTTGTGAAGCATGGCATGAGATGCGTGTATACATTCTTGGACAGACAAGAATGCATTGGAGGGCTTGATGTTTCAAATGTTTTCATTATAAATCTATAAGTGAATTATTTTACTTTATGGTTGAATAATATAATGGAGTATGGTTGCTTTTGGAGGTTGGGTTTTTCTCTCGTGTGGATTTTCCTAGGGTATATATTGTGTTAGCTTCTGGATTTTCTACTTGATCTTTGCATAATGGTGATTTTGTAAGCTTTTATACATGCTTGTCTCTCACAGGTTATGTAGGAAATTGATTAAATGTAACTTGGTATGAACATTATATCCTAGCAAAATGTAGCCAAGGTATAGTTGTTATATCATAGTTTCTTTGAGGTTTCCAAGTAATTAAAGCGTTGGTTTGAGAAGTGAATGTATTAATGTTGTAGTCTCTCTTTTGAAGATTAATAATACACTTTCTCTTGTTCTCTACTATATTTTTTCCTGAAAGGGTTTTAGGTGTCTCTTTTTTATGGCAATTTTGTATATGTGTTGAATGGTGGAATCACATGTTTATTTCAATTTTTTTTTATGATTTGGTAATCTTTCATATTTTTATCACATAAGAAAATTAATGTTACAAGCTTTATTCAACTTGTTTTTCAACAATATTAAGATTTGAATCTATTATAGAAAATTATAAAGGGTGAAGAAGACTTTATATTTAGGATAGGTTGATATATAAGTTAGGAAAATTATGCATGATAATAGCACAAAATATTTTATTGGTGTGGGGGGAACATATCTCCAAAGTGGTGGTTCAATTAAACATAATAAAATAATGGATCATTTTAAGAGGTATGTAAATTTGACCCAAAATGTGGCAAAATGCAGCAAGATTTCTTAAATGGTGGAAAATCTATTGAACTAGCTAACCTAAAACAAGAAAAAGAAATGTAGATGCCTTTGTATGTTTCCATTTAAACTATGAGAGATGTTTTTAAGTATTTTTTACTAGGGTTTCCAATGATTAGGCATGGGCTTAATTCCTTTTTTTTGTAGTTGGCATGTTAAGAAAAATGTGTATTATAATTTAGCTTGTAAAAATACTATCACAAGAAAAGCGATAATTGAAATGGTCATTGACAATGTACAAGTAAATTTTGGACTACCTATGTCTATTATTACTAAGAGGGATACATGATATGTTGGTATTTTTGGTCAAAATCATGGAACATTATGGACATGAATTAAAACTACAACATTTCACCCATAGATAGATTGTCAAATAGAAACAATCAACAAGACCTTGGTAAAAATAATTAGGGGGTGTAATAGAAATTCCTTGTGATGTGATATGAATCACTTCCATATATTCAACATTGTTACACTATAGCATTGGATTGCTCTACTAGCAAGTCAATATTTAAAGCATGTTTAGGGTGTTTCTCTTCTCCTCCACTTGGTGTAGATTTTGATAAGCAAGATGTACAAGTGAATAAAGATAATAAGGTTACAATAGCATATAAGTTTGTTAAGACAATTAAGAAAATTAACTCAAGCGTAAAGAGAAATTAATTGGAAAGAACCCAACAAGTGTAAAGAAAGACATGGTCAACCTAGAAAGGAGCACACATTCAAAGTACAAGGAACGGTTTGACTTTAATCAAGTAATAATATAATGGAAGGGAGATTAAAGAAAAATAATTCATTAGTTCATGGACCTTTCATTTGAATTTGGTATTTATCCTTTGATGAAGATATGTTCAATTGTTAATTGTGAGCACTCATAGTTGTATGATCCCTTTATGTTAGAATAAGATGGAAAGAAAGCACCACCATGTTAAGAAGACATGGGTGTGAATGAAAGAATTGCACATGTGAGGATGTAGTTCTTGAAATGAGAAAAGTAAAAACAAGAAATAAAGATGAGGAAACTTGGAAAAATAGACTCAAAGATCAGAATTTCAACCAAGCCAAGTGGTACTCCCAGTAGAGAGTGGGAATTTAAGTTTCCTCATTTGACATCTCATTAAGATTTTGCAAAGACTCAAATTGTTCCTAAGAAGGGATATTTTCTTTAAAAGGATTTGGAAATTTTATAAAAGATAGGAATAGAATTTATATGTAAGGATAGGAGTTTAACAATATTGCAAAATTATATCCAATACAAATATATTGTACCATAGGTGCATCAATCTACGGGTAATACTCTATGTATTTAAGTGTCCAAGATTATATTTGTGAGAGTAGTAGCATCCAAAATAATTTAGCATCCAAACTTATAAGATAAATTATATTTAAGCATCTTGTCAACATCTAATAATATCGATATTTTCTCAAGAATCGAAAAAACTCAACCATTCTTTAAAAAGTCTAAAAATAAGGCTTGTATGTGATTAATCAAATCATCAACATTTAGAATATTAATAATTATTATGTGTTTTATTTTATATTAAGAGAACTAATAGAAGTAGAATGAAAGCTCACACGTTTTTTTCATAACTCTTTAAAGGGGATAGTCAAAGTGCATTGATGGAAGTGCTCCAAGGTTTGCTTTGCACTTGCTCAACTTAGGACTCTGCTTGTCCTAGTCTACTTAGGATTCCTATTTATCTTCTAGAACCCTAATAGTCTCAATTCTCCACCCTAAGACTATTATAAATCCACTCTAAGAGTTAGTTCTCTTGTGTTTAACCTTGAAGGATTTCCAACATTGAAATTTGCTCTTTGTCACTATGCTCTCTTGGATGATTCCAAGCTTAAACTTCTCAAAAATTGCTCACTAGTGCTAAAATGGATATTTACATCACTAAAAAATACTTTTGACATCCTATCCATCCCATTTGAATGGGTCTTCAAACTCAACACAATCGAGTTCCAACTTCACACTGCTTTTTGTCTTATTAGGCCTAGTAGCCCAATTAGCCCTATCCTGAGCGTTTTTTCTGGATTATCTCTCAAAAATCTCAAAAAACCCTAAAAAAACTTATTATTAAGACACACTTTTCAAATACATTAGATTTTTTCAAATTTTTATCTCCCTAAGTCCTCCGTACACTATTATCCTGAAATATAGGTCAAATAGGGCTATTTTCATGCATTAGTTGCAATCATCTAATTTCTCTCTAGAAATATATCCAGATGAATTGGTAAGGACCTAAGATCATAAAAAGAGTTCTATTAGACCCTAATTCTTCTAAAATTGCAATTGGTTTTCTTTTCCCAAACATACCCTTGCAATGGCACTCAATTCTTTCACTGTTACACACCTAGTCGGACAGGCATTGCTCACCTAGGGCATAACTTTAAAAATAGATAATCAACTCCTTAGACCTCCTAATTGCATATTTACACTATACATAGACTCCCTTAACATATTCATTCACAACCATAAGTTTCCCACGGTTGGATTCTATGGGGGACCCATGAAATTGAAAACTACTCTGTCTACCCCAACAACTGTGCTAGTTTCTAAATAATTTACAAAAGAAATCTAATCTACTCTAAGAAACTTGATCACTTAATGAAAAACTCTTAAAAATTCCTACTCAACATAGATCCAATACCATATTTTTCAATTCAATCCATAAAAGCACTCATTAACTCAAAACACTTTGACTGTTGCAGAAAACAAAAACCAGAGCTCTATTGCTATTCAAAAACTTGCTTACAATAATTATACCTTGGGAAATGAGCCATGGAGTATCTTAATATGTTTCTCCCATCATTTTAGGCCACTAGCATTGATTTCCTTCCTCCATTTTGAAAGGAATAAAAAATTTGTCTATGTTGCATGCAACATTTGCAATCTTGCAAAATGTTGTCATGACAACACTTAGCATCTTTTGCATAAATGCCCATAACTAAATTTTAGGACCTCAATCCTTCTTTTCTTGATGAATACACATCATTAAAGCCTTTTTAGGCACTTTACACTTCTCCCCTAAGTCTAGGACACATTTAGACTCATTTTCCCTAATCTAAGCCAGAAAAAGCATTTAAACCAAACCTAACTAAACTAGATTGGATTAGTAATAATTACTTAGTCCATCTATTAAAACACCATGCTAGACCTTCTAAGGTCAAAATTATATCAATGAATTGGCTAGGGTCAGTTACAAGCCAAAATTGATTAGACATTGGGAATTTTCCTAGGTGCTCCTGCACCATCCTCCCCAAATGAAAAAGCTTCAATCCACCCTTGGATTGAGTAAGTTGGAGTCAATACCCAACTTTTTGAACTATGTTTCCTTTATCCAAAATACATCTACATCTATTTTTCCATGTCACTTCATTAAGTGTTCTAGGTATTCCTTCTTCCTTGTCTTCTTGTAGACTCTGGAATCTAGTATGTGTTCTGCTTTCTTGATTGGTGCACATGGCAAGTTGAGTTCCTCCACCTCCTGTATGACTTCAGTCAAACTCTGATCTACATCTAGGATTGGTCCTTTGTATAAAACTAGGTCTACAACATTAAACACCAGAGATAAAGCCATATCCTCTATAAGTTCCACCTTGTAGGCATTTGCTCCATATTTGGCCAGTATGACACATGGGCCAATTCTTCTCATCTGAAGCTTATGTGGTGTTCCTTTTTGTAATCTTTCCTTGTTGAGGTGAACCATCACTAGATCCCCAATCTTTAATTTGACATCTCTTTTCCTCTCATCAACTTTTCTCTTAAGCTTCTTTGTGTTTTCAATGAGTGTCTTCCTCACTGTTTCATGGACTTCTTGCATAGAATGTGCAAAGTCATCTACATAGACACTTCCCTTGGCTCCATCCTTTAGATATCTAAGCTCATATATACCTCTTGGATGAAGGCCATAAACTATTTCAAAAGGAATCTTACCAGTAGTCATGTTCACTGTGTCATTGTAGGCATATTTTGCTTGCCCAATGAGTTGGTCCCAAGTTTGACCATACTCCTTAGTTAAATACGTTAGGAGATTTCCAAGACTCCTATTCACTACCTCTATTTGGCCATAAGACAAAGGATAGTATGCATATCCAAAAGACAATTTGATTCCTAACTTCTGCCAGAGAGTCTTCGAAAAATGAATCATAAACTTTGTGTCTCTATCAAACACTATGCTCAGTGGAAAACCATGTATTCTGACTACCTCCTTGAAGAATAGGGAAGCTATTTGACTTGCATCATTTGTTGTCTTGCAGGGTGCAAAGTGTGCCATTTTTCTAAATCTTTCCACAATAACATAAATGCTATCCATTCCCTGTTTTGTCTTGGGCAATCCCACTACAAAATCCATACTCAGACATTCCCATGATCTGGTTGGACTGGGTAAAGGCTGGTATAGGCCTACATTAGTAGATGTAACTTTTGCCTTTTGACAGATGACTTAACCTTCCACATATTTCTTAATATCCAAATTCATCTTGGGGCAAAAGTAAAATCTTTGAACTAATTCTTGTGTCTTATTAACACCAAAATGGCCACTAAGTGCACCATTTTGTTTCTCCTGGATTAGATTCTCCCTAATAGACCCTCTAGGGACACACAATTGACTCTCTTTAAACAATAGACCACTCTGTAAAGTATACTTAGAGAATTGACTATGAAAGTGATTCTTATATTTTAGGGATACCTTATAAATGTCTGCAAAGTCCTCATCATCTCCATATAGGTCTTTGAAGTTGTCTATCCCCATATTTTGTAGTTGAATCTCTTGAATGGTCAGGGCTCTTCTACTTAAGGAATCTTCTACCTTATTTTGCAACCCCTTCTTGTGTTTGATGTTGAAGGTGTAAGCTTGTAGGTACTCAACCCACTTCATATGCTTGTGACTGAGTTTATCTTGAGAGTTCAAGAAACTTAATGCTTGATTGTATGAATAGACTATGAACTCTTTTGGAAGAAAATAACATGCCTTCACTTTCTCAGTGCCTAGACTAGACCATACATCTCTAGGTCATAAGAAGAGTATTTCTTCTTAGCTTCACTTAGTTTCTCAGAGTGAAAGGCTACTAGTCTTCCCTCTTGACTCAAGACTGCACAAATGACTACATTGTTGGCATCACATTCCACTATGAATAGCTTTTCAAAGCTTGGAAAAATCAGAACTAGATGGGTAGCAATCTTTTTCTTTAACAACTCAAATCCAATGTTAGCTTGTTCATTCCATACAAATTTAGTTTTCATCTCACCCTTGATAGTATCAAGTATAGGAGCACAAATTGCACTAAATTATTTGATAAACTTTCTATAGTACTGCCATGAAAACTTCTTACCTCAGTGCTTGTTCTTGGAGTAGGCCATTTGATGATGGCTTCCACTTTGCTAGGATCCATCTTTATGTTACCTTGAGATAACACAAATCCAAGATACACTAATTGTTGCTTGACGAATTCAAACTTCTCCAAGTTTATCATCAGTTCCTCCTCATGTAGCTTCTTGCAAACCATTTATAGGTGTCTGAGATGTTCTTCTCTTATCTTACTGTAGATGATTATATCATCCAAGTAGACTACCACAAATTTTCCAATATAGTCTTTAAGGACTTCATTCATCAACTTCATGAATGTTGATGGGGCATTGGATAGTCCAAATGGAATTACAAGCCACTCATATAGTCCTTCTATGGTCTTGAAGGATTTTTTCCACTCATCCCCCCTCATTTACCCTAATTTGATGATAGCCTCTCTTTAGGTCTATCTTGGTAAAATACCTTGCTCCTCCTAAACAATCCATTAGGTCTTATATCCTAGGGATAGGGAACCTATACCTAATGGTTATTTTATTTATTTCTCTAGAGTCAGTACATAACCTCCATTTTCCTCCCTTTTTAGTGGCTAAGATAGTGGGTACAACACAAGGGATAATTCTCTTCCTAATCAGACCTTGGCTTAGGAGTTCTTGGATATGTCTAGCTATCTCCTAATTTTGTTGAGGAGTCATCTTATATGCAACCTTATTGGGAAGGGTAGCTCCATGGATTAGGTCTATTTGGTGGCTTACAGACCTCTTAGGTGGTAGGGATGATGGTTTTACATCACTGGAAATGCCTTCATATATCTGCAGCAGCTCCTGCACTTCTTTTGGCAACTATGTCTTATTTACTGCTCTATCTGCACTTTCTTCTTTTTGGTTTCAACACCAATGCAAAACCAACTCCCTCTCCTTCTTCTAAGGCCTATAAGAAATACTTCTTACTCACCATGAGAAAATTTGGGGCCAGATGACTTCATTTCTACATCCTCTAATAGTGGCTGTATTTTATAAGTCGCATTTTTCTTCTTGAAAGAATATGAATTCTTTGCACCATCATGCATGGCCTTTCTGTCAAATTTCCATGGTATACCTAGGATTAAGTGACATACACCCATGGGTAGCACATTGCATAATAATTTTTCCTTATACCTCCCAATTGAAAAATCCACCCAAGCTTGCTCATTGATAAGGACATGTTGCCCTTTGTTTAGCCAGGTGACCTTGTAGGGATTGGTGTGGGGTATTCTTGTCATCTTCAACTTGCTAACTACTTCCTCTGACACTATATTTTCAGAAGACCCTGAGTCTATAATAACTCTACACACTTTTCCCATAATCTCACACTTCACTCTAAACAATGACCTCCTCTGACTAGGCTCTTCTTTTACTGGCTCCTTAATTAGAGTTCTTCTCATCATAAGGTTCTCACCTTCTTCTGATTCTAAGGGAACCTTAGGGTGTTTGTTTCCACCACTAGTTTCTTCATGGACATAATTCACCCTTTTATCACTTCCTTTAGAAGTAGTACCCTTCTCTGGACATCTGTATGTAGGATGTCCCATCTGGTTGCAGTAGTAACACTTCATAGTTGCAAAGTAGTTACCCCTACCTTGATTTTTGTTTCTTCCTCTTCTACTAGAGTTCCTTCCTCTATTTGAACCCCCTCTATTGGATTTTCCCTCTTGTTGTTCAACAAATTTATTCTCCCCTTGATTCTTGGGTTCAGAAGTCCTTCCACCATATCCACGTCTCTGTCCTCTACCTCTTCCTCTGGTATTACTAGAGTCATGTTGCTTCCTTAGCTTCTCTTCAACTTTGATGGCAATTTGGTGGCACTTCTGAATGGTTTATGGAGTCAAAAGACTCATCTCATCTTGTATGGTCCACTTTAGTCCATTAAGGTATCTTGCTACCTTAACCTTATCATCCTCTGCAACTCTAGATCTCATGTAAAGTCTTTGAAACTCTTCAGTTAGGGGTTTACATCTAGGTATTTCTGTCTCAAACCTTGCCTTCTCTTATGCAATTGGATTTCATAATCCTTAGGGATATAAGCATCTCTGACTTTTGCAACCATAGCCTTCCATGAAGAAATGAGCCTCTTTCCTTCCTTCTCTCTCTCATCTTGGATGAATTTCCACCAAGTGAGTGCAGACTCTCTTAGTCTAGCTTTTGTAACCTTCACCTTTTGAGCCTATGTGATTCCATCACACTCAAAATGGTTTTCTAGCCCCTCTATCTAGTCTAAGACTATCTCAGGTTCCATCTTTCCAATAAAGATTGGAACTCCTTCTACTTCTTTGACACTCATATCCTTTAATGCTTTTATGAATGGATCCTCAGTAAGGATAGGGTCAGATTTGGGTACTTCATCCTCAATGGAAATATCCTTGCCTTTCCCTTCAACCTTATCCTTCACTTCATCTGCTTTCACATCAACTTCATCTACCTTTTGCTCCAATTGAGCCAATCTATCTTAGCATATCCTATTCTCCACTTCTTGATCATCTACCTTCTTAGCTAGCTCAAAATTGGTCACCATTGTTGACTCTCCTACTGACTCTATTGGTTGGAACATTAACCACAAGCCTGATCAACTATGCTCTAATACCAATCTGATGGAAGTGCTCCAAGGTTTGCTTTGCACTTGCTCAATGTAGGACTCTGCTTGTCCTAGTTTACTGAGGATTCCTATTTCTCTTCTATATTCCTAATAGTCTCAAGTCTCCACCCTAATAATATTCTAATTCCACTCTAAGAGTTAGTTCTCTTGTGTTTAACCTTGAAGGATTTCCAACATTGAAATTTGCTCTTTGTCACTATGCTCTCTTAGATGATTCCAAGATTAAAATTCTCAAACATTGCTCACCAGTGCTACAAGGGATATGTACATCACTAAACCATCCTTTTGACATCCTATCCATCCCATTTTAATGGGTCTTCAAACTCAAAACAATCAAGTTCCAACTTCACACTGCTTTTGGTCCTATTAGGCCTAGTATCCCAATTAGCCCTATATAGAGGGTTTTTCTGGATTCTCTCTCAAAACTCTCAAACAACCCTAAAAAAAACTTAGGATTCAGACACCCTTTTCAAATATGTTATATATTTTCAAGGTTTTAGCTCCCTAAGTCCTCCGTACACTGTTGTCCTGAAATATAGGTCAAATAGGACTATTTTCATGCATTAGTTGCAGTCATCTGATTTCTCTCTAGAAAGCTATCCAGATGGATTGGTAAGGACCTCATCTCATAGACAGGGTTCTATAGACCCTAATTATTCTAAACCTACAACTGGTTTTCTTTTCCCAAACATACCCTTGCAATGACACTCAATTCTTTCACTGTTATACACCTAGCCGAATAGGCATTGCTCACCTAGGGCATAACTTTAAAAATATATACTCGACTCCTCATAACTCCTACTTGCATATATACACTTTACATAGGCTCTCCTAACATATTCATTCACAATCATAAGTTTCCCATGGTTGGATTCTATGGGGGAGCCATGAAATTGAAAACTATTATGTCTACCCCAGCAATTGTGCTAGTTTCTAAATAATTTACAAAAGCAATCTAATCTATTCTAAACAACTTGATCACTGAATGAAAAACTCTTAAAACTTCCTACTCAACATAGATCCAATATCATATTTGTCAGTTCAATCCATAAAAGCACTCATTAACTCAAAACACTTTGACTGCTGTAGAAAACAAAAACCAGAGCTCTATTGCTATTCAAAAACTTGCTTACAATAATTCTACCTTGGGAAATGAGCCATGGAGTATCTTAAGATGCTTCCCCCATCATTTTAGGCCACTAGAATTGATTGCCTTACTCCATTTCAAAAGGAATCAAAAATTTGTCTATGTTGCATGCAACATTTGCAATCTTGCAAAATGTTGTCATGACAACACTTAGCAGCTTTTGCATAAATGCCCATAACTAACTTTTAGAACCTCAATCCTTCTTTTCTCTATGAATACATATCATTAAATCCTTTTTAGGCACTTTCCGCTTCTCCCCTAATTCTATGACACATTTAGACTCATTTTCCCCAATCTAAGCCTGAACAAACATTTAAACCAAACCTAACTAAACTAGATTGGATTAGTACTAATTACTTAGTCCATCTAGTCACACACCATGCTAGACCTTCTAAGGTCAAAATTAAATCACTGACTTGGCTAGGGTTAGTTACAAGCCAAAATTTATTAGACATTGGCAGTTTTCCTAGGTTCTCCTGCACCACACATTTCCACTACCAAAATTGTGAGTTGTCCAATATGAATTCACATGTTGTAAGCCTTCTTGAGTGTCATTTTTAAGAACAATAATATTTTGTCTAAATGCTCTTCATTTTCATCTACACATTAGTATAAAGTAATCAAATACTAGCTGATCTCTAGATTCCATAAGTTAGGATTTTATAAGTCATTATCTTACTAACTTTTATTCCATAAGTTAAGAGTTTCTAGATCATTATCTTACTGATTTTGATGTTTTTTTCTAAAATAAAATGTGATCCCATCATCTTTTGTTCACTCATAGGTTTTTACCATAAGTTTGGGCTCACATATTCTATGAATAATTTATGCAATCACATATGTACCTTCTCCTCTTCATGGATTTATTCATTTTCTTTCTTCCAAATACTCTTACTTCACTTTAAGAGCTCAAAAATTAAGAGGATGCATAAACCATCAAAAGGTGTCAAAAAACACACTTAATTTTTTCCAAAAATTTAATCTACCCAATGAAGAACAAAATTGATGCAAGAAATCAGTAAACCAACGCAAAATTATACCTTCCAAAATCCATGTCAAATTACCTCCATTTTCCTTCTCATATTTCATAATTTGAATGGTTTATCTTAGATTCATATGTGCACTATTATAGAAAATCTCAAAAGTTGATATAATACAAAAGCTTTGAATAATTATGGTTACATTAAAGCAGAATGAAATTTTCATTTATGTGTTTGGGTTTTCAATCAATGGTGGAGATTGAGAAAGATGGATGGATGAGATTGGAGGAGGATTTTGGAAGTGGAGGAAAAAGAGGAATGAGAGTCATTGTTAAGTGAAGAACAAAATGAGGGAAGTTGAGAGAGAGAATTTGGTAAGTGGGGAGAATAAATTGTAAGGGAAGAAATTAGATAAATAAAATTTATTTATTTTCAATCAAAGAACGTAATTAAATAAATGAACTCATTTATTTAATCACAGAATAATTAAGAATTAAGAATTAAATAATTAAAATTAATTATTTAATTGTGAGAAAATAGAAGGATGTGAGTATGAATAAAACAATGAAAATCACATAATTAACAAAAAAATGAAGAATAGGAGGATTAATTAAAGGTCAATATTGAGTTCAAATCTAAATCATTGTTGAAAAAACAATGTTAGTAACTAAGAGGAGTGTGGGTATCATTGAAAAAGCAATGTCAGTAAATAAGAGGAGTGTAGTTATCATTGAAAAAACAATGCTAGTAACTAAGAGGAGTGTGGTTATCATTGTTTAGGGTGAAGTGGCCCTAAGAGACTTTTAACTTTGCTTTCTATTGTTCAAAGGACTATGATGAGAGTGTTTGAGGTGGGGGAAGGCTTACTAGTGCACAAGGACTATGGGGTGTTTTAGAGCTATGGGTAAATTATTTTGTGTATTTTTGGTTCATTTTTATTTGGTTTGGGGGGTGTTGTAATGGTAATGAGGAGTGCCATCTATTAATCCTACTTGTTTTTATGGGATATTGTTTTTGTGCTTTCTCTAGAAGGTAGATTTTGGTGGAAATTTTGTGTCTAGGGCTCTTTGTTTTTTGCTTTTTCTTCCAAGAGGCTTGTATGGCTTTGTACAGAGGTTATTCCTTAAAGATCAATTTTAATTTTAGAGATGTGGTGATTAGGATAATTTCTCCTCCAGTCATGCATTATAATCCTACCATTGGCTTGAATTGTACCATATTCAACAAAATATCTTAATAAAAATGGATGGTTTTGGACATCAAAGGTGAATGGTTGTCTTGCAAGGAGTGAACATAGGTCTGTGCTTGTGAACTAACCCAATACCATGGAGGAGAATGTCAATTATTTAACCAATCATGCCTTGATGTGAAAATTCATGGGTATACAAGTTTCACTACCTTTTTTAGAATCACGAGGTCATCACACATGGAACTCAAAGGGTGAAATGGAGGTGATGTGAGCTTCCAATAACTATTTCTTGGTGGTATTTTCATGCATTTCAAATATAAATAAGGCTTTCAAAGGAGGACCATATTTTTATAATTAAGCTTTGATTTTCAAAGTTGTGGCATGTTGGATTCAACCCTACGGAGGAGCTTCCATCAAGGGTTTTAGTTTGGCTATGAATTTCATGGTTCCTGCTAGAATTTTGGAGACATGATATTTTTCATTCGATTACACTACTACTTGGAAAACTAGGAGACTCATCATAATAAACTATGGATAAAAGGGTAATTTATTATTCTCATTTTTGTTTAGAAATTTATTTAAGTAATCCTTTACCAAATTCTATAGAAATTCAAGTGGGATCCTCCTCTTGGATCCAATAGATTGATTATCAAACCCTTCCATTTCATTGTCGGATATGTAATGAATATGATCATTTGCATCAACTATGTCCTAAATATAATTTTGTACAAAATTTAAGTAATTGGTTGCCTCATCCATCACCTAAATAGGATAAAGGGAAAGCTCTTATGGTGGAAGATAACAAGATATTTATCTTGATCAAATCCTCAAATAAGGGAAAAGAGTAGAAGAGAACTCTAAAGGATAGGTAAACTAATGAGGTGTTCAATATATTTTATGCTCTAGAAGATTTATATTTATTTTATGAGGCCCTTGTAGAGATGCATATTGGCTATGAACCTATGAATACAAAATAAATAGTTGGCAAGAAGTACAACATTATTCCTACTAATTCACAGGTTGGATGCCTAGATGCTTAAGTGAATATATATATTCCCTTGCTAACTTCAGGCGAGTTGGAACCATGTGCGTGAAAAGAGGTGGAAATTTATCCAATGGTAGTTCATTTGTGGCTATTTTAGAGAAGTGCCCTCAAGATGTTGGTAAAATTAAATGATTCTTGAGTACATTGGGGTTACCAAATAAAATTCTCAAAAAGGGGGCTCTTGAGAAGCCTCCTCAGGTGGGAAGGACGAAAGATCAAGATAAGTAAAAGTAATTGGAAAGACATTGGTCGATTTTGGTTTAGTAAAATAATTTATTATTACTTATTTCCATTCAAAAATGATTTTTTGTATCAATTAATGTAAGGGGTATGAATAACATCCTTAGACAAAAGGTTATTCAAGATTTAATCCATTTTTACTATCCAAATATTGTCTTCATCCAGGGGACTATGATGTTTGTGGAGGCTACATATTGAGCTTGGCTTCCAAGATTTGGACTAGAGGCCAATGCCAGTGCATTGGGGCTCAAGTAAATTTTGGTGGTGTATCTTTCCTTTAGGACCTACAAAAAGTTGTTCCTATGTGGAAAATTTCTAGACAATCTTCAATGTCTTTGGTTGCCTCAAGTTTGGAATTAGGTAAAGTAAATATCCTCACTAATGTGTATGCTCTAACTAATCTCCCAGGAAAGTCTATGTTGTTTTCTCATATCATGATGGTAAAGTCTCTTTTTCAATATCTTCCTTGCATCCTTGTAGGGGATTTTAATGCTATTTTAATTATGGATGAAAAGAGGGGAGGTATTTTCAGGCTTGAGCATTCTTCTAGGATCTTGAGGGATAATGTATATATTTTGAACCTAGTTTACATAAAGTCATATATTGGCTTGTTTACTTGGAATAATAGGGTGTGATTTTGATGTATCTTTGAGAGGCTAGACAAGTTCCTTGTGTCTACCTTTTAGGTCAAAGATAGTATGGAACACCAACTCAGATCTATCCTTGATTAGAAAGTCTCAAATGATTGGTCGATCAAATTTTTAGCTACTTTCTTTAGAACCTATAAAATTCCCTCTTTCAAAATCCAATTTATGTGGCTTTGAGACTCTTCTCTATAAGAATTTATAGCAAAATGGTGGTCCAAAGGGAAGCTTGCATAGGGGACAATAATATTTTCATTTTCCAGTTGGCTTCAATTTCTTAAGTATGTGATGTAAAGATGGAACAAACATTACTATGGAAATATTTTCAAGGATAACATGCCTAAATGATGTTAGAATCTACAACTATGAAAGATTTGGTGGAATGGAAATTTTGTGAAGAAATTTTCTTGAATTAGAAGTCTTGTATTGAATAGTTATAAGGAGATAAAAAGACTACCTTTTTCCATAAATTTCTAATTAGAGGAATGAGAGTCTCATTACCTCTCTTGAGTCCTTTGAATGAAATAAACTCTCATCTTTTAGAATAATTTTTATAGAGATCATTCCTACTATTCCACTTTTTTTTTATTGAGGATACCCCTCTGACACGAGGAAGAAGACCTTATTTTGGAGTGCATGGCCTCATTGGTTTATAATTAGATAAATGATTATTTAAACAAACCCATAAATTTGGAGGAATTAGAGGGAATTGCATTTTAGATGAAGAAAAGGAAATCCCCCAAAACTGATGGTTTTCCAAATGATTTTTACTAAAACTTTTGTGATATTGTTAACATGGACCTTCTAGAGGTGGTTTTGGAATATCCAAGGAATAAATAAATGTTGAAATCCATGACTATAATGTTCCCTTCTATTATTCTATAAAGATAAGGATATGATTCATTAGAGCTCTTTAGGCCTATAATCCTATGCAATGAAGTCTATAAAATCATTATTGAGTTTATTGTAGAGGAATGTAAGTCATGGCTTATCTATATAATTATGGAGGAGTAATGGGGTTTCATCGCTATTTGAAAATTTTAGATGGTAGTGGTTGTATTATATGTTGTTCATTCCAAAACAAGATCTAAAGAGAAAACTATGTTTATTAAGCTTGACATGGCCAAAGCTTATGATCAGGTCAACTAAAATTTTTTGAATTAGGTTCATGAAGTTTTTGGTTTTGGCTGCGAGTGAATCAAGTGAATCAAGTGGATCATGAGTCATGTCATATCATATTCTTTATTTTTTCTTGTTAATAGTGAACCCTTTGAGCTCTTTGGAGATTCTTAGGGTCTTCTAGTCCCAGGGGATCCTCTTTCACTTTATTTATTTATTTTAGTGGTTGAAGGCTTAGGGGGATTTATAAAGTCTCATATGAGGAAAGGATTGTTTCAGAACTAGAATTGGGGTGGTGAAGTGATGAGGCCACTATAAACATCATTATTTAATTATAAATACAGGGTGGTATCCATGGGTGTATTCAAAAGATAATTGAGAAAAATTTATTGACAATATATTCTACAACACACTTGCATGAAATCAAACCTACTCTAGAGCACACTTGTAGGAATTGAAAGAGAACACTTGCATGAAAGGAAGTAATAATCTACCTCACAATTTTAGGAATTAAAAGGGATAAAATAATTCACACTTGATAGGAATGAAATGCTTACTTGAATTAAATTTAATGTAGGAAATCTGAAAATACATTGCTAGAAATGAAACTAGAAAAATTTATCTTATTTCCTCTAGCCAAAACAAGCCTTTCTAAATCCCTCCCTTTTCTCAATTGATTACAAAGTATTTATAAAATACTTATTCTATATTTACCCAACCAATCTACAAATAATTTGGATCCAAGATCCTATTTTTTAGGGGAGTTTACAAAACTCTAAGTAAACTAAAATTGTTGTCCTCCATTCCACCACCTTTACTTTAGTCTTTTTTCAGTCATTGAGTGTTCCTTCCTTGTTGTGAAATGTGTCAAATGCTAAAAAAAATTGATCCTTGTTTTCTACATTCTATATCATATTGAATTTAGTTAAGAAATGAGTGAGATATTTGTTTGAATAATAGAAGGGTGTGTACTGAGAGGGGAGGGGTGAATTAGTACCATTAAAACTTTTATCAATTAATCTTTAGTACTCATTACTTGCATAACCGACCACTGTAGCTTTTCTTCTTCATGCATGAAATATCATAGCATTAATGTAAATGCATGTAAACAAACATTGAAACATTCATGAAACTCATTTACACATGACACAAGTATTTGGTAATGCAGAAACCCTTGTTAGAAGGTAAAAACTGCGGTGGGGATGAAATCTACAAAGCTTCACTATCTGCAGAATGAAAGGTGCATGTTAGGGATATAATTTGTGATCACTTCTGATGATCTTACCTTGTTAGGAGTAACATGTTAGACTTGTTAAGTCTACTTGGTTAAGATATTTCAGCAACACAATGTATGTGTGCACTTAGTTAAGAGATTTACAAAAAGACTGTTAAGTCCACCTTGTGAAAGGATTTTACTGCTTGCTACAATTGTTAGAGAGTAACAAAATATATGACCTTATTTCTATAATCTTACATTGTTGATTACAGATCCATTAATTTCACAAAATTATTTCACCTTATTGTGATGGATAATACCTCTATTCTGCTCAGTAGCCTTGTATGTAGTTCTTCATAACTGAATTCTTCTTTATCTATCATTTTGCATGAAAACCTCTATTTGATCCATATATGTCATTGGTGGCTACAATCATCATGTTATTTATTGATTAATACATCTATATATACAATATTTTGACCTAATTAGGTTTCACACTTTTCTTAAAAACTCTAAGATCAAAGGTTTACAACTTGACCTTGATATCCTAGTTTGCATGAATACAATCAGTTAACTAATTAAATCCATCATTAATGCTTTTCTTGATCCATAAGAAATGGTTATCCAGCTAATAAATAAGCTATTTTAAAGACTAAAGTGCTTTAGCTGATGTGTAGTTGATGAAGGGGACTCCCCTTAATACCACAAGTACACAACAGAAACAAAGAGTAACAACAGAAATTTGCAAGAACAGAAAATTGGCTTCTTATTGGCTCCACAAATGTGGAATTACAAACTTTAGAATTACAATATCAAAAGCCACATGGGCATCTCTTATAATAATCTGTAGGACAAAGCCTCAAATAACCACCCATAACTGCCCTAGACAACACTACGGGCCTTCTTTATATAGGCAATTTCCACCGCCCGAGAAGGTTCCAGAAATCTAGCCATTAAGGTCGACTACCCTTAGCATTTAATTATTTTTTCACTTTTATTACAAAAGGGTCGGCTTTAAATATTTACAAAACATGAGATTAGGTAGCCCAACTTCCGGAAGCCATAACTTTTGAACCGTAGCTCCAATTGGCTATTATAACCACTTTTTGGAAAGGGGAGATCACGATCTACAGTGCCTAACTTGCAAAGCGCCAGTTAGCCAGGGGTTTGACCTCGATCTAGAGCCTCTAAGGTCCTGAAAATTGAGCTCAAAGGTTTTGCACCCTAAAATCTCAACAGTAAATCCTTAATAACTTCGCCAATACAGATGATCTGGCAATGAAA
>MU224419.1:625599-646357 GCA_018584345.1 Thuja plicata
ATTGTTACTTTGTTTTAAGTCTTCTCAATGGATAGAACATTTGGTTGAATGTTTTCATTTGGTCCTTGGAAGAACAGTGCTCCAGAATATTTAATGTGTGTGCTGATGACATCAAACATGTTATTCTCTACCTTCTAAAACATAATATTGTTGGCTCGCATGTACACGATGCGGTGATATATAAACTAGTGTTTTCTACTCTCTTTGAAGTTACCGGTCAGCTAGAATGGGTCTTGAAGGTGGTTAAGCATCTCGTTGTTTCTGACAATTCAGAAAAAGTTGCGCAGGGGATTCAGACTATCAATCCAAACATTATCTCTGGCAGGCTTGGCTCAATTTTTGATAATAGAGCTGGCTTTGAAAAAAAAATGGTGGAGGCATGGGAGGTTTTCAAGCTATCTTGCGCTAATGATGACTACGCTGCTTTGAGTAGCACTTGTGACAATAGGAATGTTATGATGGAATACTTCTTTGGAGTTGGCATTTTTGTCAACAAACTAGGTCATCTTTAGATCAAACGTAGACATGAAACTTAACTGTTTAACATAATGTCTGGAATACTCTTCTTTGTAAATATTTTTTTTGATACATACTCAGGGTCAAGATATCCATATGTTCATCATCATTACAAAAACTTATCTAGCTAATGAACTTTATATCCTTGTGCATTATACTGTTGTCATTTTGCCTCTTTTTTTTGACACAATGAATGGTTATATCTCTCTCTTCAAGGGTGGGTTATTCATTACTACCATGTCATGTTGTATTTAGTTGTATGTAGCTCTAATTTTTTATTGTCTACTATTCAATCTTTAGCATATGTATCATGTGACTCATGCAATTCTAATTATGATTAACCTTCATAACATTGAATAGGCCACTCTAAACCAAAATATCGAATTGCTCAATTTTTTCAAATACACTAGGAACCATAGTGACAAGTAAGCCTGCAAGTGTAATAGAAGCCACCCCTATTCCTAGAACTTTGAACCACCTACTCTGCAATCTACATATTTAATCATAAAGACATTGCTGAAATTACAATCATAAAGACTATTTTTCTCCATCCTGTTATCCATGCATATTCTATGCAGTTGCACATGCATTCTAAATTTAGAGTGGGAAAATATTATTTTGGATGCGAGGGAGAGAATCCAAACACATAAAGAACATGCACATAAACATGAAAGTTGAGAAACATAAATGTAAATATCACAACAGCTAAGAAACATAAATGTAGATATCATGGTCATAATTGTTTAGAGACACAACATAAGTGAATGGTATACCCAGACGATGCAACACAACCACTACTCCTTCGGTTCCAATTTGACAGTGCGGGATCCAAAAACCATAGATAAGGAATAAATTTAGAGAGAAGAGGAGGGGCGTAATGACTGAAATAATATAGGGTCCCTATATTATTTCAGTCGTTATGGCCATCCTCCTCCACTCTTTAAATTTATTCCTTATCTATGGTTTTGGATCCTCCAGTGTCAACTTGGAACTGGAGGAGTAGTGGTTGTGTTGCATCGTATGGGTATACCACTCAATTATGTTATGTTTCCAAATAATTGTGACCATGATGCCTACATTTATGTTTCTCAGCTATTGTGTCATAGGACCCGTTATGACCCTTTATGACCCTCTACAATCCCTAAGAATACATCTTAGAGTTCTTAAAGTGTCGTAAAGGGTCATAAGAGGCTCCTAGGAGGGGCCAGATGAGATTCCACCTTCACTTTTTTGGCCCTGTTAAGTAGAGAATGTTAAACTATTCTCGAAACAAAGAGAATCTCATTATTTTAAGGTCTCGCTCCATGCACAACAATTTTTTTTAAATATAGCACACCATCACAATTGTGATAGTAGTCAGAGAACGACCGACACCAAAGCACTATATGCGACATCCAGATGTCAGAATAATCCAACAGTTGGACGTCGCATGTATAGCATGTCCTTTGCATATCCATTGTAATTGCGACACTAATAATGTATAACAATGACATGTTAACCATCATAGCCAATGCATATTGTGATGGTCAATATTGTCACAATAACGACAGACATGCCAGTCATCGGTGATTCTGACACCAAAATTGCAACACTGGCCTATGTTGCTCGGTCGACGGGGTAGTGTCAGAATTGCGACGGATAGCCGTAAAAAAAAGCACTCAAATGCACTAGTGTTTTATAGAAAATATAACCTAAGTGATGCATTAAATACTTCACCTACCACTCGGTTGACAAAACGTAGATGCTCGATTAACACACCAAAGTCTTCAGCTTGGTGAGTATACAATACTCGGTACAAAGTGTCAACTTGGTTATCTTCCACATGTTTAGCAACGATGCTGGGTATATAGTGTCAACTTGGTTTTTTTTCACATGTACACCGGCATGCGGTTTATGCTCAGTATATATTGACTGACTAGACTAGATTCACAAAATATAACATGCAATATCATCATGCATCTTCATTCATGCTAATTTGGCATATTCTCAATGAATATAGGAACTAATATAAAATACAGCTTTGTAGAGTGCAGTTCCATACTTACTTGTATTGCTTAGGTGAGGGTGGTGGAATCCCCTGATCCATTAGATGAGGTGTCACTAACTATAGTGCTTGGTCCAACATTATCATTGTTTGAAGCTCTCCTCCACATTTGATTTCTCATTCTCCTGATGTCTTCAATAGTATTTCCATTTGCAAAAGTGCTTGAATCTATCACCCTGTCTTTGCAGTCTTTTCTTAAGTGACAGACCTTATGATAGTGTAAGCATACCATTCCAGGGTTAGTCTAGTTTCTAGATCTTCTTATCCATTTCCTCATACAGTTAGTAGCTATATGTCCATATCTACCACATGCTATGCAATTTACCCAAGTGTTGTAATCCCAAACATATGTATTACCGACTCTTCTCGGTTGTTATGCATTTTCTTGTTCTTTAGGTTTCCAAACTTGCTTTATCATTTTCCTACATTGATGAAATGTGTGGCCATGGATGTTGCAAGTAGAACAATGTTTTTCCATGTAAGATTTCTCCTTTGGTTTGTTCAGCTTAGATCTATATTCATGTGCTTTGTATCCATGCTCGTTACAGTTATAACAATTACCTATGAATGTAGAAGTAGTTTTAGGAATACCTTTTGCTTTTCTCTTGCAAACATTTGATGTGTGGCATGGTTTTCCATAGTGGATACATGAATGCTTCTTTGGTCTTGGATTTGTGTAGAAATTCCTTTGATCAGCTTGGTTTGATGATTCTCCATGCTCGGGATACCCTAAACCGGTATTGTTGTTGAGTCTTCTTTGTCCATTCAGAAATTCATCTATTCTTTTTGTATTGTCTTCAGCTTTCTTGATCATATCATTATGATGTTGTTGAATCTTCACTTCATGCTTCATTTTCTGATTTTCTTCTTTTAGTTCACCAATAACTTCCAATTTTCCAATAAGTTCCATGTTCACTCGGTTGGCCTCATGACTCATAAGAACTATTTCATTGGTGATCTCAATGTGATGTTTAGTAAGTCTCTATATCTAAGATTATTTCTCCTACAATTTTTCAGTAATCGTACTCCTATCATCAATAGCTAAAGTTCTTTCTTGTTTAGCTTGTCTTGCATTATTCATAAGATCAATAATTCTTAGCATTTGTGTCTCTTGACCGATCTGTAGTACTTTCACTTGTTCATTCAAATGTTGATTGATTTTGTTTAGATGTGCAATGGTTCCTTCAGATGTGTCAAATGTACTGCAAGATCCAGATGAATCAAATAAGTCAGGTATCTCTTCTTCATGACAGTCAATTTCATTGTAGCGAGATGCCATGACTTTTATTTCAGCTAGTAACTCTTTCATTTTGTTTCTTTCCTCTTTGTATCACTCAAAGAAAATTTGTATTTGCAACTTCTTATTCTCAATATTTTTATCAATCTTATACCTTTCCATTATAATATCTTTTCTCTCAAGTGATTAAATTTTTCCAAATAAGAGATCTAGCTTTGATACCAATTGTTGGAATAATGGAAGGGTGTGTACTAAGAGGGGAGGGGTGAATCAATACCCTTAAAAAATTTTATCAATTAATCTTTAGTACTCATTACTTGCATAACTAACCATTGTAGCTTTTCTACTTCATGCATGCAATATCATAGCATAAATGTAAATGCATGTAAACAAACATTGAAACATTCATGAAACTCATTTACACATGACACAAGTATTTGATAACACAGAAACCCTTGTTAGAAGTTAAAAATTGTGATGGGGATGAAACCCACAAAGCTTCACTATCTACAAAATGGAAGATGCCTGTTAGTGCTACAAGTTGTGATCACTTCTGATGATCTTACCTTGTTAGGAGTAACATTTTAGACTTGTTAAGTCTACTTGGTTAAGAGATTTACAAAAATACTGTTAAGTCCACCTTGCAAAAGGATTTTGTTGCTTGCTACAATTGTTAGAGAGTAACAAAATATATGACCCGATTGCTTCAATCTTACATTGCTGATTACAGATCCATTAAGTTCACAAAATTATATCACCTTATTGTGATGGATAATATCTCTTTTCTTCTTGGTAGCCTTGTATATAGTTCTTCATAACTAAATTCTTCTTTATCTATCCTTCTGCATGAAAACCTCTATCTGATCCATAGATGTCCTTAGCGACTACAATAATCATGTTCTTGATTGATTAATATATCTATATATATGGATTTTGACCTAATTAGGTTTCGTGCCTTTCTTGAAAAACTCTAAGATCAAAGGTTTACAACTTGACCTTGATCTCCTAGTTTGCATGAATATAATTAGTTAACTAATTAAATCCATCATTAATGTTTTTTTTGATCCATAAGAAATGGCTATCCAGCTAAGCAAGAAGCTAGAATAAAGACTAAAGTGCTTTAGCTGATGTGTAGTTGAGATCCACTTTTTCTGGTGAAATGTTGTCTCTTGGTGTAGACTGGTGCTTCGTGATGTCTTTGTGTACTGGTGCTCGGTGATGTCTTTGTAGACTGGTGCTCGGTTGATATATTGTTTAGTGTTCAAAACATTTTGGTGACTACTATGCTCGGTGAATGTTGTCGCTCGGGGATCATGGCTGACCAAAACTGTCTTCTTGTATACTAATGACAACTTCTGATCCATTATGGATTATCAATATTGTTGTTTTATTAAAACAATGTTTTTAATTGAAATTATTATCATTTATCATACCACTTCTATCTTAGTCATATTTAATCACAAACTTGTCCTTTCCTATTGTAAATCATGTCAAATTATCAAAAGGTTTGTTATCCCTTTAATTCTAGTTTCCAAAACATTTTGAATTTTTTTAATTTCATTGAGAAATGATGGAGATATCGTCATTTTACCCAAACTGCATCTTTGACTGTTTCTGGGCACTTGATTTTAGGAAATCTTCAAGTTCTCAACACGAATGAAGAAATTACTCACCAATTCAATCGATCAAATCATTTCTCCTGATCGTGAATATCATTCTAATCATGCAACTACATTTAAGTGCTTTGGTAACTTGAGTTATCTTTGTTGGAGACAGATAACATAGTGTAGTGTGCAACTACAACTTGCATAAAACAAATAATTTTCCCATTGATTTAGGATTGAATTATGCTCCATGATTGTGCATGAATTTTGGAATTTGATAGTAGTTTTAAGGAGCCTTTTTTTCTCTCATGATGTCTTCAAAACCTTCTAAAGTGTCTAGAGTTCTCTATAGTTGATGTTTGGAGCTCTCTGCATCAGGTATTTTTTTAGCCTTCTTCTTGTCATGAGCTATTTAATAACTCATTTAGATGCATTGTACTATCTTGAACACTCATGAGGAAATATTAGACAATAATTTGGATCACATTTATTATTAAAAATAAACTAAATAACTACTTTATATTTACCTTAAACAAGCTAGAGAACTTTCAATCATTACTCAATAAAATTTAACATTAATATTTAAAAGAGATGTATGATTTTATTGGGTTAAATATGGGAAAATTTATGATCTCATAATTTCCCCCATATATTAAATGTTGTAGGTCCCTCTACAACTCATAATGAGCCTATAGATTTAATAAATTCACCTTTTCACTGTTGCTCTAAATGACTCTTGACAACTCCTAATAGCTCCTGATTTTATCTTAGTTTCCATGCAACCATCATGAAATAGTTGTATCTCACTTTCTCCCTAATGCATGAAAATAGTTTAATCATATTTTGGGAGCTTCAACTTGATCCTTAACATTGACTAACAACTTAGATTGCCTCATCATCTTTTTTTGCTTCCACGTTATTAAATTTTTAGTGTTGGATCTAGTCTCCAAAATTACAATAACCAGTCATCCATAATGCAAAAGTATTTTTACCGAGTCCTAAGAGCGTCAATTTGTATAGAAAATTGCATGTTTATAGCCTTAGGGAAGAGGAAATAACATGTTCAAAGAACTTATTTATTGAAAAAAACTACCCCAACCTATTGTACTTAATGATTTAGTCAGGTTACACATAACCATTAACTAGTTCTAAAAAAAATCTTCCTCTTCTTAAAATATGTTTCTATGCATTCAAATTATTATGAGAAGAGAAAAACTATGAAAAGAAGATGACCAAACATTTCAAATTCAATGCTTCACCTTCCTCTAATACGAAAACCTTATCCATAATTTTTTATTCTAGAAAGTGCATTAGCTGATTGGAGAAATCCTATAATACTTCCCTCTAATTTGCCACATGTATGACTTGAAATAATGCCTTGTTCTTCAAATATGTAATTGGGAAGCCCTCCTTTGAATTAAAATATCTAATTGGAAAACCTTTTTTGGACTTTGAAGGTTTCCAAACAGTACTCTTGTGTGCAAGATTCTTTAATGTGAGTAAGATTTCTTCATTGCATTCTTCACCTCTTGACAAAAATAAGCCACCAATATTTTCCTTGAATAAATATCCTTTTCTAGGACTTGGAGTGATTTTCCTCCAACTGTACTATCCTAAAAAGTTAGCACCCATCATTGGTTTATCTAATCAGGACCTATAACCCCTCTTTGGTGATTTCAAGGTATTTTTGCCCATTTTTCTTGATCCTGACAATCTATAACTCAAACTGGGACCTCTATTTGTCATCTCGACACCCTAGTTCTATTTTAGGGTCATTTTTTGAGGTGTTGGGTGTTTCAAACATTTTGTACCTAGGTGCAAAATGTTCTAGTCATTATACACCCTTCAGAATTTCACCAATTTGGGCCCAGAGCCTTATATCAGGGTTTTGCATTATCTTCTTCTTTTGTGGTCGACCTAGCTTAGTTTTGAATCCCAAAATGAGGGGTAAATTATATAAATCCTATATCTCTCCTCATTTTTCATCCATCAATTATATTCAAGAAATTAAAGGCAATCATTGCAATCTAAGAGAAATCAAGTCTTCAAGCATTTAAGGAGTATTCAAGATCTCAAGCCAAGGTCAATTCTTCTTCTATCTCATCAAGGAAATATTCTTTAAATTGGGGAAATATTTTATATTTCATGATGGTGTATTAGTAGGCTCTCAAACTAGCAAAGAAGATCTCTCTTTCTCCATCATTCATTTTGCTCCTTGCAAGTGTGATCAAGCAATTCAAGAAAATTAAGATATAAGAGTGGTTTCATTAAATCCATGCACATGTGAAGGTATCCTTGATCCTAAATCTCTTCTACATGGTCCAAAAATACAAATAAAGCATCTAAAACAAGCATTATTCATGGATTTGAGAAATACACACATCTGTCCATGAGGTTAAGCATATTAACACGGTTCTAAGCCTTTGTGTTTACATAACATGCTTTAATTTCATGCTTTAATTTCATATTTCAAGGTTGATTCCTAAACATGGATTTGACCAAGGAAAACACCTTTATACAAAATTTTCCCCCATTTTCTGTGTGGAGGAACATGCCAAGAAGTTGTAACTGAAGATCTAAACTTAGTAGACCCCGACATAGGTCTTTGCTAATTTTCAGCTAATAGTTCCAAGTGCAAAACAACTAAGGCATTCCACACCCAAGTATAGAACAATTTAAGCATTCTACACCCTCCAAAATTAGTTGAAATTTACAAGACATGAAGCGGATAGGTCACAAAACCCAGATCTGGAAGTACACTTGATTTCAGGACTTTGGCATTCAAAAAAATAGTGACAGATCAACACCTTCCTCATTTCTCCATGGTATACTTGTCATTATTGCATTTTTCCATTTCCAAGTACATATCACTATATATAATTCTACTTTACATATCAAACATCCTCATTAAGGAAGATACATTGTCCCGGTTAGAGCTTGAATCCACATTTGAGCCTACCGGGGCATCATCCCTTCCTAATGTGTAATTTAAAATGGTGAAGTAATCTATCCTAGTGAATTTATTCCCATTTTATATTGTACACCAACTAAGGATATTCTGAAAAAATTAATAGGGAGTTTCTTTAGATTTGGTGATTTTGGGGGGTTTTGAGAGACAAATCTTTCTTGAGGAACTTCAAAACCTAAAAGGATGCCAAACTAATTTTCCCAATTCCCCAATGATACCTATCCTTGGAACTGGTACCAAATATGATAGTGTCATTATAACCCTCATCATTTAATTATTAATCTAGGGTGGTGTCTGCGGTTGTATGCAAAAGAGAACTAATAAAACTTTCTTAACAATCTATTATACAACACACATGTATGAAATCAAACATACTCTATAGCACACTTGAATGAAATTAAATACTAATCTACCTCACACTTGCATGAATTAAAAAGACTAAAGTAATTGACACGTTCTGGAAATTAAATTCTTGAATTAAATTTACTCTATGAAATCTAAAAATAAATTGTTGGAAATGAAACAAGAAACTATTATATTTCCCTAGACCAAAAGAAGCCTTTCTAGACCCCCCTTTGCTCAAATGATTAAAAATTATTTATAGAATACTTATTCTATATTTACCCAACCAATCTACTAAGAATGTGGATCCTGTTGGGATTAATGGGAAGTATGTACTAAGAGGGGAGGGGTGAATCAGTACCTCTAAAACTTTTGTATCCCTTCGTCAATTGACCTTTGTAATCAATTATATATCTATTCAATCTGATTTATACTATCTTGATGTGATTTATATCAAACCATAACATTAACATACATGTGAACATTCATAGAAACATTCATGAAAGTAATTTGACACATAACACAAGGCATGACATTCCAAAAAACTCCTGTGAGGAAGTAAAAACCGCGGTGGGGATGGAACCCACAAAATCTTCACTATTGACAGATTGGAAGGGGCCGGTTAAGGCTTACAAAATCTTCACTTCTGATGATCTACCCTACTAGGAGTGTCAGTGGAGACCTGATAAAGTCTACTATGTTAAGAGCTTTAGCAACACTGTTGAGTGTGCACTCGGTTAAGAGATTTATTGTTAGACTGTTAAATCCACCTTCCTTGAAAGGATTTTTACACTTTGCTCCACTTGTTAGAATGATAGAAAATTACAAATTGACCTGATAAATGCAATCTCCTATGTTGATATAGATCCAATTTAGTTTACATAAAAATATTATCACCTAATTGTGATTGAATAATACCTCTGATTTTCGGTATCCTCTGTTCTTGGTTCTTGCTAACCAATTTCACCTTTTGTTGTTCCAGTTCTTGAAACTCTCAATCTGATCCATAGATGTGCTCATTTGATTCATTCATGTTCTCCTCTCTCTTCGCATCAATAATAATGAATGATTACATCATGTATTTATAGATGGATTGACTTCATCAAGTTTCGATAAAAACAATGTTAACTCTAAGATCAGGTTTACAACTTGTACCTAGATCTCCTAGTCTATGTGTTTTAAATCAGTTAGACTGAATAAAGCACTTACATTCATGTATCTTGTCCCTAAAGAAATGGATTTAAAAAAAATAAATATCCTATAAATATAATACACTTTCTTTATCTGACATGGAAGTTAGATCCACTTTTTGCGGGCTGCAACTGACTTTTGGTTCTGTCTGTCGGTCATGCTTGACTATCCTTCAGTTTTGTTCTGTCAGTTGCACTTTAACTGTCTTGTCGGTCTGCACTGTATCTTGCATATCGAGTTCCTCTTTTTCTTTCTCTCTTGTGGTTTTGGTTTACACACTAAGTTGTGTCATCAGTTCTCTTTGCACTTAATCATCTTCGATGATCTCTTAATATCTGATCTTCGCTTTTCTCAGTCTTGTCTTTCGGTGTATGCTTACTAAAAGTGTTGTTTGGATACTAATGTAAAATTAATTTCATCAATCTCCCCCTTTGACATTAGTATCAAAAACTGATATGTGCAAAATACTAACAAAATGTTAATTATATACAACATATATAATCCTTAGTCATTTAATGACTCCCCCTATGTATATGCTGGTATAACTGTACATATGATGTCTTTCCTTATTCATATCATTTTTCCCATATGAATATACATATACATATCTACCATTTCCCCATCAGAATGAATGAATGAATACATATCATTTTCTCTTTTTTAATTTTGTACTCATATCATCATTTTCCCCCTTTTTTGATATTAAGGGCAAAGGATTTACCTTTAGAGCTTATCAAAAATGTGGGAGTGTGAAGACTTCATGTCTTTCATCATTTTATCCCATTGTTCTTTGAGGTTCTCCAGATCTATGTGCTCGAGTGTGATCTTTGAGTGCATGTCATAGATGTTGTCTGCTACAGACATCTCTAGGGTTTCTATCAGCTGGCTTGCTGAACTGATATGCTGTTGGAGCAGTGTAAGGTTTGGTAGAAGTTGAGCTTGGAGCTCGGTTAATTCTTCCCCGAAATGTGTTTCTTCCTCCCATAGTTCCTACCTTAACCTTTTCATTTCAATTATCTTCTCATAATGCAGCTTGACTGCATTGTCTCCCTCGGTGGTTAAGCTTTGTGCACTGTTTGCTGGATCTGCATCTAGCTTTGCAATGTTGTCACTATTTTCTTTAGTGAACTTTTCAATTGTGATTAATTTTTGAGTTAAGGCTATAGATTCAAATATGATTGGATCTAATTCAGTGATGAATTCTGATAGCTTTACCTTATTTACCGCCACTTCTTGGCTAATGTTCTCAATGAGCTTCTGTTGGTACTTCATCTCGGCTCTCTCCTCTATTGCCTTCTCAACACCAATATTCTGAGTTGTGATTACATCGGTTAGAGTATCTAATTGATCTAGTATTGGATTTTTTTTATCAATATCAACTTCGGGCACTATTTGATTTAGTATGCCCCGTATTGTCTCTAGTACCATGGAGTCCTTGTGTTGTTTCTTTAGTTTCCCCTGTAATGCCTTCCTTTGGCATATTTCTCCTTATTCCTATAATGCTTCAAAGTCAACTGTAGATGGATCACACTTTGGTATTTCAATGAGTTCATCTAGTGTGACCTCTAAATTTTTCTTCTTTGATTTCTTCTTCTTCTTCTGAGAATCACTAGAATGTAAAACCATTGAAAATTTCTCAGCCTTCTCTGTTGTGCTCGATGAAGTGACTTGTTGTGCTTCTTTCTGCTGCTTGGCATCAATTTAAACTTGTTGGGTGTCTACAGACGTCTTCACATTCACCTTAACAGCATTGGTATCATGCTTGTTGGTTTCCTCAGGAGTACCATCTTTAGGTTTGTCTCCTTCATTGGTTTCCTTAGCTTCATCAGTCTTGGTTTCTGCATTCTTGTCTTGTGAATCTGCATCCTTTTCTTTATCTCCTTCTGTAACCTTATCAGTGTTGGTTACATCTTGAGTATCTTTGATTTATTTCTGACCATCGGTGTTGTCTTTGTTTGCCTCTTCTCATGCATCCTTGGGAGTATCCTTCTCAAGTGACTTGCTTGATTCTTGCAGGATAAGGATATTAATAGTTTCTATTAATATTGGCATGTTTCCTAGAATATTCACTTGTGCAGTATCAAAATTTGTCTCTTGTTCATGAGTTTTATCCTTTGCAATAGTGACATCTTCATCCTTACTCACTTCCTCTGTTGTGTCATCGGTAATGTCAATTACATCAGTATCCACAATGTTATCATTTTTGGTATCTGGCCATGATTCATCTGCAACATCTACAGTCTTGTTGCTAGTTGTATCATCATCTTCTTTGTCTAACTCAATAGATGTGTCATCTTGAGTTGCCTTATCAACATCTTTTTGTTGAAGGTCTTTTTGGGGCTTTCCTCCTCAGTAGGTCTATTCATTATCTTGCACCATTTCTTGTGGCTTTCCTGCTCAAGATCTATAAGCTTTCCTTCAAGAAATTTGTACTCTTAGCTTCGGTGAGAAATCCTTTTTGTACTTTTCCATCATTTCATCTATTTCTACCTTCTTTGATTCAGGTGGCATGAGAGAAACAAGTACTCTCTCTTATCTCTTTTTCATTCTTCAATGCAAATGTCCAATAGGGGTATAGTCTATCCAAGAGTTCCCTTGGTACATAACTGCCTTCAAACTGAATCGGTACATATTTAAATTTGTACATTTAAGCTATGATGGCATCCTCTACTTTATTTTGATCTTCTGGGTCTAACTTCAACCATATTCTGATCTTTGAATCTGATATAGATCCATAGTTTGCAATATATTTGCATATGTCATCAATAGATTTAGGAGGTGTTACCTTGACACTTTCTGCTTCTACAACTTCATCTTTCTTGGTGTCTTCTATATCCTCTCAGGTTCTTATGAATATCCTTCCTCTTTTGTTTTTCCCTCTCTTCGGTGCGGGAGCTTTCCTCTTGTAAGTCCTGACCTTTCCTTTCTTTAGAGGTGAAGGAGTAGAATCTTTTGATGTTTGGCTTCTTGTCCTAGAAGCAACTGTAGTCCTTGGCTTTTTAGTTGGTGGAGGAGGTGGCGAATCTGACTCTGTTTCCTCAGAGTCATCCTTTCCTTCAACTTTACCGAAAGATAAATGTTCTTTAGTTTTTTCCTCCTTTTCAACTTCTTCATCCTGCCCAGCTTCTTCCTCGGTTGCTGACAGTAGCTTTTTGAGATTCTTCACCATTTTTTCCTTCTTTCTGACAATTTTATTAACAGCTAGGCTAGATTTAATTCCTCTCTTGGCCTCTTCATATGTTCTAAACTTTGGTTGTTTCTTTTCCAATGGTTCATTGATCAAGGCATCAATTTCCTTAGTTGCAAGATCAATGTTGATCTCATACTCTAATGGTTCTAACCATGTTGTCCTTGGTACAATAGGCTTAATGTATGCATTATCTGTATCAACCATGAAGCATATCTCATCCTTATATTTTTTAATGAGTTGCTCGGGGATTCTTACCCTCTTTTGCATTGGGTCCTTGAATACATTGAAGTATTCATCCATGAATGTCTCAAATTTATCTCCCAGTGTAGCTATATGCTCACTGATTTACATGGTGACTGGTTTGGTGCTGTCCCATTTCACATCTCCTACTGATGGGAATGTTTCTTGAAAATAAAAGAAGATACACATTATTAGTGAGCCAAACTTACAAGTGTTTGACTTTGCATTCCTGATAGTCTTTAGATTGTCTTTCAACTGATTCAAGAGTAGTTCAAAAAAGTTTAATTGTGTTCCCTTCTTCACAATTTTGAATGTTGTGTCCACTGCACCTAATGCTATATTGTTCAATCTGCTTGCCTGGAATAATTTGTATCCTAGAACACATGCATCGAACTTGATCTCATCATCGTTTATTGTTGTAACTTTTAGTCCTCTACCATCCCATTTGGCTCATGTCATCTTCTCAGACTCGACCTTTGGTGGATGCTTTAGTGCCTTAACTTTCTTGATTATGGGGTAACCGGTGAACGCATGGATGACATCTTGGGTTATCACCTTCGGTTCATCAAGCCATAGCTTTTTGTTATGCATTCTGCTTAGCACTAATCGAATCCATTCAGTTTTGAAAACCTTCATAAACATTAGGGAATTGGTGAGCCCTTTTACTTCAATGTGCTTGTGTTCATCTTTCAGTGTTCCATCATCATTGTATAGCTTCTTATAGGTTTCTTCAACCTCTGATGTTCCTATCTATGCAATCTTTCAGTGTATGAAAGATCAAATGTCTTCCACAAGTAAAACCCTAGCTAGTATGCGTGAAAATGCTCTAGCATCATTGGTTTTTGAGGCAACCTCAGGATAGATCTTATAGTTAGGTTCCTCACACGCCAAATTCTTAATGAGTTTGAACTCATCTTTCTTTGTGTTCTTGGATTTGATGGTTCTTGATGTCAAGGCCATTTTTAATTCTAGGGCTTCCTGCGTAATGCGTAAAAATAGAATTGTCAGTCTCCTAGAACTTACTGTTTATGCTTTCAAAGATTCATGATCTACTTGGGAGTGTTGTGTTTCGATTTGTGGTCGCTCTGTAACTTAGTTTCTCTTTTCTCAAAAATTTCCTTGGTCGCTCTACTCTGGGTGTCGTGAACAAATGAGTTGTTCCATTACCCTAAAATGCATACCATAAATGCTTACCAAATCCTCAGTGCATGAAGACTGAGTTCATCGGTGAAGACTTCACTTTTGTTCGGTGACACTTATAATGTTTTGGAGCAGTTTTTGTTCACTTGCTTTTGCCGACAGGTTTCGGTGTCACTGAAAACTTTTTCATTTGCTTGTTTACTGACGAGGATCGATTTATACTTAGCAGCTTTGATTTTAATCGATGCTTCTCAGTAAAAGTAGTTAGTCTTAGCTTTGAGTGTATACTGATAGGTTTCGGTATATATGCCTAAAAGCATAGTTATCACAAATTTTAACAAGTAATACCAGGATGCATCTTTCTTATGCTAATTTGGCATTATATCAATATACTATGGAATTTATGTAAAGTAATAGCTTGGGGTAATGCAGTTCCATACTTACTTGTTCTGCTTAGGTGGGGGTGGTGATGTCACCAGATCAATTGGATGGGGTGTCACCATTTGCATTGCTTGGTCTAGATTCATCATTGCTTGAAGCTTTTCTCCACATTTTGTCTCTAGCTCTCTAGATATCTTCAATGGTATTTCCATTGGGATATGTGCTTGTATCTGTCATTCGATCTCTGCAGTATTTCTTGAGATGACCAACTTTGTGACAGTATAAGCATGCCATTCTGGCGTTAGTCCAGCCTCTAGACTTTCTAGTCCATTATCTCATACAGTTTGCAGCAATGTGACCATACCTTCCACATGCTGTACAATTTTTCCAAGTATTGTAGTCCCATACATACTGATTACCAACTCTCTTCAGTTGATAGGGAGTTTCTTGACCTTTAGGCTTCCATGCTTGCAGCCTTTTCTTTTTCCATCATTCAATATTTGTGTGCCCATTCATTTTGGATGTAGAACATTATTTGTCCATGTAGGTTTCCTTATTTGGTTGTTTCATCTCAGACTTACATTCATATGCTTTATGTCCTTTCTTGTTACATTTATAATAGAATCCTATGAATGAAGATGTAGATTTAGGAATACCTTTCATTTTGCCTCTGCATACATTTGATGTATGGCCTTGCTTTCCACAGTGATTGCATGCAATATTTATTGGTCTTGAATTTGTGTAGACATTCTTTGGATCAACTTGATTTGATGATTCTCCATTCTCAGTAAAACCTAGACTGGTATTGTTGTTGACTCTTCGTTCTCCTTCAAGAAAATCATCCATTCTTTTATTGCTTTCTTCAACTTTCTTGATAATTTCATTATGTTGTTGCTGAATTCTTATTTCATGTTTCAGCTTTTCATTCTCATCCCTCAGTTCATCGATAGATTCTATTCTTTCAATGAGTTCAACATTTAATCTATTTGCCTCTTGACTCATAAGAATAATCTGATTTGTAATCTCATGGTGATGCTCTGTGAGTCTTTGTATTTCAAATTCTTTATCTTGTAGCTTTTCAGTGATCTTTCTTCTATCATCAATAGCTAGTGTTCTTTCTTGCTCAACTTGTCTAGCATTGTTCATGACATCAATCATCCTTACCATCTGTGTCTCTTAACCAATTTTCAGAGATTTAACTTGTCCAACCAGATGTAGATTGATTTCAGTGAGGCTTGTGATGCTTTCTTCTGATGTACCTGATGCTTTGCTTGTAGTTGATCCTGAAGATTCAAATAAATATAGTATCTCTTCCTCATAATAATTTGTCTTATTACAACGATATGCCATATTCTTTCTTTCATCTAGCAGTTGTCTCATGTTGATTCTAGCTTCTTTATACTGTTCATAGAACATCTGAATTTCAAACTTTTTATTCTCAATATTTTTATCAAGTCTGTACTTCTCCATTGTATGATCTTTTTTCTTAAGCCTTTACTCTTTAAAAGAAGAGACTTAGCTCTGATACCAATTTTTTGGATTAATGGGAAGTATGTACTGAGATGGGAGGGGTGAATAAGTACCTCTAAAACTTGTGTATCCCTTTGTCAATTAACTTTTGTAATCAATTGTATATCCATTCAATCTGATTTATACTATCTTGATGTGAGTTATATCAAACCATAACATTAACATGCATGTGAACATTTATATAAACATTCATGAAATTAATTTGACACATAATACAAGATATGATATCGCAAAAAATTGTTGTGAGGAAGTAAAAACTACGCTGGGGATGGCACCCACAAAATCTTCACTATCTGCAGATTGGAAGGGGTCAATTAAGGCTTACAATTTTGATCACTTCTGATGATCTACCTTGTTAGGAGTAACATTGGAGACCTATTCAATTCTACTATGTTAAGAGCTTTAGCAACACTATTGAGTGTGCACTCGATTAAGAGATTTGTTGTTGTACTATTAAATCCACCTTCCTTGAAAGGATTTTTACACTTTGCTCTACTTGTTAGAATGATAAAAAATTACAAATTGACCTGGTAAATGCAATCTCCTATTGCTGATACAGATCCAATTTAGTTTACATAAAAATATTTCACCTAATTATGATTGAATAATACCTCTGATTCTTGGTATCCTCTGTTCTTGGTTCTTGCTATTCCAGTTCTTGAAACTCTCAATCCGATCCATAGATGTTCTTGTTTGATTCATTCATGTTCTCCTCTCTCTTCATATCAATAATAATGAACGATTACATCATCTATTTATAGATGGATTGACTTCATCAAGTTTCGATAAAAATAATGTTAACTCTAAGATCAGGTTTACAACTTGTACCTAGATCTCCTAGTCTATGTGTTTTAAATCAATTAGACTGATTAAAGCACTTACATTCATGTATCTTGTCCCTAAAGAAATGGATTTAAAACAAATAAATATCATATAAATAGAATACACTTTATTTATCTGGCATGGAAGTCAGATCCACTTTTTGCAGGCTGCAACTGACTTTCAGTTCTGTCTGTCGGTCATGCTTGACTGTCCTTCGGTTTTCTTATGTCGGTTGCACTTTAACTGTCTTGTCAGTTTGCACTGTATCTTGCATATCGAGTTCCTCTTTTTCTTTGTCTTGTGATTTCGGTTTACACACTAAGTTGTGTCGTCGGTTCTCTTTTCACTTTGTCATCTTCGGTGATCTCTTAATATCTGATCTTTGGTTTGCGCAGTCCCGTCTTTTGGTGTATGCTTACCGAAAGTGTTGTTTTCATACTAATGGAAAATTAATGTCATCAAATCCAAGATCCTATTTTCAAGGGGGTGAACCTACAAAACTCTAAGTACACTAGAATTGTTGTCCTCACTCTGCCACCTTTACTTTAGTATGTTTAAGTCATTAAGTGATCCTTGATTACTGTGAAATATATCAATTTCTCAAATGATTTTTGGCCCTTGTTTTCTACTTTCTAGATCATTTTTAATTTTTGAATTTCATTAAGAAATGCGTGAGATATTTATTTTTACCAAGACTAGGTTTTTAACCAAAAACTATGTCATTTATTACACCACTTATGTCTCAATCATATTTTAAATAATGAATTGGTCATTTTCTATTACAAATCACTCCAAATACTCAAAAGGTTTGTTATCCGTTCAAGTCTAGTGTCCAACATATTTTAATCTTTTGGATTTCATTGAGAAATGATGGAGATATCATAATTTTACTATAACGACATTTTTGACTATTTCTAGGCACTTAATTTTAGGAAATCTCCAAGTTCTTGATGTGAATGAAGGAATTTGTCATCAGTTCAGTTAACCAAATCATTTCTCCTAATCATGAATATCGTTCTACAACCATGCAACTACATTTGAGTGTTTTGGTAACTTGAGTTATCTTTGTTGGAGAAAGATAACATAGTGTAGTGCGCAACTGCAACTTGCATAATATAAATATTGTTCCCATTGATTTAAGAATGATTGATGCTCCATAATTGTGCATGAACCAAAAAATGGAATGATAGTCTGAAGGAGTCATTTTTGTCTTCTCATGATGTCTTAAAATCCTTCTAAAGTGTTTGGAGTTCTCTAAAATTGATGTCTGGAGCTCTCTGCAGCAAGTATTTTTGAAACCTTATTATTGTCATGATCTATTTAATATTTCATCCAATTCAATTATAATATATTGCACACTCATGAGACAAATTGGACAAAAATTTAGATCACATTTATTACTTAAAATAAACTAAATATCTACTTTACATTTTACCTTAAACAAGCTAAAGAATTTTCAATCATTACTCAAATCCACTTTAACATCAATATTTTAAGAAGAAATATATGATTTTATTGGGTTAAATATGGGATAATTTATGGCCTTATCATAGAGTGCACCCCTTCTCTCATTTGAAGTGTTTGGATGATGCCACTCTTATGGGATTAGCTTGAGTCAATAATGAATTTAATCTAAGATGGTTGTTTGATATCTACTTGGCAGACTCTAGGAAAAGAATTAATGGGGACAAGTCATCCATATTATTCTTTAATGCCCTTAATCTTATCTAGATCAGGATTTCTCATATTCTTAGACTCCAAATTGGTGCTCTTCAATTTGTGTAACTTGGTATCCCCATTGCTATATGGACTTTCCTTGGCAAGTTTTGTTGGCACATTGAATTACCGAGGGTGGCAAGGATGAATCAATAATTATTTAAGCTCAATAAATTCCATTTGAAAATTAAACATCAAATTAGATATTCCAAAAGGAGAACTAAAAGAAAAGAATGCACCACATTATTCCACATAAAGACACTATATTTGTTGAGTGGAAAACCCAATGAGGGATAGCCAGAGGGAGAGTTGTCTCACAATATATGAATAAGTATTACAATAATTTTTAGGGTTACAACCCACAGAAGAAGCTACTACACACATATACACAATGAGTTATGGATCAAACCAAGGATTTTTTAGCCCAAATATATCCTAACATATCTTCCAAAAATAATAAAAAAGATCAACATCATGCCACAAGTGAACAAAATGATTCTATTAGCCCAATAACAACTTCACCAAAATCATCATTTGTGAACCTTTGTCCCAACAAAGAGAGTCCAAAAACATCATGTGGATCAATTTAAGAGAAATTTACAACTTACATAGTATCCTTACACCTTTGTCTTAAAGTATCTAATTGTTATATGATGGAACAAGTAGAGAAACTCAATGTACTGATAGAAGCAGGACATCTCATGCGAACTGTAGCACAAAGACACATTGGATATTGCATAAAATCTTATAAAAATTTCATAGAGAATACCTTATACATTATTTATTATGTCCAAAATCCTTAAAAATCATATCTATTAATCCAAAGGAATACGAGGCATTCTGGTGAGCTTTTGTGAACCTTTACTTTGTCTTGGTACAATTCGAAGAATAGTAAATCAAAATTTTTTTTGCAGAAGATGTCATGACATAAAAACTAAGGTATAACATCCTTAATAATTCAAAAAAGTAGCCATATAAATGCAAGAAAATCTCTTGTAATGCAAAAGAATGTGGACCAAAATATTGATACCCTGTTTTAGAAAACTATACATTGTTTGTACATTTGACAACTTTCTCACCAACACAAGTGAAGATACAAATTCGCTACTCAAATTAAATTCAATTGAACTAATGAAACAATTAAGACCCAATATACATGCTTGTATTCCTCAAGTTATTCAAAGTAATCAAGGAATATTATGCAATTGATACTTCTAATACTTCCAAACTACATTATGTTATGGTGACAACTACTTGGGATTTTAGATTGTTATACTATGTTACTTTGGTCATTTCAACCTCTTCTTAACCATGTTGACCCATCTAGACACCTTAATTGTCCTTATCATACTGCATGGTCTTATAGACTGATTCAAAATCATGTTGACTAATCAAAACTGCCTTGCATGTTCTCAAACATGTTAAGCCATTCAAAAGGTTTCCAAAGGGGTCATATAGGGTTCCTAGGGTTCTAATGTGTTGAAAGGGGTCATGGGGTCTTCCTAGGGGTCCTAGCACATGAGAAGGTGCACTAGGACCCCCTAGGAATTCCCCATGACCCCTTTCGACACATTGGAACACTCAAATGTGTCCCAAGGGGTCCTACGACCTCTTGGGACACACTTAATTTTTCCAATGTGTCAAAAGGGGTCATGGGGACTTCCTAGGGGTCCTAACATTTGATAAAGTGTACTAGAACCCCTTAGGTACCTCTGTGACCCCCGAGAACGCATTTGAATGCTGAATTGTGTCCCAAGGGGTCCTACAACCTCTTGGGACACACTTGAGTGTTCCAATGTGTTGGAATGGGTCATAGGGACTTCTTAGGGGTCCTAAC
>MU224419.1:681794-715658 GCA_018584345.1 Thuja plicata
TTCATTTCCCCATTTTCTATTTCTCGATATTCAGACATGAATACTCAGTGAAGAATCCTTTTACGCATTTCCAATGATATTAATCTGATACCATGTTGATATTTTAAGATCGTTGCAGAAGTAATAGTACTACTTGTATACATTTTGTGGTCAATAATATCACCAATGATATGTCTCCTGCAATTATGGTCGTTGTATAGTGATCTGTGACTATAATAAGATAAGATATCTTCAAATCAATTTTTCCTCAACTATCAACTTCCAGGCTTTGCTCTGATACCATGTTAAGAAATATAGATCTGAAGATAATGTATAAACTAATATGTAGTAGAATACAATTGCCTTGGTTATTGATTGATTCTACAAAAACAATGACTATACATATTGAATCCAAAAGATGTAAGTATGAAAAGACATGACTCATCATATTGACGAGTCATGACTGTTCATACTAACATATTGTATAGTATGTGATTATCGTTATTATGCATGTATTAATCCACATATTAAAACTGCATAATCAAGCGCATATAATGAAAGACTATTTTATTAATATCGGCAGTCACGATATTATCGTGACTGTTATATACTAGCAGTCACGATAGTATCGTGACTGTTAATATATAACAGTCACAATACTAATGCATGTCGATAATGGTATTCGACCATTAAGTCGATCGATTCAATAATATATCATTACATTATTTATTTTATTATATATATATATATATATATATTATGATTGTCTCGTCGTTTATTAAACACGAATGAACAATACTTTAACAATTCGATGTGTTTATCCCCAAACAAAATTCTTGTGAACAATTGTGTCCTTAGTTAGAACTTTGATTATATATATATATATATATATATTCCACAAGTAGATGTGTTTGTCTATCTTTGGACTAAGTTTAAAAGTGTGGTGGAACTTGTGTTGAATAGATGTATATGGCTCTACTCTAACCTTATGTTTTTGATGAAATATTGAGTGTGTTCATCAAGTATTTTGAGTGTACCTATTTCCATTTGGAGAATTATATAATGTGGGAGGGTGTTGAAAACATTATATCTTTCACATAGGAATGCTAGTGTGTCAAACAATAATTATTAATCGGAGTATTTATTAATATATTTAGAAATTTATGTATTTGTTATTCAAATACCTACCTATATAAGAGAGTTGTTATAGAAGGTATCCTATGATATAGGCTTTAAAAGCCCTATAAATATGTATATGCGTATTGAATGAAAAGAAGCTTATGATACTCGTACAACTTTGATGGTTGATTTTGCTCTTTCTTAAGATGATTTAGACTAATTTTTCAAGTATTCGGCTTCTCTTGTTTCTTTACTAAACGAATGTAATGCATCTACACATGCTCCATTTAGGTCCCTTTGCCTGCCTTACGATGATCCATCTCCTTATGCATGACATGTATTTGATTTCTTCACTCTGCGAGGCCCATTGGCATATCCTACCTGTGGAAATCTTTATGATCAATCGGTTTGTTCACTTCCTTTCCTAAAACATCGCTAATTTATCAGACAATAGTTTTTATGCACAATAACATAAAAATCCGGTACCAATTTTGAATCCATCCCATCTAGATTCCTATTTTGGCATGCACAAAGATGTTTTGCCTCACTAATAGTATGCTCCGTAACATATACTCACGGTTGTTTGATCCATTTAGCTAGCAATTTAGCTTGTATTTGTCTTTCATAAGTCCTGGTTTCCATTTTAGTTTTAGCTTTAAGAGTATGTCCTATTTTACATTAGATTCTGAAGTTTTCTCATCATCCATGAACTTTTTCATTTTCTTGAGGACTCTCCTTCTATACCGAAATTCTTGGCTAGAGTATGTATTAGCATACCCTTGTGGGCTCGGTTCCTAGTTGTGAATTCTTGCTATTACAAACAGTATCTTGAGACTCTCACCTTTCCATGCTTTTACTGCCTACTCTTTTGGAAGATTCTCTTCACTGTCTTTCACAATCTTCCTTGTAGATTGATTCCACTTTGTTCTAGAGATCTTGGAATTACAAAGTAGAAAATATTTGTCATTGTTGAATCTCCCTACTGTCATACAAAGAAAAATATTACTCTACAATATCCAAAATATTATCTTCCTCTGTTTATTCTCTGCGGGTGTTTGATGTTTTTGATGTTAAAGGAAGGGGTAGGCTGATCATGTGCTGTTAGTGTGCTGGGGTTGCTTACTGTACTGTTCTTGTGCAGTAACTGTTTCTGTTGAGGCTCTGCCTCCTGTTTTTTTGGGTCAGCCCCCTTGTTTTGGCTGCTTCTAATATCAAAAACTGTGATTTGTTAACTCATAAAACCACCAACCTGAAAACATTTGCAAACCACGCAACTATTGTTTTGCTTGAATTTACTTCAAATAACAGTCATAGAATGCTTGCTCAAATTATTAGAGACTCTATTTAGCGTTGTGTTTCTTAAGGAAACATTAAAATTACTTATGAAAAACAAGCAGAAAAAAACATGCCAAAAAGCTCACCCCAAAAGAAAGACCATGACAAGCATAATGTAACAACTCAATTTTCTTTGACAAGAAATGGTCTATAGCTAACAAAATGCAGCAATTATCTTCTACTTGGTGAGAAAGGCAGTTGGAAGACTGGACTCTCAAAAAAATTGAAAACTTCTCTTATGCGCCTAACAAGATAAGATTTTGACCACAGATTTCAGGAAAATATTAAAAAGAAAAAATATAGGCCAGATTTTATTTACAATGCCAGAAAGATGTTATTACAATCTTAGATGTAACCCAAACTACTCTGTCTCATGAAGCAAAATAAACTTAACTTCTATTGACAATATAGAACAATAGCAATCCAAAATGGTATCAGAGAAGATAACATGATTATCTTGTAGCCTCCGCAATTGAAAGCTGCTTGTTCTCAATACTACGTAGATATGATGTATTACATTTAGAATCTTGACTAAAACGAAATTCTGCTTCTGAAGAACTTGGGAAGTTACTCGTTCTTACTACTACCAAATCATCTATGCATGTCCCTTCCAAAACATTTTTCTCATTTTCATGAGACTCATCTGAATGCGTTGCTGCAGCATAAAGTGGAATACCATTCTCTCCCATTTGCAAATTAAGTGATGTAAGGCGACTCTCATCAGGCATTAATCCAAAGGCTATGGAAGGCAGAACATCTGACAACATTCTATTTCCAGCATTTTGAGTTGAGGATGTATGCAATCTGCATGTAATATTTTTAATTTACCATTCAAACTTCAAAGGTCCTAGTGCAATAGAAATAAGCCACCAAATAGAAATGTAAAGGAAAATACTTGGAACATGGAAAAACAGACTTACCTTGAATAATCACCTTCAGAATTGCAATTTGAATTGTACGTAAGCTGCTTCTCATTTTTAAGGCTTGCAGTTCGAGGACTTGATTTCCCCTTTTGCTTACACTTGTTATGTTTCTTTTTTAACTGGTAGAGATGATAATTTCTGACTGTATGGGAAACAGAACTGCAGGGAGGTTCATACACATCTGGCGCCCACTTCACACAAAACTTTGGTCTAGGCCCCAATCCATTCTTCTCATGGCCGCCTCGTATTGCAGGTATTAGTTTGAATGATGGCTGAACAACAAAAGGAAATTAGAATGGTGCAACTATTTCAAATAATACACAAAGTTCAGCGGCTACAAATTTAATACTGTATATCCACATTTCTACAACTGATTAGGCAAATGTTCTAAACAACAAGGCAAATTTGCTACCACTTTAAATCACAAATTATAAAAACAAATACCAGGCAGAGTATATATTAAACAAAATTTGGAAGCTTTTATATGACAAATACGTTTTTGGAAAAACACGCAAAGAGAATAGTTTGAAGTCGTAAACATGCTAACAGTGTACCCTAGGGGCTGAGCACCCATGAAACATAAATATTCAAAATTTCAATTCTTACGTTTCTGTTGTGAACTGAGTTATAAACAGGTTTAGGAAATGCTGCCAGGAGCAAGTGTGTAGAGCATGATTCCATTGGTAAAAGCTAGAATGCATGTCATATGCATTAGATGCAAAGAAAAAGGAATGGCTTACTGGAAAAGATAATGTTTGAGTGTAAAAGGAATTCTTTCCATCAGTACATCGACATTCACATCTATGGCCATTCTCCGTTGCACTCTCAAACTTTTCAACCTCCAAATTTGGCGCATCTTCAATAGAAGCAGCATCCTGAGCAGAGCCTGGAAATGTAGCACTCTTAGACAATGTTCTGCACATAACTGCCTTTTTTGCATCCAAGGACGGCTTGCTCAGTTCTATTTTCTTTTGTTCCTCTTCCTTGAAAGCAAATATCTGGCTTGGATTTTTGTTAGGTCCTTTGCGCTTTCTCCTCTTTTTCTTCTTGTTTTTGCATGATAAATCAGCGCCCATCTCAGGAAGGTTGATGCACAAGGCCAGTTTATCGGCACTGTTTATATGCAAGTCCACTTCAAGTGCACGTCTTGAATTCTCTATTGGAGATTCTTCTGCATCTGAATCTTCCTCTGCATATCCTTTGTTTTCTATAATCACACTCACTCTCAAAGAATTACCTGTGTCTTTGTTTAGACCATCACTTTTATCACAATCTTTTAATACTTCATTTTGCTTGTGCTCAGTGACAAATGGGATTTCCTTTTCAAAACCACCATGCATTTGAGAGTTCTCTTCTGTTATCAGACCACAATATTTATTAAGTGACAAACCTGTCAGATTCTCATGACCATGCATTGTTTCACTTGCTTTGAAAAATCCTTGCTCTGACATTCTGCAAAATTGATGTTGTCAGTGGAGCTATAACAATCACTGAACTACACACAATGAGTTTGGGCTTAGGTTAAGTCATAGAAATAATTAACATAACTATATGATTTTAAGATAAAAAGCTACATAACAGTAAAGCCAGGTCTAAGCTTTTACATTCCTACTGACTCAACTAATAATTTAGGTAAAAGATCTTCACATTAAAGACAAAACTTTATAAATTCTGTCCTATCCTTTCAGCATAATGACATACATGTAACATAACAAAAGTAGGTAGCTTTGAAACAGAAAATAATGCTTGAGAAATCATCTCCCTTCCCACACGAAGTTCAGAAGTACCCAACTTGTAGATAATTTGTCAAACCAAGCAAATGCAGGATTGTTGCATCCAATACTCAATCTTACAAATTTCGAAGATTGGTTTCACATTAAGTTAAAGGGCCAAAGAAAATTAACAAATTTATCTATGTGAACAGAATTCCTCCATGCTAAAGTTGTTTGATTTTTCTGGCGTACCATTGATCAGCATATTGATAAAAAGTAAAACATGTGCAGAAATTTGATTTCCTTCTCTTCATTTAAACAAATTTTAGGCAAAAAAAATCCCACAGAACAAACAATTAAATGCAGCGTAAATCAACAAAAAGACACAAGCACCCAACCTTAATCACATACAACCTTCCATTTAAACTGAATTAAAAGTTTTAAATGGAACATTTCCCACCAAAAATTATAATTTCTACCCATAATCCTTATTACTTGGTCATCAACTGAGTTGCTCTCAAGTCGCAATCAGAGGCTTTTACAGTAAAGGCCATGTTCAAAGACCTGTAAAACATGTTATTGAAGATACATAATGATGGCATCCAATTCCAACTACTGAAAACCTCAACAGTAGAGACCAAGAGTAAGTCTAGGATGATTTTGACAGAATAAATACCCCTCGGTTGTGGAACCTCATCTAGCAACCCACCATGGTTAAAATGGGAGCCACTTACCAGTCATAAAAACTAGAAAAATATTTGCTTACCTGCTGAGGGCCCACGATGGTTACTAAGAAACTCAAGAATGAATAAAGACCACATCCCAATCCCCTTACCAGAAAACTTTGGTGGCTACATTTTTATATTATATAGCTGTACATTAGTTGTATATAGTTTAGATTAATAAATATAAAAGTAAATAATGTTAGTTTTTTAGTTAGTAAATAATAAATTATCCCCTGAACCATTTTAGGAAGTTTTGTTCGGGATTTGTTGGCTTTAAAAAGCCATTGAACCATAATGTCAAATCATCAGAAACGGAATTCGATCAATAATCTTTTATAATTTTGTTATGTGTGCAGCAATGGTCTAATTATTAGTTTTTCAAGGGATCACTCTACCATATTTCAACATGGTATCAGAGCATGTAATACTTCTGTTTTAATAGTGCAGCAATCAGAGGTGAAGGAAGGCACCAAAGTCAAGCTTCAAAGCGGCGTAGAAAGAATACTTCTGTTTTAATAGTGCTGCAATCAGAGGTGAAGGAAGGCACCAAAGTCAAGCTTCAAGCAGTGTAGAAAGAATGACAATCTCTGTGTCAACAATGGAAGATAATGGGCTGGAAAGAGTTGTATTCTGCAAACAAAAGAAGCATTTTTCAGAGTGAGTCACAAACTAAAGATGTGCATTCATCCTTCCAAAGGTGTGGAATAAAAGTAAGAGTGGTGTTAATGGTGGCATTAGCCACTTACTGGTGAAGTGCAGAAGAAAAAAACCAATATGAGCATTTTTTTGCTGCCTGTTATTTCTGTCACAGCACTGCAGAGAAGATAAATTTCAAGGATTTTTTATTAACCATGGCGGAATGAGTACTGGAGTAGATGTCTATAAGGGAATTTTTAGTTACGAAGCTTGCAAACCAGCATGAGAAGGCATTGAAAAGATCCACTCCACATTGCATGTATTGTTGTTTGTATCATGATTGCGTGAAGATCGATTAAATGATGAAGAGTGTCTCTGTTGCAGGGCAAGGTGTGAGCTTGCATAATGGCTGGTAAAGAAAGTTAACATTTCTTATTTTCCTTGCAGTTAATTTGTCTCACATTGCTGCGTAAGTCCTTGTGTTTGGGAGAACAGTTTATTACATGTCTGTCAAGTGTGGAAGAATGGAAATGATCGGATAGCAGCACATGGCATAATAAAATAGCTTGGATTAGTAAGTCAAGAGTTTCATTTCCACCAAATTTATGTATTAGAGGAGTATAAAGGTTTTAATGAATGTTGGCATCCACCCAATCAAGGTTGTAGTGACAAGGTTGAAGCTAAACAAGGATAATTTTGGTCATACCATAGAAGAATGCTTTTTTAATTGAATTCAACATCCTTAATGTCAACATATGGCTTTTATTATGCATTGCGTGTGATCCCCAAAGAAACAGATCTGTTAATAGTTGGTTGCACATGGTCTCTTGGACTACATTTTATTTGATGCCAAATGTGGTACTAGGCATGAAAAGAGAAAAACAAGGATATGAAGAGGATTTTAAAGAAAATGGAGAATACAAAAGGCAAAACATTTAAATAAATCATATCGGAGGTTGGAGGAAATGGAGTCAGGAGGACATCTATCACCCCAAGCTAGCTTCTCGCTCATTGGTGATTCGCTGCATGAGAAGCACCTTTTCATCTTTCATCTTGAGTCACTTCAAGGAGCAAGGAGAGACATAACTGTTCTGTTTTGGTTTGCAGATAATAGAGTATCTCTCGATCTGCAGATTTGGTAAGTGGTACCTGTGGATAATTGAGTTTGCCTCGATCCATTGTTTTGCAGATGAGTTACAGTGGATGATTGAGTTAGTCTCAATTCACGGTTGGTGCTACTGAGAATAATTGAGTGTGTCTCAATTCACAGTTGGATGGTATATTTTCTTGTGAATAAAGGAGTTTGTCTCAATTCACAGGAGTGGCATGCTTGTGGATAATGGAGTATGTCTCAATTCACAGGTATTTCGCAGGTTTCATAGTCAGCAAATGTCTGCAGAAAACGTTTGGGCGTGGCTTGCTTTAACAATTACTGTAACCATACACAATAAATACTTTCCATAGACTAGTCAATAAATGTTTCCAGAAATCTTCAGGTAATGGCCTACTTTAAAATAGATTAGGTTTGATCAAAAAATGATGAGGCGAAAACAAAACACCAGTCTGTAGAAAGTGGTGAATTTGTCACAGTACAGACAGAAGTGGAATTGAAGAGTTTCCTCATTTCAGCTCACCATTTTGACGTTTGATGAGGTTATAGGAAAGGCATAAGTTCATTGTAAAATATGTTGGAAAGGATGGCTCTCTTGGTAACCTGCATCCTATGTTCATATTTTCTGTTGTGAGTGTATGAGCAGGGGTTTCATGGTGATAGAGGCCATTTTCAGGTGTTGTGGAGCTGTAAAAAAAAAATCACAGCCCTATCCCATATTGGACTGGAGCATAGTGGAATGAGGAGCAAAATACTCACTCTTGCTGGAGTTTTTCCCCTTACAGGATATATCTCCAGGATGCTCTCGTTGTCTTAGTTCATTCATGTGAATGTCTCCCTTGCAGAATTTACCTTTATACTGTTTTATTTGATTTGCAATTGTTGTGAACATGCTTAAATGTTAGGTACACCCATTGGACGAGGAAACCAGTAAGTTGAAGGTATCTTTACAGGGTTCTTAATGAGAATCCATATGTTGACGAATTGAGTATGGTTTTCACAATATATCTCTAGGGTGCTCCTGTTGTCTTAGTTCGTGTGAACATCTCTCTTGTATTATTATATTTCTGTTTTATACTGCTCTATTTGTTTTGCAATTGTTGCAAACATGTTTAATCATTGGAGGAGAAAAACAGTGCATTGAAGGTGTTTTTGCAGGGTTCTTAATGAGAATCCATATGTTGATGAATTGAGTACGGTATAACCATCCAAGTTTGTGGATCAATGCTAAACAGGGCTTTTGAAAATAATTAAATTAGCTAGACCTGTCCCAACAGCAACTGCTGTAAAAGTCCAAATGTGCACAAGTCAAACTAATAATAAAATTTAACCTATCGATGCAAATCCCAGGAGAACTTTGGGAGATAACACTCTGTTGAGCAAAGGTTGTCATTGATGTCAAAGGTACTTATCAGTTCTGTCATTAATGTCAAGGCATCTGGAAGATTGCAATTACTGTCATGTCATATCAGAAGCATCTAGGTTCCGGAAAGATAGAGTAAAGTATGTATCTTTTATGTTATCATTATGCTCTGATTTTGGTAGTTGCTGATTGTCTACCACATGTAATGTTGTCTGGAAGCAACTGTGGAATGTTTTTGAGGCTTGTTGCTCAGAAACAGTATTGTGCACTCAGTTGCACTGTTATTGTGTTTGGCTCCACATTCTACTGCAGTTGAGAGTTTTGGCTTGCAGTTTGGAAGATAAGTAAAACCACATATATAACAGCATATTCCAAAGTTTCAGCAGATTTGATCAAGAGGACTGAAAGTTAGAGATGACAGAGTGTTCACAGTGTTAGCTGACGGATGTTCCAGTTTGATGCACCAGAAGTTTGTATCGTGCACCAGCTGGAGGTAGCGTGTGGATGTTCATTGGGCCCACTTGAGTCTACGTTGGCTAACGCATAGCATGTTCCTTCTTATAGTGTAACATGTGGGCTTTTGGGCTTGGCCTATCACACATTTGGTTTAAGGTTAATTCTTGTAGCTGACTTGCAGATATTGTAATTATGTTCTACGCCGACATGTGAGGGTAAGCATCATTGTAATGCATATGTATTGTTGATCTAGGTTCATTCCTAGTTGTATTGCAGAAGTTGACATGTGAGTATGTGGGTGATGCTCAAGGAGGAAGCATGATTATTGGGTGCAGTTTTATTTGAAGATCATATACACATTGAGTGAGTGTTCTGATAGAGATCAAACTTTACAGAGGGTGAAGTTTGAGGTGTGAAGGTCCACAAAACATATCTTTTGTATCTTGATGTAATTGAGATTGGTTGTGTTGTGACCTTTTCACACCATCGCCCCATTGCAAATGAGGACCCCCTCTTTTAGCTTGGCAGTGCAGTGGTTTGCCAGCTCAGTCTTAGTTGGCAATAATTTTGAAATCTCAAGGTTAATAAGGTAGGAAGTTTGAGAAAAGTTGGATGCTAGTTGACTCCTAGTTGCGAGTTATGATCATGGAGCGAGTTTAAAATTTTAGTTGTCAAGTCCTGATCCAGCACTTAGTGAAATTTTTGGATTGCTCTTGAATGAAATTCCAAGAAAATCATCAAGCTTCCAATCAGGGTCCATGGGCTTATCCTTATGGAATTCTAGAAAATGGACTCAACATTGTGAATGAATCTGAAAGTGCAAATTGAAAGCAATGAGAATTCCTAATAAAAGATGAAATTCTTAAGGATAAGCAAATTCAGATTTGCCTTGATGCACAATCCAAAGACTTGTTCAAAATCCAATCTGCAAATCAGTCAAAATGCTTAAGCTAAAGGTGAAGCCAAGTGTTCTTTTAATTCAACATTGACATGACAAATTTACAACTTTCAAATAGCACTAAGCAAATTCCAATCAGGGATGGAGAGTCTGATCTGAAAGTTGATGAAAGGCAAAAGATAAAACGTAGAGAAGATCTGATTATTTATCAAACACTTACCAAATAAAAGAGATGAACTTCAATGCAATTTCCAAGCCAGGTCAGAAATCCGACCTGACTTGGAATAAAATTCCAACCTAGGTCGGAATTCTGACCTCTGTCACGACAAATTCCCAACATCATGGTGAAATCCGAGCAGCTTAGGAGATGAAAAATCTTGGGACAAGGTTGGGATATGGGCTTGCTAATGAAATTTTCTAACTTAAAGATCATGCTAAGAACATTAAACTTTCAGCAAGCATTTACAAGAATGAAGATCTGATCCAAGAACATGGTGAGAATTTAAACCAAGGATTTGAAATTCAGTTTGCATTTTGAGAAAGAATCCAAGAACTCAGAAATCTAATGAAAACCTGAACAAGACATGGCAAGTTTCCAAGACTTGGAGATTTTTTGAAATGGACCTCATTGAAAAATTCCAACAGAGGTCGGATTTCCGACCTCCCTTGGAATGAATTCCTAAGAGGTCAGATTTCCGACCTCCCTTAGGATTAATTCCTAAGCCTTTGCAAATCTCCACCCAGCACTTAAAGTAGATGTTTAACATGCAAGGTTGATTCGATTTGAGCAAGGTGGAGATCCAAACGCCTAAAGGGGAATTCAATTTGATTTGGAAATCTGCAATGCATTTTCAAGATTTGAGGTGAGAATTCAAACACTTAAGTTCAGAAATCCATATCATTTGAACAATATCTGACTTGTCTAAAATGAAAATCCAAAAAAATGGAAGAATTTGATTTGCAAATGTAAAAATCTGAATTGGGGAAGTGAACTTCAATTTGTTTTTGAGAGAACATAGACTTGCAACATTCTTGACCAAGATTTCCAAGAGAGGTCGGAAATTCCAACCTCCCTTGGAACAAAATTTCAAGAGGGGTCGGAATTCCAACCACCCTTGGTATCAATTTCTAATACCCTTTGAGATGTGCGCCCCCCATTGAGAGCTATGCAAGTGCAATCAGGTCGGCCAGGGAGAGTGGTGAGCAAGTTGTAAACAAAATGGAAAACAAGCCAAGTCAGCCATGAAGAAAAATTAAATAAATTGCAAATAGATTGAACTCGAGATCAGATCAGCCCACATTATCTCCCCAATGGAAATCTCTATTAAGATAGAAAGGAGAGAAAAATCAGAATTGCAAACAACATATAAGGCAGATTAAGACCAAATGCAATTTGGATCCAAGAAGACCAAGGTGATTTCCAGCAATAGTGGCGATCTAAATCTGATTTCAAAACGAGATACAAGGCTGATCCTAGTGAATTTGCAGAGAGGAAACAAATTGGAAATCAGAATTAGAAATTGTTTAATGACAATGCATGGGTAGGTTAAGATTGTGAACAAGAGAAATCCCTTAATCCAAATGTAACTCCAACGCTAAATAGAAATCATATTATTAGGAAACGATGCTTTAGAGTATCTTAATTTTTGTTCACATTCATTATCATGAACTTAACACGAGGTTTTTCTCTTATTTTGTGAGGGGAGGATCAAGAAGGGGGATGTTCAAGGTCGAGTCTCTTCATGTGCGAGGATCATTGCAACATCAAGGGTAACATGGAGAAAGGAAGGACACCACGACTTCAAGGCTTCAAGAAAGATGAAGCAAAAGAAGAGTTGGAATTGAAACGTTCGACACACAGTTACAAGGGGTTACAAGATCAACACAAAGGAGATCCACTATCAACATGAAAGATGATTGCAAGTCCAAAAACCAACATGAAATCTTGAGACCGAAGACAATTTCAAGTGGCGTGCCAAGTAAAAGAAGAGGTTTAAGGTTGGAAATAAAAATGAAAAAATGGAGATGCAAGTGCAATAACCTACAAGGGAAAGGATTATGAGATGCCTTGCTTACATTTTGCCTTATGAAATGATTGAATGTCCCATAAAGAAGATATCATTGATACAATGATCAATGTTGTATATCCAAATTTGTTGGAAACCTCAACCACGGGTGATGATCCAATTGCAAATATACACATCTCCTGGAAAAAGGAAAGTCGTGATGCAAGACAGATGACAAGTGTTTACCAACAAATCACATTATAAAACTGAGGTGTGTCCAACAATAAATCGCAAGTACCCATTGTAAACCTTGGGGTCACTTCACTTGATCACAAAATATTATTACATTGTTTAGCATTTGAAGATTCCTTGTTCAAGAGAGGATTGAATACCTAGCATTCTATCCTGCACGTTGGGTGGTCACAAAACTCGCATCAACGGGTTGCTCACGTGCTAAGTTGGTGCTCAAATCTTGGATTAGGAGATTGGTGCCTCCTGAAGATTGGTGCTTGCAAATTCATTGTAGGGGATTGGTGTTTCTGGTGGGTTGGTGCCCATAAACATTTGTGAGTTTCATATTTCTTTGTGAGGCTTGATTTGGACAGTAGATCCAAGCAGCTATTATCACCGTGGCTTTTTCCCTCCTAGGTTTCAACGTATATTTGGTGTTCTTATGTGTTGATGTGCGATTGTGTTTATCTTTTACTTAGCAGCATTAATGATAAAATAAAGATCCAGTAAAAGTTTTAATATCGAATTGGATTTGAAGTTCTAAGATCCAGTAATGGTCGCTGCTGTCTTTCAAACGTACTCGACAATAGTGATCACTACTGTCTCTTATAATAATACAGAGAAGTAACCAGGTGTTGAAGAATAGATAATCAGAATAAACTCTGAAAAGGTTCGTGCCCATTAACGCTGAAAAGGTTGGCTTCATAAGTCGGTTTAATGATGTATTTAATCATTGCCTCTTTTAATATAGTCGCTGTCACAAGGCCCACTTTACAAACACAATATAGATATATATGCTGTCACTTTACAAACACAATATAGATATATATTTCATATATTGTCTTGTACAATTAGTTCAGTCTTTCGTTTGATATAGTTAGGTATTGAAGCAATATTTACCAAAGCATTTCCTTTGTTTGACATCAATGACAATAATGCTACCAATAAACCCTAGCAAAATGAGAACAAAAAACTCCTATCAGCCTAGCACAAAACATTAATTATGAAAGCACCAAACTAGTTCCTAAACCCTAGCAATAAAACTGAAAAAAATGTAAATGACAAGTTACTAAACTCTAGCACAAGCAATTTAGGATGAAGACACAAAAACTTAATAAAACTCGAAATGTCTTAGTGTTGACTATTACAAACTTTTGAAAAGTTGCTACATAGGAGCTTATAAGAGTGGATTTCTTGTTCCCAAAAACTAGCAAATTCAAACACCACAACTCAAAAACAGTCTAAAATGATGATTCTGTAAGTGGAACGAACTCATGGATCCAGACACAAAAAAATTAGCAATTTTTTGGTGAAACCTTGAAATAACTTTCCACTGAGTTATATTTGAAGTAACTCACAAGCCATTTTGACTTGCAACTTCTGCAAATTTATGGGGACTTTTTCATCTATGGTCATGACTCATACCTAATCATAAAGGATTTGCATGACAGAAGATAGAATCAACTGACAATAAATCTATGGAATTTGATTATATCCAATCCTATCGGTACCACTTTTATGAGCCACTCTAACATATATCCAAGAGCACTAATCAAACCAGAAAAACGAAAAAGAACACGCCAATCATTTAATGAACCAACTCCTCAACCCACTTACCATATGAAAAATGAACAGAGCAAAATCCTGTCTATAAATATCATTTCATTTAAATATTATTTAACCAGTTTCCATTGTTGTAACTTGTACTAAAGTAAATAGAACCTTCAAAAACACGCAAAAGCTTAAATTTGATATTTGTTGTAATAAATAAAGATATGGACAATAAAAATATGCAATACATAATATTAGAATTAAATTTGATGAACCTTCAAGCCAGTCAAAAGCTTAAATCCAATATTTGTTGAACTGTGTAAATAAATATATATGTGATACACAATACTTACATTCCTTGAAAGCACAAATCTGATGTTGTTTGGAAGAAGGAATCGATAAATTTGTCAAATATCTCCCGAACCTACACAAAATTGAAAATATATAACAAATCTTTAGCACATACAATTACAATATAACCTTCAATAAGCCCACCAAAAAGAATACAAAAGAAATACTGCCTTCCATAAGAAAAGACTGGTTAAACTTGAACTTTGATTCATAAAGGCAATTCTGCCAATGCGCTGATTAACTAACACACTAAAAAATCAAAAAGAGGAAAACTTGCTACGATTAATCAAGATAATATTCATCCAAAGATCCATATTCCTAAAAGAACCATCTAAGTCTAGATGCAAAATCCTTGAAGGTACTCCATTCTGAATGCATGGACAAGACCGTGATAGTATTCATCCAAAGAACCATTTTAATCTAGAAGCAAAATCCTTAAAGGTACTATATTATGAATACATATACAAGAAAAAGAAACTAATTCCAACCAGTAGAAAAATGATACATTGCAACACCTAAACTGTCCAGAGAAGATTGGCCAGATGCTGGCCACTCCTCAGCAACATGATTACAACTTCACAATTAGATTATTCTTCAAAACAAAAAAAAAATAAAGCAATCAAATGGATTTTGACTTTTAATACAAATTTTGTATAGAAAAATGTTGAATGTGAAGTCCAACGGTGTTGGACCATTTCTCTTCTTCAATCTCTTCAAATTCTTCTAATTAACTCTTCATTTATTTTGGAGACTTTACTAACTTTTATAAATAATGTAATTAAAAAGTAATTATGTAAGCTATTGTAGCACAGATAATTAAAACAGAGATTACCCTGCTTATCCTGTGGTTGTACCCACTAATGATGAACCACGTTAATACAGTGTTGTGTGATTATAATCTGTGCAACTGTTGTTTGTATTTATATGAATTTGTATTTCTTTTCTTGCTCTTAATTCGTCATAATTGGTATCAAATCCAAAGAGAAGCTAGGGGAAAAATTGTGGAGAAATTGAGGAAAGATGGAAGAAGCGGATAAAGAGAGAATTCAAAATTTCCTGGAGCAAAACTTTGGAATGTGGAAGCTACAGCTAGAAGCATTGTCGGTTCAAAAAGACCTTGCAATCATGCTGGAAGGAAAAGCAAAGAAGACAACTGAAATGTCCAATGAGGAGTGGGAGAAATCAACAATGCAGCATTGGAGACCATTATTTTTTCCCTCTCCAGCAATGTGTTGTTCAATGTTGCAACAGAGAAGACAACGAAAGATCTTTGAATCATTTATCCAACATGTATGACATGGCTTTTGCATCAAACAAAGTTTTTTTAATAAAGAAATTATATGATTTGAAGATGAAGAAAGGCAGAATTGTGTCCAAACATTTAAATGAATTTAACACATGATCAGCCAATTAATTTCTCTGAGCATAAACTTGGATGGTGAAATCAAAGCCATTTTGCTATTGTGCTCTACCCAATAGCAGGGAAGGAGTCGTTATGGCTATCAGCAACTCGGTGTCTGACAAGAAGGGAAGTGCAGTAAAATTTGACAATGTTGTTAGAATTGACAATGTTGTTAGAACTCTTCTCAATGAAGATATGAGGAGGAAGAATCAAGGAACTTCATCAGAAAACACTTTGATAGCTAGCATCGGGGAGAGATCACAAGAAAGGAAAAGCATAACTATAGAGGAAGATCAAAATCCAGAAAGAAATTGAAGTCAAGAGGCAAAAATAGTGGTTGGTATTGTGGCAAGCAAGGCCACATCAAAAGAAATTGTTGATCACTCAAGAAGACTTAAAATCAGCCAAAGGAAAATGAAGTGAATGCTACATATGAAGAGGCAGATGCTCTTGTTTTGTCCATAGAAGAAGATGCAACAGCAGTGTGGGTGCCAGATTGTGGAGCTTATTTAGATGTCACATCTTGGTGATGATGAACCTTATGGCACTGTTGGCATGGGAGATGATTTGTTGAAATTAAAAATTTGAAACAGTTTCTTGTGGCAGAATGTTAAACACGTTCCTCAACTGAAAAAGAACTTGATTTCTGCGGGATAGATGGATGGGCAAGGTTGTAGCTGTTGAACACACTTCAAGACTAAGAGAGGGGTTGAATCAATCTTGACCAAATCTTAAAACTTTTCTGTCACAAACACTTATTAACTATCTTTATCCAAACTAACCATCAATGATAGATATTCCAATGACAAAACAAACACATGAACACCAGATGTTTGCATGGAAAACCCAATGTGGGAAAAACCACGGTGAGAATTGCACTCACTAAATGAATAACGGTTTACAAGTGTTTAGGCCATAGGCCAAGGAGTGCACGACTCCTGAAAAGAATTTGCAAATTAAGCCACGCTACCTTAGGGCAAGATACAAAAACATGCAAACCACTAAAGATCACTTCTTTAGGGCAAGATACAAGTTTGTACAAGCTACCAAAAGAGCCACTGTCTTCTAGCAGGCGTAGGGATATGATGAACTGAAAAGATGTAGGATCTCTTGAACAACCACTGCAACAACTATATCAAAATCAGATACTCACACCTCTACTCTTCCACATACACATCACACTGACTTCCCAATTGATCCATATCAATTCCCACTTCAACTCAACCATCCGCACAACTATACATATCAACTTGATCATCCAAAAAAAAACTAGGTCGGCCACAGTAAAGATAAGCATCATTTACACAAAGTAGGCTACCGTGAACACTTACACTAAATGCAATCCACCCCAAAAGATAAAGGGGACCCAAACACATCATACCACGCCTTCCACAAATGATTTAATGAAAGTGCACACACCGCAACATCCTCCAAAGTCAGTGCCAAACGTAACATGCGGCAAAGCATAAGAACATGTTAACCAGTCGGCCCAAAAACATTCTCCAATGCACACAACTCCATGCAGATCTCAACACACCATGGAAAGATCCATATCAACCCCTTACCTCTTCCTCCAACACAAATCCAAACCAATAAGTCATAAACCAAATGATCAAAAGCAACTGATTTGGCTAGAGACCAACACAAACAACAATGTCGAACTCAGAGCAACATAACTTCACTTGTGGGGCAAACCAACATAAGATATTTGAACCACTCTTATGTATCTAGTTTGAAGGAGGGGCAATAACCACCAACTTCTGTCGGAGATACTCAAAAGTATCCTTCCACAGTGCCTTAGTGAAAATATCTGCAATCTGATCCTGTGTAGGCACGTACTCTAATCAAACTTTCTTCTCTACAACTTTCTCCCTCAAGAAGTGATACCGAATAGAAATATGTTTAGTTCTTGAATGCATCGCCGGGTTCTTTGAAACATTGATAGCACTTGTGTTATCACATTATCGGAACTGCTTCATCATATACAACCTTGATACTTCAGAGAGTTTGTTTCATCCACAACACTTGTGTACCGCAAGATGTTGTTGCAATATACTTTGCCTCTGCAATAGATAATGACATTGAATCCTACTTCTTGCTCATCCAAGAGACCAGCCTATCTCCCAAGAAAAATGCAACTCCACTTCTTTTGTTATATGCACATCCTACCCAATCAACATCAATAAAAGCTTTCAAAGCAAAGTCATTATCCCTCTTGTACCATAATCCAAAGTCCATAGCCCCTTTCAAATATCTAAATATTCATTTCACTGCCTTCTCATGTGATTGCTTCGAATTAGCTTGATATCTTGCAACCAAGCAAAACATGCATAATATTTGGTCTTGAAGTAGTCAAATACAATAATCCGCCAATCATAGATCTATAGAGCTTCTAATCAACTTCCAAAGATTCAACATTCTTACTTAAATGACTGCTAGTTGACATGGGGATCCCAACTTGTTTACAGTCCTCCATTCCAAACTTTTTCAACATCTCCTTAATATATTTGGTATAAGAAATCAAAATGCCATTTTTCATCTATGTAACTTGAAGATCAAGAAAGAAAGTTAACTCGCCAATCATAGACATATCAAACTCCTACATCTCCTCAGCAAATCTTTTGCAAACATCATCATCTCCGCCTACTATGATGTCATCAACACACACTACTACTATCAACATTTTATCACCTTCAACTTTAAAATGGGGATTACTATATGTAGTGCCTTTCTTGAAATTCTACTGCAGTAAATACCTATCCAATCTTGCATGCCAAGCTCTAGGAGCTTATTTAAATCCATAAAGTGCCTTCTTGATCCAAACCAATAAGCCATAAACCAAATCATCAAAAACAATTGAGTCGGCTAGAGACCAACACAGACAACAATGTCGAACTCAAAGCCAACATAACTTCACTTGTGGAAGCAACCAACATAAGATATATGAATGGGAACACTGCACAAACATTCGGAACATGTTCAAACTACACACCTAGATACATCAATGCGAAGCATTCTCTAAACCAATCCTAACTATTCATAACAACCAACCTCTTTGTCAACAAACAACAAAACATAACTTCAACCTCTGAATTTCTATGAACCTGAAATTAGGATAGTTCAACACTCACAAACCATTCATGACAACACCAAAACCGCAGGTCACCAACTTCTTATGTGGAGCATTCTCCCAGAAGGACTTCATATACTCTTTCCTGCATATATGAGCTTCCCATACTTGTCACCTTCTGAATATCCAACAAACTGACTTGTCATCACCACCAAACCTCTGAACATCCAATACCAAACTTAAAATACACTATCCTGCATATCAGACTTCAAATACTCTTTCCTACATATTTCAGCTTCTCATATGCCAGGCACATTACGTGCACACAACAGGTTGATAATCATGTCAACACTTAAAACCTCTCTCCCATACACACATATGACACCTCTCTTCATCAGATACAACATTGAACACATACAGCTCCTCATCAGGTTAACATCAATGTACACAGCAGGTTGACATCGATGACAACACTAAACACATATTGCTACCAGTGGCATCACTTTTTAGCCAAGCAAGTGGAAGGCAACGAATGTACATAGTTGAATCTTGATAGCAATATCACAATTTGACTTGCTGTGGAAAATATATCCTACTTATCAATTGATGAGCTTAAGGGCCTTTCCAATGAATGGTTCATAAGGTACAACACTTGCTGAAGGTTTTGCAAAATGGGGTTTTTTGCCAAATGGGGTTGCAAGCAAAGTGGGCTTAACCTTGGAGGAAACTTTGTGGTTAAGTGTGCTTGAGCTGGTGTAGTACTGGGATGAGTGACCTCTCGAGAAGTCTCGATGCTTCACCTCTGTGAGCATCACCTAAATGTAATGAGTGCTAAGTGTTCTATTCATTCTTGTGAGAGATGGGTTCTTTGTAAACCAATTACTCATGAAACATGGGTCAATGAATTTGACTCAAAAAAAAATCTACACAGCTGAATACTGATAGCAATATCACAAAGTGATGTCCCCTTCTAATTTGGCCTAGAATTTGCCCAAAAACCACAATTGCAACAAATTAGGGTTACATCTTACTGAATAAATCTTTCCTCAATAACACAATCGTGGATTTGGATCTTGCAATCACAACATGAAATACATATGCAAAATACATACAAACATATATATATGGTTACTCATTAGGGTTAATCAAGCCTCAGTATAATCATAAACCCATTGGACGAATAAACATGATAGATCTGCCCGAAGCCACTTGTACACCAATTCTAACAGTGGATGTCTACCACAGCCCTCTTGCTTGGCAACTTGTACCTGCTTTCCCCAACCATGTCTCATCTCCCTACAGACAGTTCCCATTGTGGAGTCGGGCTGAGGTTGTAAAGTGTTATTTGACTCTATAGCTGCTCTCTTTGTCCTAGGTTGCAATGGTCCTTCTAGGACGGCCTACTTATGAGCCCTCTCACCACCCTTCTCTTCCACCTCAAGCCCTCTCTCTCGCAAGGTGGATATCAGATAGTATGTATATCTATTCTCTATTGCCATCTTGTGGACTCGGGTGGAGGTTGTAAGGGGCTACTTGAATCTGTAAGTGCCCTTCTTTGTCCTAGGCCACAACGATCCTGCTAGGACGACCTTCTTGCAAGCCCCTCGCCACCCTTCTCTTACAACTCAAGCCCTCTCTCTCACAAGATGGGTTCCGAATAGTATGTGTGTCTACTTCTATCGTAGAAGCATACACTTAAGCATTAATCTCACAGACAATATGTATATTTGTACTTCTATATAGGATTGACAAATAGATTTATACCAAGATGTTGTATAGCAATTCCTTAGCTATTGTCTATTAATTGATTGTATTCTCTTGTTTGATCTAAGATTATCTGTTGGTACTTAATGCTATGTTGGTGGTTTGATCTTGGTGAAGAGGACTATTTTGGAGAGAGCATGGATCATGCTCTCGAATGCCAATTTGGGAAAAGAATTTTGGGCCAAAGCTATCTGCACAACAATATATTTAATCAATCAAAGTCCATCTTCTTACAATCACCTACAAGTGGTTAGGTGTGAAGCGTTGGTTCACATTCCACAAGAGAAAATATCAAAGTTGGATGCAAAGTCAAAATGTGTATTTTTATTAGTTATGTGAAAGAACAATTTGATTACAAGTTGTGGAATCCAGTTGCCAAAAAAGTAACTCCATGCTAAGATGTAATTTTCAACAAAAGAGTGATGCCAAGTTTGCTAGAAAAAGGGATGCCTATAAAAGCATATGTTCCATTAGATAATATCACAAATGGAACAATTGCATTTAAACCACAAATCATACTCACCCGTAACCAAAACAAGGAAATCACACGCAACCTTCACCTATACCACAACTACCAGATGAGCAGCCCATCTTAGACTCGAAGCCCTCACAAAATGTCCCACCAAATCGTAAAGACATCCAACAACTGGATCATCCCGCTTGTGCACCCAAGCAAGGAAATACACAAGATAACCAGCAAGTGCAAATTCCTCTATGGAGGAGGTCAACGTGAGATGCAAAGCCCCATCAAAAGATGATGATTTTGTTCATCATTTGTTAATTTCCAATCAAGTTGAGCCCACTACTTTTGATGAAGCATGCAATACCTCAAATTGCAAACATTGGATGAATGTTATGAAAGATGAGATGGGTTCTTTGATCGCAAACCACAAAAGAAAATTGGTCCCTCTTTCACCTCATAGGAAAGGTTTGAAAATGAGTGGGTATACAAGCTAAAGGAAGAAGATGGTGAGAAGAAGAGGTGCAAGGCCAAATTGGTCGTGAAAGGTTATACTCAACAAAAGGGTGTAGATTCCTTAGAATTTTTTTCCACCAAAAGTGAAAATGACTTCCATTCAGGCAGTGTTGGGATTAGCTATTGTTTACGATCTTGAACTAGAGCAACTTGATGTAAAGACTGCATTTTTGTGTGGTGATATAGAAGAGTTATCTATGCAACAATCGGAAGGTTTCAAGAAAGGACAAGAAAATCTAGTTTGCAAATTGAATCAAAGCTTTATATGGGCTAAAACAGGCTCTGCGACTATAGTACCTCAAGTTAGACTCCATGTCTGAGCAAACTTTCTCCAAGTGGGAATCTAATTCATGTGTTTATTACAAAGTTTTAAAAAATGGTGAATTTGTGTTATTGTTGTTGTATGTTGATGATATGTTAGTGCGTGGAACTAGCATGAGTGTTGTTAGTAAGCTCAAACGACAATTGGCTAACAAGTTTTCTATGAAGGATTTAGTAGTTGCAAAGAAAATTCTTGGAATGACCATTATAAGAAGCAGGCAAAAATGTAAATTGAGATGGTCACAAAAAAAAGAGTATATTGACAAGATTTTGGACAGGTTTCATGTGAAAGATGCCAAGCCACTTTGCACTCCTTTAGTTTGCTCGTTTCAAATAATCCTCCAAAATGTATCCTAAGACACTAGAAGAGAAATAAATTAAATAATATATGAAAGGAGTAGCTTACTTCGGTGTTTTGGGGGTCTTATGTATGCAAGGGTCTACACAACATCCAAAAATTGCTCATGCAATGGGAGTGGTCAGAAAGCATATGAGCAACCCCAGTAAGACTCCTTCACAAGCAAAGAGTGGATTTTGAGATATTTGAAGAGCACTTAACATCATGTTTTGAGATTTAGAGGAACAGAGTCTCAACTACAAGGTTTTGTTGATTTCAATATGGCTGGTGACTAAGACAAAAGACGGTCTACCACTGGTTATGTTTTCACATTTGCAAGGGCAGTGATCAGTTGGGCTTCTAGATTGCAAAAAGTGGTAGCACTCTCTACTACCAAAGCATAATACATTGCTCTCACCAAAGGTGCCAAAGGAAATGTTGTGGTTGCAGCATTTATTGGGTGAATTGGGGAGCAAAGAGCAAGTTTTCATTCTTAGTAGTGACGGCAATAGTGCCATACATCAAGCCAAAAATGCATCTTTTCACAATAGAACAAAGGCACATAGAGCTAAGATATCACTTTATCCAAAGTGTTCTTGAAGAGATTAAACTTAAGTTGGAAAAGATGCATACTAATGTGAATCCTGCCGATGCACTTGCAAAGGTAGTCAAAAAGAAGGTTGAGTTCTGCAGAGCTTCTATTGGCCTCATCAAATTGTGATAATAAGCCTGAAAAAGTGGAGATATCTTTGAGCGTGATTACTTGCAGTAGAGGTTGGACTTTAAGTGGGAGATCAAGCAGGAGATTGTTGAATGTGAAGTTGTAAGAACCCCAACCAGTTCTAACTTTACCAATGTATTACTCCTTGCAATTTTGCTCTTAAATATTCGATTTTTGTGTCATGTGCATTTCATCAAACAGTTGCCATGAAACCTCTATCTTGTTGTCGTTTGTTTTCAGAATGTTTTTACTAGATTGGAATGGTTTCAAATGAAGTTTAAATGCTTGCAAATGATTACTAAGATATCTAGGCAGAGAACTAAGATACAAATGCAATCCTTTTTGACCTTTTGAATGCATACATATGATTTCTACATGTAAAATGTGCACCTACAGCCAATGTACATTTTCACAAACACTTGGCATAAGAACTAATATGTTGATTAAGAGCAGTTCAGTTATGACATTACATCAAACACTTGGAGTGCAACCTTACTCCTCCGCAACTAATCAAAACAATCTACAATGACAAGATAAGAAATTTATTTCTAATTCATAGAAAGTAACCTGTAGTTGTTTGCATATATTATTTGACATCCAACTTTGAGACGCAGCCTTCTAAACAAGATCATGAATTGTCACCATAGCTGCTCATGGTGATTTGAGACACCAAACATCAAAGAACGTGCCCTAAGATTGCCAATGTTGCCTCTAATATTTAAAACGCAGCTTCTAGAAGATTGTCGCTTAGGTTACCTGTGGCCACTCTCTAAACTCAAACGCTGAACCATATATGGGTTGTGATCTGCATAAAATTCAAACTCCAACCCTAGCAAAAATCTTTTGAGATGAATTGGGGTTGCATTTGTTGATCTCTGCAAACAATAATATCAATCCTGGCCTCTAGATGAAGCTAGAGCTTGGCATAATTCATGGGCTGTTTCACCAATTCACTATGCTGAAAAGGCTTGGAAGAATTCACAATTCTTCAAGCTCAGAAATCTGAAAACCCTTGGTTCTCAACACAACACACTTTCACAAAATCAAGTGCTCCATAGAATAGTTCAATTTTCTCTTGCATTGGCCTTTATAATACTCCAAGAGAAATCGATCATGAGTCTTCAATTGCACTCTTCGCATGACTTGAAAAAAGCACTTAGCTTTTGTGCTATTTGCTTTTGTTGAATTCAAATTATTATATTTAATTATAAACCTTCCATACTTAGGCCTCGGTGCCCTACCACAAATAACAACTGGCCAAAACTGACTTACTATAAATAGTAAGTCCCTCAAACTGAGCCAACCGACGAATGAATCAATCATTGTGCATGCCAAGAGCCCAGGTGCCCCTGACAGAAATAGCAATCCCTCAACAATGACTTACTATAAATAGAAAGTCTCTGAATAACTGTTCCAGACCACAATACTGAATCTCAACACTGTCACCAAATTGTTCAGGGCCCTGCTAAAGATAGAAACCCTAACTGTCCCAAAATAGACACTTACTGTAAATAGTAAGTGTGCCAATCAAACTCAAACGAAGAGCAATCCTGAACATCCCAGACCACTAGAGTGGGAAACTAGCCTCTGGCTCGACCAATTGAGACCCTCTATCCAACTGATTAGCCTATGAGGGTCAGGACATAGGCTAATCCCTCGAACTCTGATGCTCACGAAAAAAGGGGACATTACAGAAGCCAACAGTTTTGTACCATTTCTCTTCTTCAATCTCTTCAAATTCTTCCGGTTGTCTCTTCATTTATTTTGGAGACTTGATTGACTTTTATAAATAATGTAACAAGAATGAAATTCTGTAAGCTGTTGTAGTGGAGATAATAAAAACACAGATTACCCTGTTTTCCCTATAAAAGTAGCCATTATTGGTGAACCACGTAAATATTGTGTTGTGTGTTTATTTTCTCTGCAAATGTTGTTTGTTTAAATCTAAGTTTGTATTCCTTTTCTTGATCTTAATTCTCAATAAAAGAAAGCTTTCCAATTTAAAAATTCTAATAAATTGTAATCCACGATAAAAGATCCAAGCCTGCAATTAGATGTAATTTTCTGTGAACACAGAGCTTACGTGGGAAAAATATTCTATCCATTAAAACACAATAATAATAATAATAAACTACAAACTACAGCCAGATATATATGCCTGCAACAAAGTGTAATTTGATTTGAATACAGATTTTACACAAAAAGAAAAAAATAAAGAAAGAAAGAAAGAAAATTTATCATTGGAATATTCAAATAAATTGCAATCTACAAGCAGAAATCCTACTTAGTAATTGTATGCACTTCTATCTTAGTTCAAATTTTCTCTTCAAAAAAATACCAATTATGGTATAGTAAATTGCAATCTACAGCTACAAATCCGTGCCTGCATTTCTAAACACTTGAATTTCCATAGAATTACATATGAAAAACAAAAGTTGCCCGTCGAAAACAATTATAAAAAATTACTATTTACAACCACAAATCCAAATCTGCCATTCGGTGCACTTTGATCTAGAAATTAAAACGATACCCAACACAAAGATAGATGTAATAAGTGAATTCTGCAACCGGTGATCCAAGTCTGCAACTAAAGGCACTTCAATTTAAATATCTAATTTGCATACATTTCACTAGAAATAAATTATAATCAAAATAAGTCCCAATCTACGGCCAAAGATATGAACTTCCATTTAAGTCCAAAGTCTACATCAAAAAAATAAACTGCCCACTAAAAGACAATAATAATAAGTTGCATTCTACAATCAGAAATCCAAATCTGCAACCAAAGCACTTTGATTTGGATACAAAATTATATTAAAAAGAAACCCATTAAAATTAATAATGCCTAATCTACTACCACAGATCCAAATTTGCAACTAACTGCATTTTGACGAGTATTCAACAATTTTGATAGAAAGAATAGAAGCTTCCTTTTCAATATAAAATTTAACTTATAAGGAAAATATCCAATTAAAAACTAATCACAACAAATATTAAACAGCTTCACAAGCTTAATACTTACAGTGCCAAAAACCCTTCAACACCCCGACAGCTCGGATCTGAGTTCCCCTCGTTTCAGTTACTCCATTAGTGAGATGAAAACCCATTCCAACATTCAGACTGTTTCATACGATGGGGTGAAGAAGCCCTCACGTTGGAGGACTGCAAAAAATACATCTTTTCTAGAAGTTTTAACTGGTAAGAACCCTGTGCAGGCATAACTCGCTCAAAATGCAAGCGAGAGAAACAAGTGAAAGAAGTGGTCTTCTATTCAGAAGAAGCATAACATCTCCAGGGTGTGAAATGCAGACAACTGAGAGACTATGAATTGATAAAAAAGCAATCCGTGAGCAATCCGTGTTTTATGGATGAAGGTCAGGGATAAATAGAAAGACTGGGAGTCAAGGGACTCGGCTGGGACCCAAAACTAACAGAATAGCCAATCTTCTAAGGACGCGTAAAATATTATTTTATGACGGATTCGAGGCAAAACCAAGTCGATTAAGGCAAAACCAAGTCGACTAAAGACATAGCTTCAATTTTTATTTTTACGTCGTTCTTTTTCTGAAATCAATGGTGTAAACAATCTGAAATATTGGAAGACAGATTAAAACTATCCTCACCGTTGAATTCTCTTTGTTTTTCATTGGTTGGAACAGTTGAAGTGATGACAATCGTAAATATTGGCGCATATTACTAACTAGTGAAATTGAACTGCTTTATTTGTTGACATGATTTATTTTTAAATCATCAAGCAATCTTCTACAACATGATTTTTATCTTATACCTAAAAATATAATGATTTGCAAATTTATATTTCTCTTCCCACTCCTAATCTCAAAGTTGATAATGAGAATTGCACTAAAATGCTAATTTCTTAGCTAGAAGCATTTATAATTCCATTCATTGATCAACACCATTAGCATATTATGTTTACTTGCTCTATTCTTACTGTCAACTAATGACGTTTGTCTCATCTTTCCTAATTATTTATACCATGAAATTTTAAAAATATTGTATTTTAGTATATAATTGTTTTCATAGGGTTATCATTAGAGTTAGGATTAAGGCTTAAGATAATGATTATGGTTAGGTTTAAGGTTTACTTCATGGTTGTAAGTATGGTTAGGATAAGGGTTTTCACTTGGGTTAGAGTTAGGATAAGAGTTTAGGTTTATGCCATGGTTATAGTTATGGTTTGTTTTAAAGTTTGGGTTATGATCTTGTTTAGGATTATAGTTCAATGTTTAGGTTAGGGTTACAATTAGAGTTAGGGTTGTGAATAGGGTTTAGGGTTATAATTATGGTTAAGGTAAGGGGTTACATCATGGTTAGTATTATGGTTAGGGTTAGGATTTTCAAATACAGATGGGGTTTAGGTTAAGATTGAGGTTATGTTAAGGAATATGGTTAGTTTTATAGTAAAGTTAGGGTTTTTATTAGGATTAGGGTTAGGATAATTGTTTAGGTTTATGTCATGATTAGAGTTGTGTTTAGGTTTAAGGTTAAGGTTTATGGTAATGGAGCATGATTATCTTCCTAATTGAGAGGTTTGTTTAATTTATTTATGTTTGGACAAATGTAAGTGGATGCATACTTATTCCATACCTATCACTTCTCTATTCAGGCCTATTTCTAGCACAAACATCATTGACTAAATAGCCTACCAACTGACCTTAGTAGTTGCACAATTATATGCAAAGAAAATAGACCATTTTTTTTCCCTAATTGACCTTCAATATCTCTTCGGTGTACCCATTATTTTAACATCAATGGTTGTCAGTCACGTAAAACAATGACAATCATAAAATAGATCACAACCATTCATTTTTCTTCCAAAAAAAAGGGTCAAACTTTTTTTTTCCAAATTGGCGAAAAAAATGTAGGTTTTTGTCAATTTTTTTGTGGTTTTAGACCACAAAATATGTAGATCATGAAGAACAAATACTGAAAAAAATTGTAAAAATCTCCAATATTTTCGAATTTTTCAAATTTGATCAATGGTGCATTCTATCTTGAACTCAACGACATCTTTTTTTGTTTGTTTGTTTTGTATGACTGTTTGTTGTCCGTCCTTTTTAATCCTTGTCAGAGGTAGATATAATCAAGAGGATGTTGAGGGATAGAGGGGAGGATGGGGAAAGAAAAGGGGAGAGGGAGATGGATAGATGGAGAGAGATGACTGAAGGAGGGAGAGAAAGGGAGATAGATAGCTAAAGGAGGAAGAGCTCAAAAAGGGGTGAGAGGGATAAGCTATATGTAGAGGATGGAGAGAGGGAGAAGGGGGAGAGATAGGTAGATGTAGGGAGGGAGAGAGAGGGGGGTGAATAGGGAGACACGTGTAGCGAAAGATATAGATATAGAGACAGAGATTCAAGTATATGAAATTTTTTTCAAGTTTTCAAATCAAATTTCATGATCTATTATTTATATTATATTTCTCTAAATTTTATGTGAAAGGAAGTTAAGGTCGCACAACAACTTCCTACACTATCCTTGAGAGGATGGTTATGCAACATGCTTTTTAGATCTCTACAGATGTTACAAAAAGCGAACAAAAATAACACAAAAAGCATTCATACCATAACACGATGATTTATGCGTAGAAAAACATTGCAATAACATATTACAATATACTTGCAAATCAAGCTTTTAATAGAAGTATCACCAACTAGATATTTGAAGGTAGTTCAACAGTTACAAGCCTCTTACACACAACCTTCACCTCATGCAACTAATATATAAGAGTTACAATACATGAAATCATCAAACAATATTACAAAACCATGAGCTAAAACTACCCAAAAAGTGACACCTGACATATCTCCAATCCAAGATGCCCTAGATGACGTGTCAAAGCACACACCAGCACATGTAACTCTCTTTTACAACTCATTTATGTGTCCAACACATTTTTATATTTCCCACTTCAGAAGATCCAACTTTCAAAGGCCATAACTCTTGATATGAGAGTATGATTGACAAATCACTTGAGCATCAAAAAGATCATGAAGTACTTTATCAAGTTATAACCAACGACATCAATTATGCCCACTTTCAAGCCCCAAGAATGCCTCTAGGGCCTTCAAAATTAACTTTGAAACTTTCAAATGAAACTTTCAAAAATGGAAACCTTGATATCTTCAAATCTAGATGTGATCTTGCACTGAAAATTTTCAAGCATGATTAGCCAATCCATATATCTGGGAAAGATTTTGGGCCTATTTGTGCTAAAATGTAAGCTTAATATAAATAGTAACCTTACATAATTGCAAGTTTGGGACATTTTTATCCTAACAATCTCCTACTTGTCGAACACCTTGCAAGGGCAAATGGAGTATCCACATTGTAATTTAATGGCTAGGGGCCATGAGGCCTAGAGACTCTAACACCATCTGAACTTCTTTGTGATTACAACCTTAGTTAAAGAATCTGAAACATTTATCAAAGTCTCCACTTTAACCAACTTCACCATACCATCCTCAACCATAATTCTGAAAAAATCATTTTGAACATCAATGTCTCTGGTCCCAGCATGAAATTTTTGGGTTTTAGATACGCAAATCGCACTATGATTGTCACAATAATTTTCCATTGCACCTTTTTTTATTCCAATATGTAAACATAATATCTTAATTCAAACAACATTGTTACAAGCATGAGTACCTTCCATATACCCAACTTCAATATTGGAAAATAAATCACAGTTGGTTTCTTATGTAATTGATTGCACAACCAAATAAAGTAAACACATAAGCACTTGTAGGTCCTTTGCTATCAACCTCAACTGCCCAATCTAACTCCACATAACCATGAATATCAAGGAAAATATTGTCTCCTATTTGTAAGGAGATTATGGTAGCAAAATAGCTTCCAATTGGGAGAACCCCTTGCAACCCCCAAGTCAAAGGTGCTACCCATGATCCCTCATCGCTCATGTATCAATAGTAGCATTTTAATTATTTCAAGGTAGAGACACCATTTTCCTAACACCGTTAGATTACCATGACAATGCAAATAATACTCTAAGGTACCCTTCAAATATTTGAATATTCATTTAACTACATCTCAATAAAATGTACCAAGATTATGTTAGAGTAAAAAGGTATTTCTATGTTCACTTATTAATTAAATCATTATTGATTTAATTGTTTAAGTTGCCTTTTTATCTCTTGTTCACTTAAGCTAAACTTTAGGCATGCAATAATTAATTCTTTATTAATTATTCATGCAACCTAGGTTTCTCCACCTTCTTGGTGTTCGATCTCCTTTATAAGGATTGGTCTCTTTGTATTTTATTATTCCCTCTCTGAATGAACATTTTGTCTTTCAGAACATTCATATCTCTAAGCTTCTCTTTTGTGACAGGTTTTTGCATGTAATGGATCATGGTGGTTGAATTCTATGAATTCTAACATGGTATCAGAGTCTTGTTGTTGCAGCCCGTTCTTGAGTTTTTGAAGCTTTGGAGCTCCGAGTTTTTCAAGCTCTTTTTCAGTATTTTTTGTGTGGATCTATTGGCGAATTTGTTTTCGGAGCACTTTGAGCACAAACCGACCTCACGATTGAGCTCAAAAGGCCCAAAACCCTACTTTTCATATAAGGCATGACCTTTTTGGCCAAAGTAGGATTATGAGGAAAAAAACATTTGCCTACTTTTCCCTGGCACAGAAATCAAGAAAAAAAATTTTAAAAATCAAATTTTTATTGATTTTTCGCGTTAAAAATAACGCAGCCAATGCAAAAAGAAAGCGGTCACCGTAGTCCACCGCAGCCACTTTGGAAGCTCCACTGGCAATTAACCTTGGGCCCTCTGCCACCGCCGGCCGTTTTGGAAGCTCCACCAATAGAGCACCTCGGGCCCTCCGCCATCGCCCAGCGGGCTTCGCCGGCACCTCTAGCCCGCCACCTCCGCCCAGCGGGCTCTTAAGCCTCGTGGCCCTTTACAGCCCCTGGTTCTCCAGTGGTGGTCACACCAGTGACCAGGGGCTCAGACATCATCCCCCTACGTGTGTCATACATCTAGGGGCCCATTTTTTTAAGCCTTAGGGGCAAAAACTTTTTTTTGGAGCCCTTTTTGACCTCCGCTTGGTTTTTTGGCTCTATCTAGAGAAAACGGAAGCCGATTTTTGACTTCCATATACCATCGAAAATCTCTTTCCAAGGAAAACATTTTTATGAAGGTTATATTATCTCATTTTATTGTCTGACTAGACTTTTTTCCATTCAAACAGGGGACTTCTTTTCAACACTTCCTGACCTCTAGAATGAGCAAACATACTCTATTTTTGGCTCACAAACAGGCGTCAGAAAGCTGTTGACGAGTCTGCTTCAGATCTGAGATCTTTTTGTGGGGGAATTTGACCAGGTATTTTACCCATTTATTTTGTAGCCTTATTTCAGTGTTTCTTCTTCTAGCTTCTCCGTTGTACTGGGGTTTGGGTTCTCTCTGTGGGGGGGTGTTTCTTTCTAATTTTTTCTATCATTTATCTCAGCAAAACCATAACACTCCAACACATAAAACACAAACTCTTCGTCATCTTCTATCTAGTTCTGAAAGAAAATATAAAATAAAGCAGGCTCAAGGTACAACGTGGCATATTCAACATCAGTTGAGCTTCTCACACCACATAATTATCATTTGTGGAAATCTCGTATGACTAGGCTTCTCCAATCACACGGGTTATGATCTTGTTTGGATACTTTTCAACTCATTTTGACTTGTCCTTACGAGGTCATGCAGCACAAAAACAAGATGGATGAGGCCACGGGTGTTCTTTCTCTGCATGTTTCGGATAGTTTTCTTTTTCACCTTGATAGTTGTGATACTCCTATTGAGATGTGGGAGAAGTTTCAGACTCTCTTTGGCACAGTAAATGAGTTTTGGGTACTTCAGATCGAAGCATAATTGACATCCACGGCTCCTGAGACATTTTCCTCTATTCAAGATATCTTAACAAAATTCAAATCTACGAGGTCCCTCTTACATAGTTGTAAAAAGAATAAGACAAATATCGAGTGTATTTATCTTATACTTTTGAAGCTTCGTGGTTCTTTTTAGATATTCTCTTATACATTCCATTCTACCATGGATGCTTTGGGTCCAATATTTACCATGCCTACTTTTGATGTGTTTTGTGATCATTTGACTCGTGAGCAGGCAAAGCTATTTCAACTTGATTCTCTCACTGGATCACAAAACCATGCATTGGTAGCTCACCCATCTTCAGGGAAGCAGGAGCATAAACAAAAGTCATCAACCACAGATTCTAAGAAGGATTCTAGTTCTCAGTACTCCTTTGTCTCACCTTCTCCTAAGGGGGGAAAATTGAATACATAAAGACCTAAGTGTGCTTATTGTAAACAAGGCACTCATGATGAGTCTCGTTGTTATGAAAAGAAGATAGATGGATATGAAAAGAAAATTTCTAATTTGCAAGCTCTTCTTCAGAAGAGCCACGTTGATATTCCTTCTTCTTCTACTTCTCACGAGTCTTCTTCTTCATCATCACTTCAGACAGATATAAAGGACATAGGAAAGGGTCATGCATTATGTGCAACCACTATACCTCCCTCTTCTAGATGGCTACCGGATTAAGGTGCTTCACACCATATGGAATCTTCTTAGGGTTTTGTTGCCCCACTTTTCACCCTATACCCATGCTGTCAAAGTGGAGGATTTTGGAGTCATATGGTCATGTCAAGTCAGTCTGGTCAGTCTGAGTCTAGGTCTAGGTCTTCCTTGGGTAGGAAGTTCTTTGTCGGGTTTCCCTGTCATTGCCTTTCCTTCTCTTAGCCGGGCAGGTTGTTCTGAGGTCTTTTCATATTTGGGTAGGTTGTAGATCCCAACCCGGCAAAGAAAATTGTGCTCCAATCGATGTTCTTTCTCAGGCAGAGATCGAAGACTGGTATGGATCGATTCTATAGGTCTCAACGGTCCTAATGCAACAAACGGCGAGCAATTTGGTTAAGAAATGAGCGAGAACGAGCTCGGTGGGATTTCAGAAATCATCTTCTTCATGGCGGAATTCTACCTAAGAAGGTAATTTTCCGCAAAGGCAGAAAAGAAGAACTTTGCACTGTGCGGGTTTCGCACCTCTCAGGTGATTTTTCGCAAGCTTAGTTATAATAAGGTGGGCCCAATTTATTAAAAAGGAATATTATGTTATTGTTTTAAGAGATCAAATAAAGCATGTGCTTTAAGTTAAGTAGCCCGCGCACTTAAAAATGACATGCGAAAAGACAGGTAGTGGCTTCTCCATTATGCGGAAATCGCACCTACTAGGTGCGATTCCCACAAAGAAGAGTTTTCACATATTGCGGGTTTCGCACCTCCCTCATACATTTTCGCAAAGGCAGAAAAGAAGGAGCGCTGAATCAAGAAAGACTCAAAGCGGAGAATTGGAATTCAGCTTCTCCGTGGCGGAATTCTACCTAAGGTAATTTTTTGCAAAGGCAAAAAAAGAAGAAGGAGCGCTGTGGTGGACCCCACAACGGGTTTTCGAAGCACTTTTTCAATTTTCCAGGTAAGAGAGAAATTTTTAAATGTTGAATCAAAAATTAAAATAAAGTATTTGCGGAGAACTGAAAATTGCTTTCTCCGCAAGCGGAGTTCTCACCCGTAGAGAGATTTTCCGCAAGCAAAGAAATGCACCCCGTTTCTGATTTTCCGCAAGAACACTGAGAATGGAAAAGTAAGGAGAAAGAGTGAAGAGCGACGAATGCAGTGCCCTCTTGAAGATGATCATATAGATGAAAGAGAATTTCTCTAAGTCCTTAGACAGTTTGATTGATGCTTCTGCAAGTGGCACGAACAGAGCTACAGAACTGCAAAAGCTGAGCGGGCACATACACGTGGCCATGGAAGAGCTGCCAAA
>MU224419.1:724319-737594 GCA_018584345.1 Thuja plicata
AATTAGATGGTTCTTTCTCTCAGTCTAAGTTACATTAAGAAAGAAAGGATGTTTCATTCTTTTGTTGCGAGGATGTGAATAAACCTCAGTAGGATGTGCTGTGGGATATTCAGAGAAGAGCTAGATATAAGTTGTTAATGATATGATTCTTTTTCTTAATCTGAATTGCAGTAGAAAGGAAAAGATGTTTCATTCCTTTGTTTTGAGGATGTGAATGAACCTCAGTAGGATGTGCTGTGGGATATTTAGAGAAGGATTCATTAGAAGTTGTCATCATTTCATTTATATCTCTGTTAGTAGTTGTTTTAGATTAGTTAGTACTGAGTGTATGAATTCATAGGATGTGTGAGCTCTACAGCTTGGTTTATAGATTAGAAAGCTCTCCTTGCCTGGATTAAGTTCTGTTTAGGCTTAATTCGGTTTGCCTCTTCTGCTCTTGGGTCAAGAGCATACCCTGTGTTAGTTTTAGGATCAAGACATAATTCATTGCATATCATTCCAAAAGGGAGCTGTACCTACCAATTCAGAGAGAAGCCAACAATTAGAGAACAACTTTTCAACTATTGTAATCAGATATTGTTCATAATTTGGGCACTAAGAGTCATATTCCTAAGAAGTAAGAAAGGACAAATCTATTTACTAACAGGTTTATTCTCTTCTTTTGAGGCTTCTCTTACCCCACACATTTTGATGGGGAATAACACTGTCATGACTGTATGCGGGAAAGGTTCTATTGGCATTGATGATGGTGCATTCCATGATGTACTATGTGTTCCATCTTTGTCCTCTAACCTTCTCTCTATCTATCAGATTACTCACAGTGGGACAGGGAGGACAATTGAGTTTACTCCAGATTCAGTACACATTAGAGACAGTGAGACAAACAATATTATTGCTACAAGGACAATTGATCATTCTTCCTGCTTGTACTCCTCTTATTTTGGTCCACCATCTCCATTGTCGGAGAATAGTTGTCCTTTTTTTTGAGAGCCTATTGAGCTGAAGTTGGGTCACTTAAACTTATGTATAGTTCTTGAGATAAGTGTTCCGACTTCTACACATCCACCTCATGTTGAGTTTACATATGTTCATCAGGATTCCTCTTCAACTTAGCCAGACATTATCGCTCCATGCATCAAGCCACCTACTGCACTTGTTGAGGATATACTCGAGGATATTCATTTCCTCTCATAAGATAGATTCAACACATCTATTGGCCCACCTTCATTGGAGATTCTATTACAGGAGTCTCATGCTTTCTCTTTTGAGCATCAGCTAGGTCTTCAGTTTCTCCTCACATTTAGGGGTTTCCTCTTCTTCGTCCAGCGCCTTTGTTTCTTCCGTCGTGGAGCCACATTGGTCTGATCATCACCACAGGGGTTCTATCATTCTGGGGGGCTTTGGAGCCTCGATCCTCTCTCATGGGGGGGTTGGTTGTACTTGTGGTTTTGAGAGAGTCTCTTGAGCCATTATTTTTCAGCATGCTTTTTCCATCTCTTTTTGGAGTAGAGCTTTTCCCCATGTGGTTTTCTCTATTTCTCCACTTTACAAAGATTTGGTTGTGATTGGGTACCTGATCAGGCCTTGTTGTCGGGACCCAAATTTACTCCTTTCAGTAGTTTCTTCTAGGTTTTATCTTTTCCCTAAGTTTATATTAAGGGGGGTGTTAGAGTAAAAAGGTATTTCTATGTTCACTCATTAATTAAACCATTATTGATTTAATTGTTTAAGTCACCTTTTTTATCTCTTGTTCACTTAAGCTAAACTTTAGGCATGCAATAATTAATTCTTTATTAATTATTCATGCAACCTAGGTTTCTCCACCTTCTTGGTGTTTGATCTCCTTTATAAGGATTGATCTCTTTGTATTTTATTATTCCCTCTCTGAATGAACATTTTGTCTTTCAGAACATTCTTATCTCCAAGCTTCTCTTTTGTGGCAGGTTTTTGCATGTAGTGGATCTTGGTGGTTGAATTCTATGAATTCTAATATATTAGGCATGCATTTGGAAATAACTCTCACTGCTTGGGCAAGCCTAGTATAGTACAAAGCATAACATATATCAAACTTTCAACTACATTGTAGCAATGCACCCTGCTCATGTCTTCCATATCTAATGGGGATGTAGGATAGATCTGAAATAGATAACTTTGTTCCAACCATAAAATAAATACATAATGGTCTACACTCCTACATCTTAAATCTCTGTAAAATTGAATTTGCATACTTAGTTTGGCCTAGCCATATCTTTACGTGTTGGTATAAAAAATATTATTTACCTAACTAGTTTGATTTTAGCCTACTTAATTGAGTCCAATTCACACAATGTTTAAGTTCACTTAGAGGTTGAGATGCTTGTTATAGGAGGTTAGAGAGACTTTTGTCGCACCTCACGTAGACTCACTAAGAGTCTCAACACAAGTGTCCATAGAGACCTACACTTATTGCATACTTGGTCGAGGATTTGAATTTTCACTCCTTTCTCACCTATTTTTGGTTTTCTTTATATGCAATATACCTTTTGTACATTTAAGTGACAATTTCACTTATGATATTTCTCATTTTACATCTTGCTAGTTCATGAAAGGCATTTATTTTTGCAAATGGACTTGGTTGTTTCCAACATGGTACAAGAGTATACTTGCGAAATATCTCTCTTTTAAGCATGATTCTGAGAGTTTCATGGGAATACGATAAAAAATGTAGCTTTTGTAGTGAAACAAACATCACAATTGTGCTCAAATTGGCTTAAACCCCCTATTTTCATATAAAACACTTGATATTTTGGTAATAGATGATTTTTTGAAGTTTTTTAGATGTCCTCTCATGGAGGGTAGTATAGGAATTTGTACAGTCCATACATACATATCAATACCACCACACCATTGTGTATCATCTTTGCATCAATATATTGTTCATCCCTTATGCCTTGGACCATACACAAACTACTCCACGTGCAAACCTACAAGATCATTTTTAAATATTTTCTTGTTTTTGAAAAGGTTGTACTTACTACACAGATATGACATTATCATGTTGCTTACCTACTGCTACATAGTACCTTTTTGACATCAGTAGATGTAATCCATGCCACCAGTTTTCAAATATGGTGTTTTTTAAGATTTCGGTGAGTGGATTTGCACCTTTTTGGTGAGTTCTCAATGAACAGAAAGCGGTTTTGGAATATTCTCTCCATGAGGAATATTTTGTGGAATTTTTCAATGTTCTTTTTATTGATGTCAACATGATGTCATCATTTTATTCCCTAAATTGGGCCATTCTCTATTGATTTGTTTTATTTTTTGCCTAAACTGTAGGAGGTCATTTCTTAGTTATATGGTTGCCTTTTTAAGTGATTTTTTTCATGATGCCTATCTTTTCATGCTCCATCCAATGACATACTTTATTTTTTAGAATGATGTATGGATTTCTTCTAATTATTATTTCTCAAAGGACACCTTGCACAATCCCAGTTTCTAGAACTTTGAGAGGCTCATTTGGGCTCATATAAACACAATTTTGGTGTCACTTTTTGAAACCTAAATGATGTGTTTGAGCTCTATGCATTGGCAATGTTTATTTTATATGACAATATTATAGAATATCATATTTTAATTGTACTTATTTTAAGGAATTGTATACGTATTTTTTGTTTAGTAAATGCATTAAAATAAAGTGTCGTATCACTAGATGCTTCTAGGAGGGTCTATATTTTGCATTATGGGGGTTTTTGTTTTCTATTTTTGTCAGCTTGTTGACATTTTAAATATGACTTGATATTTGTCTTCTTTGTCCACCTTTTGACATAAAATAGGTAAGAAGTCAATCAACAACATATAATTTTGTAAATGCACTTATATAAAGTGCCACAAAATTGAATGTGTGTTCTTTGAGGAGGGATTGGTAAATTTAATGTTGGGTCACATTCCCATACGCACCATTGTGCCCAATTTTAGTCGGTTATCCATCATCACTTCCTCGTTATCATTGAGAGGGGGACTCATGACATTTGTGTTGCTAATTATTATATTTTTGGTGGAGCAATAGAGGATGCTCATCAACTCTTACGGACTTCACATGTTTACAAGGGGTCACATAAACCTACTCCTTTGTATCTATCATATGGGAGATTATTGTAGTGGATCATTTTGTGAGATTTGTGAACACAAGACACTTCTAAGTAGAGTACTACGTGATACTCTTGCTTTGTTATTTGTGTTCTTTGATCATCCGTGCTAAACACTAGACACTTATAACTAGTGTACTATATGAAACTCTTTTTTTTTTTAAATTTGTGTTCTTTGATCATAGTTGTATCTTTTGATCTACATATTTTGGAGGTTTATTAATTATAGTATACACTTGTTCATCTTTTGGTAGAGTTCATAATTCTTGACAAACTTCATGTTTTCATCTTCACATGGACATCTTTGCAGGAAGTTGTATCCTTCTCATTCTCTCTTTTAGAGGAAGTTTTTTTTCCCAAAAGGTTTTCTCCCTTTCTCCATTTATGAGAGATATTTATTTGTACATGAGTACCTTATCAAGTCATGTTGTTAGGACTCATATTTCATGTGATTAGCTTACTCCTTAAGTTTCACTAAAGGGGGAGTGCTAATGTGAATATGTATTCTACCTAAGTAGTTTTCTTTTTAACCTACGTAGTTGAGTCATGTTCATAGTATTTTTAAGCCCACTTAAGGTTGAGATTTTCTCTCCTTACCTTATGGGATGCTAGATTTTTTTCTTGAACCATGTAGAATGCCCAAGTATGCCAACACTTGTCCATAGAATCCTACACATCTTACATACTTCAAGGGATAGTCAAGGTTTCACTCCCACTTCTCACCTCTTCTTGGTTGCCTTTATATGCAAGACATTTATTTATACATTTAAGTGACAGATGCTTATGATATTTCTCATTTTCCATCTTGCTAGTTTGTGGAGAGTATATATGTTTTACAATGGTAATATTCTTACTCCTTGAACTATATTACATTAATAAATAAATGCTCCAACTCACATTAATATGGAAAGAAAATGAAATAACTTCAATGAATAAATACATGTCAAATTATATCTCATATGTATAAGTGTCTAATTTATGTATTAGCACATGATTAAGATATACAAATAGTGCAACTTTGGCTCTTGCACCATGTAGTCAACACTATACAATTAATTATGTACAAATATAAAAAAAGCACAAGAAATAAAATATGAAATATAATTCATTGGATCTCCAAAAGCTATCGACGCCAACAAATATCCACAATTTCAATAGACGAGAACATGAATTGGGTGCTTTTCTGCCCAACCATGAAGCTTATGCTTCCTTGAAATGCTTCATAAGATGAATACTTGAAAATAATAAGCAAGAGGGAACCCCGTTGCAACATGACATATCTACATACATTTCTAACATGAATATGCAATGTACTACTATTTGAATATGACATATAAACATATCAATATAATTTTTCTAGGTTGCATTCATCTATTTCAATGAGAACATGGCTTTGGACAAAGCATTTTAAATATCCAATAGATCCTAAAAAGAGGATCGATCTTCTCTATTAGTGCATATTCGACACCCATCCTAGAAGATAAGAACCCAACACACACATAAAATAAACTAATTTCTTTAATAAATGACAAATCAAGAAAAAACATGCATATGATATCAAAATAACTCTGTTATTTTAATGCAATTGAATTAATTATGATACTTTGTGCATTCATTTGATACTAAAAAACCATGCATAATATATGTGTATGCATATATTTTTCATGTACTGAATAATAAGTCCACGCAACTATTTGTGCAATTTATATTCTAGTATGAATTATATGCAATATTTACTTCAAATACATGTGTAATTTGAATTTTGCAATTTCCTAACCATAATCATGTTGTTTGTGGTAGGGTGCTAGGAATTAAAAGATTCCAGTCACAGAGAGAAAGATACAAATATTTGTCTCATAAAAGTATATACATGTATGTACATATATATTGGTATATATAATGTACATATACATATGTATATAAGGGTATGTGGTACCATTTTAAAAGAAAGATCAATTTAATGATTTCATATTCTTAAACAAAATATGGTTTTACTATAGGCATAATGAGATTTGAGAAATAAATTCAAAAGACCATTCTTGTCATTTAATCACACACACACACACACATGCACGCACACGCATGCACGCACTTACACACATATGTGATGGTGGAAAATATGATAGGCTAAACTAGGTTGAGAATCCCCTTTTCCAATAACATTAAAATAAGAAGCCATGAAAATAAGAATATGATTGAATAACCCTTGATCCAAGAGAATCAATCTAGTTTCTATGCCCTCGGGGCTTCTATTATTTTTTGCTACTTATAAATGAGAGATTAAAAGACTAGGGTTTTCGGGATTAAAACTAAAAATGATGGAAACATAGAGTTAGAAATTGCAAATTGAGTACAGAAATGAACTGGAAAAAACACTATGCAACTGCGATCACAATCTAAGTTATTTCTGATAGGACTGAGTCAACCTAGTTGCCTAGTTCCTAAGGTTGAGTAGTTTGATAGAATTTTGGATATGAGCTCCCAAAGTCTAGATCTGAGTCTATGCTCAATTTGAACTATTTTTGGAGGGACTTGGATGTCCTAGGTGCCTTACTCTTGTGACTAGGGCACCCTAGGTGCCTTACTCCCATGATTGGAACACCCTAGGCACCTTGCTTCCATGACTGGAGCACCTTGGGTGGTTTGCTCCTTGTAGTAGAGGTTGAAATTTAAGATGTAGATCTATGTCGGTGTTGGAAGTAGATTTTTTTTGTTGGAATCAGATTTGTACTTGTATCTAAAATTGTAACAAAATAATAGTGTGTGCATGGCTATATAGAGGTTTACCTTAGTCAACCCCCTATTTTGGTGTTTTCCACCTCCTCAAAAAGCCAATATCAAAATAGGAATCATGTGTGCTCTTGAATCTTAAGCGTGTCTAATATTTCTACGAGCTAAAATGCAAAAAAGTATCGTAGGATCTACTCAAGTGTGTTAGAGTAAAATCCTAAATGATATTGAAAATAAAAGTACACGAATCATATAAATTGAAGTAATAAAATTTAGATCTGAAGCTTATGTGTCAAAATACGAGAATAACATGAAATCATACCACACCTTCAAGGATAGGTACAAACTAATCATCTGATAATTTCCTATTATCCTCCAACATCTCTTGAGGCTTCCATATTGATGACAAAAAATGGACTTGGACATTGATGTTTGCTAATTTTCCTTGATTTGTAGATCTTCACCTTATAAGATGCCTTCAAATTACAGAGCTCACCCTTCACAATTGCTTTCATTCAATAAATGAGGTGGGATAACTTGTTTTTATACCCTTCTCAAATGTTTTAGGGTGCAAAACTTGGAGCAAGCCGTCATGGGTTTAAAACTCCTGCTTAAATAAGCTAACCTTTGCACAATTCAAATTTGAGGCATAATTGGCGAGAGTGGGGTGACCAGATTGGCCCACTCCCTCTAATTTGGGCCCAAATTTAAACCGAATGCCTGAAATGCCAAGGAGAGGTTAATTTGAATGGGAAATTGAGTTGTGATGTTAGGATAAAATATGGAAGGCTGCACATGGTAAAATAGGGCCTAAGAAAGCAAGTGGTGATTGAGTAGATGAAATAATTATGGACCCATAAAGGATTTTGATGACATTGAATTAGGAGAGGATTCATATTTTGAATTAACTATTAATTAAATGCATAATGAAGTCCTATAATCCATAATAAAATCAAACATCTTAAAATGAGTGCTAGGAGAACGTGGAATTGGACACCTCAACAAAGGTGTTCAATTTACAACACTACACACTCGGGCACATGTGTAGATGTATTTATTTATATATTATTGGTTTGAAAATCATAATATCAAATATGTCGATGATTCATTTATATCGAGACCAATAAACCAAACAACCAACCCATAAAACTAAAATCCTTCCAGATAGTTAGAATTTAAGTATATGAACATATATACATATACATATATGTGTTCATGCACAATGAAATTTTAAGTACATAACATGCATACACATACATTATGTACATGTAGATATGTTCATACACTTAAATGTTCAGGTTAACCCACAATAATGGGTTACACTTTTTTGGAGGAAGCAATTCCTCATGAAATTCGCAAAGCAGGTGGATTGAGAAAGTAGGGACTTTCAATAGAAAGTACTTTCTATCGAAAGTCCTTGAATAAGGGAAATTCTAGTCAATTACTTTCGATAGAAAGTAGTTTCTATCAAAAGCCTCTGATTAGAGGCCATTTGCAAAGGTTGACACAAATATGAAGTTTTCATGGCTTTGGGGCTCAAGTGCAGGGCTAAAATGGAATAATAAGGAGACTTCCTTTTGCATCACACAATTACTCTAAATGGTCTTTCTAACGAATAGAGATTTGACAATTTTTGAATTAATTAGGTCTATATTTTTTTACGTGCATCCAATGTAAGTTTTTTATCGAATATAAACCTCCAAGTTTGATGTTCAATGAAAAATAGTAGAAAAGAGAAAATAAAAATAAAAAAATACCAGTGCCCTCCGACTTTGAGTTTACTTTCTACCAAAAAAACAAGTTTGAATTTCGATAAATACACAACAAGTTATAAGCTATGCAGTCAAGGTATGTCAAAATTACGGTTTACTCTACTTCAAAAATTCATAAAATATGCAATAATCATGATAGTGTCATCAAACCAATTGCATGCCCTCCGTATGGATGTTAAAAAACCAAATTTGAAAGAAGTGAATTGATATCTATTTTAGAAAAAAAGTTATGCTATATGAAGTCAATGTAACTTTTTGAGAATGACGTTTTCAGCAACATAGCAGTTTTCGTAGGAGAAAAAAAAAGTCATTAAAATCAATTCAGAAAAAAATAAATTTAGAATCTAGACTAAAAATCCTAAAATACTAGATAGTTTTCTTCATCTTCCGATTTCAAACAGTTTAATGACAATATGCATCTGAATCTGAAAGTGTTTTTCAAAATGTAGACTTCAATGTCTGTTTAGGCAAAAAAGTGTAACCCACTATTGTGGGATCACTCGTTCATTACTTGGAAGGTTTACATCAACAAAACCATTCATATGTAATCCTTCTAAATAATGAGCATTTAAGTGTATGTATATCTATACATAAATATATGTGTATATATAGCTATATCTATTTGTGTGTGTAAATACATACATACATATCTATTTGTTGAGGTGGCTGATGATTTGAAGTAGTTTGAGTTAAATCCAACCTCACTAGGAAGTCCAAGAACCTAAAATACATCTTCCAAATCATTATATTTGGACAACTTCATCTCAAGCATTTGAAGATTTTTTTTGCCACGGTCAATGTCATACATAATTTGCACAAACATGGGCATTTTTTTTTGCCTATCCAACTATTCACGATTTTTTTCCCTATCCTACCTATTTTGGCAAAATTTTGGCCATTTTTTGGTTACACTCATGCCTATCTGACACAATTATCTAGTAAATTTTTTGGGCAAATGTCAATTTTTTTCTACAAATTCTATGTACTTTTGCATTAGACCTATACATTCTATAGTTTATAGTTTTTAATTTATGGAGAATTATTTTTCTTTATGATTGGGCTAGCTCGTATTGGTGGAGAGCATTTAATTGAGGCCTCTTTTAATTTTTGGGGAGTTTGAATTTCTATTTTGGTGGTCGATTTGTATTGGTGGATGTTGTTTTGACCGACGTCAATGCTTGTTGGGGGATGAAGTATTGAGGGATCATATCACCCCTGCCAAGTCTGTCAAATCATAGTCATATTGGATATTTCATTTTATGTTGGAAAATATGAGTTTTAGTGGGTAATTTTGTTTTTTGGCTCCTTCACACTAGTCACATCTTCTACGATTGTTACCGTAGCCGATCCTTAAACCTTATTAGCCCCCCACCATCAAACTCCACATTCTTTAGGTCCTGATTTGTGCTCTCCCACAAACCATTATCTTCATTGGGTCTTCTACATGCCACCATCCCAACTATTTTGGTCAATCTTCTACGTCAAGCTAGAGGCCCTTGCCAACCTTACCCTATTTGACCTTTTCTTATTTTCTAGTTAATTGGATTGCATTATTTTATATTGGGTTAATTTTTTTTTATTGGTTGTGTATTATTATCTAGTGGCCGATAAATCTTAATTTGTTGGTGTTGAAAAATAGCTCGGAAGGTATTCCAGTCTAGAACGGTGTCACCCAGGCTGGAGTGGTTTAATTTCTTTCTTTTTCCTTTTGATCTCCTACGCACTTGCTAGTTTGGCAATTTCCTTTTAGAAACAAATTTGTTTTATTCTAAGTTAATTTTTACTTTATTCCATCGCTGATGAACAAGAGGTTATAAAAGGAGATTGATGCGTGTGTTGGGGATAGAAAAATTGAAGGTTTGTGCAGGGAATGACACAAGAGAAAGGGAGATTGGAGTGATAAAAAAGAGTTGAGACATTATCCAAGATTGCAATATTGTTGTGGGTTTGGTGAATTCAACCCAAGACAATTCTTAAAATTAGATTATGCCAAATTTTTGCAGTTATTGTAAAGTTCCTTTTTTCTGTTATAATCAAATCTCTCATTGAATGCTAGTTTTTCCCTAGAGTTAGCGGTTTTCCAGGGTAAATCACAGTGTCATAGTGTGATTAGTTTTCTCTAACTTCTGTTGTGTTCAGTAATTATAGTGAATAGTGTTGTGCATGCTTTAATTCTTTGTTTTAGTCATTTGATTTATGTTATTAAAATATTTGAGTTTAAACAATTGTGAATTTATTGTTGGGTTTCACAACACCAATAGGGAAGGAGTATTTTAACATGGTATTAGAGAAAATACTCTAAAAGAGAAACCCAGGGTCTAATCACACAGGTGTAAGTTTCAATTTTATTTTTATGTTTAGCGAGGTTTGAGTTCAAGGGTCTCAATAATGGAAACAACTAGATTAACAAATTCATATAGACTTGAGGGGGCTGCAAACTTTGGTGCATCAAAAGAAATAATTCTTCTATTACTAGAGGAGAATGGTCTAAAGGAATACGTGACCACTTTCATTATTGTTCTAATAGATCTTGCGATATTAGCAACCTACTAGAGAGAAGATGCCAAAGCTAGACACATCATTATGGATGGGGTCAAGAAACACCTTGTTCCTCATATTGCAAAATTAGGCACCTGCAAAAAGATGTATGATGTCATACTCAAGTTATACCAAAGTTCAAATTTGAACATGTAGTTGATTCTCAGGGATAAGATGAGAAACACTAGAATGAAGAAAGAGAAGAGCACAATGGACTACCTTACCAAGATCAAAAAAATAAAATATGAGCTGGTAAATGTCGGGGTAACAATACTAGATGATGAGGTTGTCAAGATTGCATTGGCATGATTCACAAAATAATGGGACATCTTTGTCAAAGTTGTATTTGAACATCAAGATATTCCTGATTGAGATCATTTATGGACTGATTTCATGTAAGAAGAGTTACAATTGAGTTATGTTAATGGAAGCAACAACAATGGTCGTAAGGGTGAGGTGGAAGAGAATGTTGTTCTTGCTGGATAAAGAAAAGCCAAGAAAGGCTCAAGTAGCGAGTCTACCTCCAAAGGGGACAAGAAGAAAAATAAAGATATGAACAAAATTAAATGTTATGGTTGTGATTAACTAGGACATTATGTCATCCAATGTCTGAATTATAAGACAAGAGACAAGAAGAAGAAGCAGACAACAACTTAAATGGGTGTTGATGAGCTATCCTCTAGACTAGAAAATGAGTTTGCTCTTGTAAACTGCTTATCTAGACCAAGCACTACAGGGGTATGGTATATTGAAATTGGTGCATCATGCTATATGATAAGATCTAGATAACACTTCTCCAAATACAAAGAAGAAGAGATAGGCTTCCAGATAAAAATGGGAAACAAGTCCACATGCACTCTAGTTGGGAGAGGGATTGTTTCATTTTAGAGGGATTCAAGCAGTGATAAATTAAGATCGCATATGTATTGCATGAGCTAGGAATCTGCATGAATATGATTTCAATATCTACCCTTGAAGACAAAGGGTAAAACATACTCTTTTAGTGACAGAAGGTGTATATAAAATACAAAGACTGGAAGAAGGCGGAGTAGATTGAGATTAGAAGTGACAATTTATATAGGTTGCAGTTTGAAACTCCAAAGGCACTAGTGAGCAGTGGAAACTTAGAAGGGAAATACGGAAACTTAGAAGGGAAATACAAGAGTTATGACATAGGAAGATGGGACGTATACACCATGGGGAATTGAAATTTCTGAGAGAAACCATGATAGGAATTCTAAAGTTGAGTGTAGAGCACGGTGACATGTGTAAAGGATGTGTGCTAGAGAAATTTTCAAAGGCAACCTTTCCTACACATGATAGTAGAAGCAATGATGTTCTTTTTTCTATTAAATATAAGGAGAGAACCACCGTACATCAAAATAATGAGGGCATATAGCTAGTTCAGGAGAAACTACCAGTACCTAAGGATATTGTCCCTCCCGAACTCTGAACAAAAAAAAGCTACATCAAAACATTAATACATCTTGGTCCTTAGAGAGCGTGATCAAAAACAACAACAACAGTGTCGTATGGACATTATAACACAAAAATTCACATAGAGCCATCACATGCCAAATCTGTTAAACCAGGCTAGCCACCCAAATCTTCCTTCGAACCAGCAGAGAAGATTGTCTCCGCGGAGCACCTGAACTTCTGGGTCTCGCAGTATATTCTCTTCTAGAATAATAGCAGCAGCCTCCTCTGGTATCTCTACAGCCACTAGATCTGCTATAGGAACCACCAATGGAACAGCCTCCTGGATTTCTCATTCTGTGATGAAGCCTCCAAACACCTCCTGTTTCCTGATCACCAACTCTCCATCTCTAAGCAGCTGTAAAAATCTTGCCTTGTCCAGCTTAAGTACTGCAGTAACCTGCAAGATTATATTACGAGTAATGAGTCTCCTTAGAGACTCAGTAAGGCATCTGCGAACTCCATTAAACACATCATTATTCCTAGCTTTCCAAATAGCCCATAATATATAAAAAGAAAGACAAGACCAAAAGACATTACTATTCTTCTCGTGGTTAAGAAAAGTGCCAGAGACAATAGTAAAAACATCAGGGGGATCATCCCAAACAATGCCAAATAAACCCCAGACTTCC
>MU224419.1:752753-765597 GCA_018584345.1 Thuja plicata
TTTGGAAAGAACGGTTAAGTCCACCTTCTACAAAAGGATTTTAGATGTGATGCACTTGTTAGAATGCAACTACATAAGTCTTTGATCTAATGATAAATGCAATCTTTAATTGCTGATAACAGATCCTCTAAAGCTTCATACATATTAGTAATCATCCTTCCATGATTGAATAATACCTTTATCTACTCGTCGGTAGCCTCTGTGTGTTCTTGAAAACTGATGTACTTTGTTTCTGATTTTTGCATGAATTCTACCTTCTTCTCTTTAGATGCTCTTCATGGCTATCATTCATAAAGAATTCATGTTCTCACAATTGAGTGTGAACATCTATTTATACTAGTTTAGGTTCAATTCTTGATTCATGCATCACAAGTTAACTCTAGATCCAAGGTTTACAACTTGACCTTGATCTTTAGTTAGATGTGCTTTTGATCCGTTAGGATGCTTTAAAGCATTTACATTAAGCTTGCATGACCATCAAATTATGATTTAAAACAAAATAAAACTCTATAAATAGAATTACATTGCTTTATCCGTCGTGTAAAAATCAGATCCACAATTTGCGAGTTCTTGATCTGTCTGTCAGTTCTGATGGTCGATTTTCTTGGTTGTCGGTGTTCCTTTCTTGAACTTGTCGTCGGGTATGCCTATTCTATTTCTGTCAGGTTAGTTCTAAAAACTGTGTCGTCGGTAATGCTTGTGGTCGCTGGTGATGCTTGTGGTTGCCGGTGATGCTTGTCACTTTTATACTTAGCATTTTTCTCAAAATCTTTGTTCTGTCGGGTATGCTTGCATTTCACTGGTATTGCTTGTGGTTCACCGATAATGCTTGTTGTCTGCCGGTAATGCTTTGTCAATGTTTTTCACTGAGTATACTAATGACAAAATAATGTCATCACAAGGCAAACCCCTCCCTCAACAAACAAACCCCTTTTTCTTGTAGGTACAGGTTCAAAACAACAGGTCGGGATGGAGATTCAGATACCCTTTTCGGCAAAATTCTGAGATCCAAAAATAGAATTTCAGTCTGAGACTTTTTAGGTCAATTGTGACCTAGGGCGCACTCAAAAATTCTAGGAAATGGTGACATTGAATTGAGGGTACAAATTGGAACTGTCTCATAATAGAAAAAGATTTTTGGGTTTTGTCTATCTCTGCATTTCTATTCCAGATCTGGTCTCAGATTTTCCAGAAACTCAACACAGGCTTCAGAAAACAACATTCTTCAGATCTGCAATATTTCAAGGTTAGTGCATTTCTCCTATTCAATTCAATTAAGGTTTTCAATCTATCTAAATCTAAAATACATTCAAATTAACAAATCAAACCGGGTACTTAAAGATCTTCCTTCCTTATTCTTGTTTCCAAATGGTTGATTCATTTATGCATTGATCCTTCCTTTTGGATTAATCAACTTGGATCTTTCATTTACATATCTAAGGATAGAAGGAGAGCATCTTATTTACCCCCTTAACATATTTAAATGTAATTTATTTTATGTTAAGTGAATCCACACAACTCAAACAACATTTTTCCACCTTATAGTAAGTATGACTCATACAACTATATGTACAACACTTGTTGAAATTACTATTTTTACTAAGTCACCAAAATGACTTACTATTTATAGAAAGTCGACTCATAAAAACCTTCAATTTATAGTAAGTCTAAATTTTTTTTTTCCTTTGACAAACGAATTCCTCGTGGCCAATTCGAGACTTAACCAGAGAAGGTGGGATCTCTATGATGTATCAACCAAATAAGACGAGATCTCCATGATGAATCAACCAAAGAAGGTGGGATATCCATGATGAATCAACCAAAGAAGGTTGACTCTCCATGATGAATCAACGAAAGAAGGTGGACTCTCCATGACGAATTCACATTCCAATAGAGGTGCGACAGGCATAGAGAAAGAAATTTTCCTTGGTCAAGAAAAATATGCTATGGAGATCTTGAAGTGATTCAAAATGCAAGATTAGAGACCCATGTCTACACCGATGGTTACTAATTGGTGAAAGATCAATGCATCAAAGTAACAAGCAATAGACCCCACCTTGTATAGACAACTTATTAAGTCATTGATGTATCTAGTCAATACAAGACCAACCATTTTCTTTGTAGTCAACTCTCTTAGTCAGTTATTGGTAGAACTAAAGAGAGTACATTGGACTGTAGCAAAGCATGTGTTGAGGTATCTATGTGGTATAGTTGAGTACGGGATAGATATACTCATAGTGATGGTGTCAGGTTGGTTAACTACATTGATGCAGACTGGGAAGGTAATATAGTGGACATGAAAAGCACTTCACGGTGTTATTTCAACATGGGATCAGAGGCTGTCTCTTGGTACAATAGGGAGAAAAAGTTTGTTGCATTATGCTCTACAAAAGAAAAGTACATGGAAATGAGCATGACAACGTGTGAGGCCATATGGATTAAGAAGCTGTTAGTGGCACTATTTGGTCAGGAGTTAGAATCAACCATCATTCACTGTGATAATCTGAGTTGCATAAAACTATCTTAGAATCTTGTATTTCATGATAGTTCAAAGCATTTTGACATTAGATATCACTTTATTAGGAATTGTGTACAACATGGATTAGTTCGATTGCAATATATATCTACAAATGAGTAGGTTATAGACATATTAACAAAGGCCTTGATGAAAATCAAATTTGTCTTCTTTAGGGATGAGTTAGGTGTAGTAGAGAACACCTTACTCGCTAAGAGAGAGTGTTGAAAAAGTAGCTCGAAAGATATTCCAGCTTGGAACTAGGTCACCTAGGCTAGAGTGGTTGTGGAGAAGGTATCTCCAATTTCCTAGTTTTTCCTTTTGATCTCCCGTGCACTTGCCAGTTTGACAATTCCTTTTAGAAACAACTTTGTTTTATTCTAAGTTAATCTCTACTTTATTCCACCACTAGTGAATAAGAGGTTATAAAAGGAGATTGATGTGTGCACTAGAGATAGAAAAAATTGAAGGTTTTTTCAGGGAATGCCACAAGAGAAAGGGAGATTGCAGTGAATAGAAGGAGTTGAGAAGTTATCTAGGATTGAAATATTGCTATGGGTTTAGTGCATTCAACTAGGACAATTCTCAAAATCAGATTATGCCAAATTCTGGCAGTTATTGTAAAGTTCCTCTTTTCCATTATAATAAAATCTCTCATTAAATGTTGATTTTTCCCTAGAGTTAGGAGTTTTCCAGGGTAAATCATTGTGTCAAAGTGTGATTGGTTTTCTCTAACTTCTGTTGTGTTCATTATTTTTAGTGAATGGTGTTGTACATGCTTTAATTCTTTGTTTCAGTCATTTGATACCTGCTATTCAAATCTTTGAATTTAAACAATTGTAAATTTATTGCTTGGTTTCACAATACCAATAGGGAAGGAATATTTTTCACAATTGGGATCGTCGCTCTTCATTTCCCTAATTATGGTTCTCGTATGGATTTCTTGGTGGAATTTTTTTTAGTGTCTGTTTACAAATAGTAGCATACTGTTATTGGAGGATACTTATATTGAAGCCTTTCTTCAAAATTTGAGATTGTGTTAATTTTTTTTTGGTGACAACACTTTTTGGTTATGATTCATTATGGACTTTATATTTGTGTATGGGTCGATGTGGCCAAGTGCATTAAGGTCATGTCACCCTTACCAAGCTTCTTTTGGTCCATGCACTCCAATCATTATCAATATTTCTATCACACAGACTCACATTTCTCAAAAGGACTACATACTCCTCCTAGTTGGCATGCAAACTTACACTCAATTTTGACAATAATCACTCATAGCCCTTATATACAAATTTTTAGGTCCATTTTCTTTTACTGATTAATTCTCCATTAACAGCCTACGTAGTTTTGGCCCTATCTGGTCCTAATTAGGATATCACTTAGTCCCAATGGGCCCATTCACCTTTGTTAGTCCTATTCAAGTTTTTGTTGCAATGATAAGCCCCATTAGACTTTTTATTTTTGTCCTTTAGCCTATGAGTGGTCATATCAGTAACCGACACCTATCCAACCTAGCAACCATTTTTTTGCCTCCTTGATTTTTTATCGAGCTCCATATAGACATTTTTTTACGAAGCATAACTTGAGCATACCATATCAAATTTTCCTAAACCACAAAACATTGGAAAGCTAGTTCCACCAACTTTATTGTGCTACGAGTTATTTCACCTTATTTTTGTTGTTTGTAACATTTATCACAGGTGGCAATGAGGAAGCGTCAACAACCTATAATTCAAAAATCAATAGAATTTTATCAGATAACAACATATATGTAGATGTTTGCACAACGTGCTAGCATCCTGATAATTTTGGAAATTCAAATAAGGATATTATATGTATTTTATCTTCGATATGTGTTGTAGTGACCAAATGGGAGTGTAATGAATTCTCTTGCCCATTTGACTAAATAAAACCTCTCTCTCTCTCTCTCTCTCTCTCTCTCTCTCTCTCTCTCTCTCTCTCTCTCTCTCTCTCTCTCTCTCTCTCTCTCTCTCTCTCTCTCTCTCAACAACCAAGCTCTACTAAAACGCTTTAGATCTAAACACTAACAAGAGTCCAACTCCTTGTCTTTTACAATATCACGTTACTAGATTGTCTCAAGAGAAGAGCTATCGGTTGTTGGTATTCATGTCTTTCACACCGACTTTGATATAATTGTTTATACACATCTTTTATTTATTCTGATAGGATTTTTCCTCCATATGGGGGATTATTTGTATCACATATTTATTTATTAAATCTATTTCCTTTGGATTTTCTAGTTTTTATCTCGTCTGGCTATCCATGGAGGTCAAAAGACAAAAAAAAAGATTTGACTAAGGCAAACTCCTAAACAACCTCCAAAATTTTTCTTGTCTTTGCGTGTGCAGGTTTGAAGGCTAGGTTGTGGTTATTTAGGAATACATCAACTAGTTTGAGTTGGAGGACAACACAAGTGTGCTATCATTTATGCGATGGACTATGTGTCGGCAAGAGCCACTTCATTTAGTGGTGACTTCCCTTATCTATGTGTTGTGCTTTTTGGTAGACTAAACATTTTTATCTTTTGTATATATCTATAATTAAGTAATTTTTTTTTTAATCTATGTTCTATTTTCAAGTTAGTATAAAATTAATCTTGTAGCATAAATATTCTTTATCACTTTCTCTCAATCATTTAGTTAGATCATTTAAGGTAATCAAGGGCTATTTGGTCCTTGAGATCCTGTCGTCTTGAGAGTAGCAAATCTCATCCTTTATAGTTACCCAAGTAGTGGGAATCTTTGATATAGAGAATTTGACTTTTTTTCAATAGGGTATTTAGATATTTGCATGCAAGTTCTTCTAATTATTGTGTGCATTATCTTGTTATTTATGATGTGGACTAGGCTTTAAACATACAAAGTTTTGTTGGTGTAAATTGAGCATGTGGCTTGGATAGTGAAAGGTCCACTAGCGACCATATTTTCTATTTGATTAGAGGTGCAATGAATTGGGTGAGAAAAAAACAATCCATAGTTTTCTTATTCCCCACGAAAGAAGAGTATATGGTTGTTACAAATGCCTCTAAGGAGGTCATTTAGTTAAAGAGCCTCAACTTATAGTAACACCGAGTTCACCATATCTATCTTGTGAATTTATCAATCCTATTCATATCAACACTTATTCCTTGAAATTCAAAGATTAAAACTAAAACTAAAACTAAAACTCCAATTTATTTCTTCAATAATTTAGATTAACAATTTATGTTATAAGCGAACATAATTGTCTAGTTTCAAAACTAAAGCTCTTTATTGTAACTAAAGATATTGTATTATATTCACAAGCTATATCTTCATAATTGGAACAATAAACGATCACATGTTTTACCTTTCTCAAAAAGACTTGAAATTCCCACAATCATAAGGAATAACTTTTAGCCATTAACATAATTAAATGGAGGGACTATCCTAGTCTCCTATCCTACTATAGCTATTCAAAACCTTGGAAAAGCATAAGCATGCACAATAAAAAAAAATGCCAAACTATTCTATTATAAGTTTAGAGCTCATCGAATATTCTAAAGAAACATTTAAGAATACTTTTAAATTTATACATTTTTATTGGCTAAAACCAAGAAAATATTTTTTTTAATGAAATCCTCAACACAACACATCACATTAAGCTAATTTGACTTTAGGTGGGAACTTCTCCATGAATAAATGAACACAAAAATTAGTTGTGAAAGATATTTATAAAACTTTCTTGCTATACTAAAATGAAATATTTTTCTATTTCCAGTGTTCCAAAAATTAAAAATACACACTTTCTTTCTCACTATTTTATGTTTTCCACTTGAATGTTCCAGAAAGTAAGAAAATTTAATAGGAAAAGAAGGACCTGTGTTTGGTTCCAAATTGCCATTGCTTCGATGCTAAGTTCCCTTAATTTACTGTGTGCATAACAATTGTACTGTGCATTCATTTCCCGAGCCCCATTGACATCACCTTAGTGTTATCATCATCACCACCTGGAAAAAACAATGGCGAACGACACAGAGCCTGCAAAATTAATTCTCCCTTTCCTGCAGAGAGCTGATGAACTTCAGAAACACGAACCTCTCGTCGCCTATTACTGTAAGTATTTATTAATTCGATATCAATACTACTGCTACGATGGGAATCGGATCCTGAACCATCGTTTTATCAAACACAAATTATGCAATTATAAAAACAAATTACTAGAGTTTGTGTGATTTTTTTAAAGGCCGTTTATATGCAATGGAGCGAGGGCTGAAGATCCCCGCAAAGGAACGAACCAAAACAACCAGCGCTCTGCTGGTTTCCTTGATGAAGCAGCTGGAAAAGGTACACGCTTACTTACCCAACCCTAATTCAATTTGACTACAATAAAAGCCAACATAAACCATAAGCAGAGGAAACAAAATAAAAATAAATTAAAGCAATACAGAAATCAATTTTAAAATCGGCGTATGCAATTGTGAATTTCTATATTTTGTAACCCTAGTTTGTAGGAAATCCCTAGTTTGCAGTTGAATCTGGAACAAACTATAGTGTTAGAATTCAACATTTTTCAGTCAGTCATATAACGCTCATGAATCGATCAACGGATGAATGAAAATAATTATATTGTTTTTTATTTAACTCTTGATTCCATGTAATCTTTCTCCATGCACAATTTCATAATGGTTTATTCCTCACAAGGAAATGTAATCTTGAGCTACGAGGGCATGAAAATAGGTTATTGGGAATCTTAATTTGAAACACTGTTGGGATAAATTTTGCAATTATAAAGAATTCTTCACTTGCCAACTTGTCCAAATTGTTGGAGTGTTCAACTATATGATCTTTTGCTGGCTTCAGCTGTCTATGATTTCTACGGTTTAGTTTGCATTGCCGAGAATTGTGTATTTTGTCAGGCTGAAGTATTAGAACGCATGTTTCAATTAGCGACCTGGTTTGGAACATGAGGTTTTGCAACTTGTTGGGAAGCCTTCAGTTTGAGCCAAATTATATCCACTGATATGAAAGTCTCAATAGACAACTGATATAAGAGGCTTATGAATGCTGGGTGAGGATGATGACAGATTTTTACTCTAGTCATAGCCTCAATAGTTTCTATATATATATAATGCAACACAAAAATGGGCTTAGTTCAGTGGATGAAACGTTGGTAAGCTTGGGTAACACTGATTGAATATGTGTAGGGTACAGGTTCCAGGTGTGACACAGTGATTGCCATTTGTAATGACAGTATTACCTTCATAGGTGTACCATAACTACTGGTTCGTATGCATGGCAGGATAGTTTGGGTCTCAAGTAAAAGTGAATATGCTTTGCATATGATCATTTGAGGTTCAAAGAACAGGTACAAGAGAAGTGTAGTAAGCACAACGGCTGTGTAGTTATTGATTGGTTTTATCAAAATGCTTTGTATTGTAATTTTGATGATGTCTTGAAAACCATTATTTTCTTGAAGCTCCTCGTCTCTGCCTAGCATGTATATCATATGAATGAGTATAAGATAAGTCTGTTAAGTTTTAGGATCACTGAAAATGTAATAGCACTTCCTATGTGGTATGTGGTATGTGGTATGTGTTTTCCAAATGCAACAATCTCTCTTTCATTTATATTGAGAATGAGGCTAGGAGAGACATGTCCCTTCATGGGAAATGTCTATTCATTATTATGAGATTAATATAATGACAATTGATTATGTATATATATCAATATATATAATAATAATATCTATTAATATTATATATATTGGTATTTATATGTATGTGCATAATTTAATCTATTCTCATAATATTAATATCTCATTCGTTTTATCTGATCGAAGCTGCAAACATCAACACTCCCTCTTAGCTAGGGAAGATAAAATTCATCAAAATGCAATTCACAAAAGATCCATTACTTTTAAGAGAGAAGATATCACCTCATCGTGATAACTAGAGATATGGTTTGACCAAGAATATCAAGTCTCATGATATTCACCATAACTCAAAAAATATTTTAGATATCACCTCAATATGATATCAGAGATATGGTCTGACCGAGAATATCAAGTCTCATGATATTCACCATAACTCAAAATATTTTAGATATCACCTCAATATGATATCAGAGATATGGTTTGACCAAGAATATCAAGTCTCATGATATTCACCATAACCCAGAAAGTATTTTAGATATCACCTTGATATGATATTAGAGAGATGGTCTGACCAAGAATATCAAGTCTCATGATATTCACCATAACTCAAAAAATATTTTAGATATCACCTCAATATGATATCAGAGATACGGTGTGACCAAGAATATCAAGTCTCATGATATTCACCATAACTCAAAAATGTCCTATAGGTAATGTGCACATGTACCTTCAATAATACTTACCATAGGAACATTTATCATCTATCATGATCTGTTTCAGCCATCACAAGATGTCTATCACAATAGAAGGCCATGGTCCTTTTAAGGAACTCAATCCACCATGCAAGATATCATCTATTATGATCTGTTTCAGCCATCACAAGATGTCTATCATGATAGAAGATCAAGTTATTGTAAGATCGTCACCTTCCAATAACTTTAACAAATACAAGTGATAATCATTTGGAAGTCGTCACTTCCTCATGATGTAAATAGGGGGCAGGCCCATCAAAAAAAACATGGAGTCACACACATGAAATCCATCATGCCTCAGTGCAGAGGATGAAAACAAGGGATTTCACCTAGAACTTATCTCACAGAGAAGAACTTATTGAGCAGATACCAATTTGTTGATCTTTTTATCCAAGATTGCTTAAGATGAACTGTCAGATTCCCTCTGAGTCGGATATCAATCTTCTGAGCTCCTCATCCAAACTTACCTCTGAAAGAGTCAGACTCCCTCTGAATCTGATATCAATCTTATTTTTCCTGCAAGAGCATCATCGGAAAAGATCAAGGCAAATATCTCTTATAGTACGTATAGAATTACAGATGAGAGAAGACTACAATGATTAGATAAATGTAATATTCAAGGATAATAGATACTTATTTGCGCATCAACATCCTTGACACAAGTTGCTTCAATGAAGGTCCATATACATCAAATCAGAAAACACCTTCTTAGATTATTTGAGATACATCTCCCCTTTGAATTATCTCCCCACTAAGGATGGTTCAAATGGAAATGTAACATTGGTTATTATTCCCCCCCACAATGTTAAATTCCCACTCTTATATCGTTGGACAATTCTCATGTCTTCTTGTGAAATGACTTGATTGCTCCAAGAGAAGTGACACTATAATTAATGCTTGCTTTCTAGAAAGAGACACCCTTCCTTGAATACGTGCTTCTTTGTTAATGCTTGACCATGATCATAACAAATTAATGTATCTCTTTAATGAAAGCCGCTTTTAGGAATTTCACATAGACCTGTACACAATCGGTCATAACTTTTGAACCCGACACTTTCTCTCCAATCGCTCCGGTGAGATCGCAATTTGTTTATCACCAACATATCCAAAATTCAGCAAAATCCAACGGTGTATTTGTGAGATATGGTCCTTGTACTGAGACTGTATTTTCTGAGACAGTCACACATTCACCATCAACAAACTACTCTCTTACATTTGCAGCCTGGCTTTGATACCATGTTAAGTTTTAGGATCACTGAAAATGTAATAGCACTTCCTATATGGTATGTTTTCCAAATGCAACATTCTCTCTTTCATTTATTTTGAGAATGAGGCTAGGAGAGACATGTCCCTTCATGGGACATGTCTATTCATTATTACGAGATTAATATAATGACAATTGATTATATATATATATATAATAATAATAATAATAATATCTATTATTATTATATATATTGGTATGTATATGTATGTGCATAATTTAATCTATTCTCATAATATTAATATCTCATTCATTTTATCTGATCGAAGCTGCAAACATCAACAAAGTCCTGTATAAATAAGGTGTGTTTATTGGATAGTTTTTTGTTTGAATGCAATTGTTTTTCACATAGACAGGGAAGTATCATGATCAGGTCAAATTAATAGAAAGGAACAACCCTTCCAAGCCAAACACCACCGACCGGAAACATAGCAGGGAGAGGAAGCTGAGTAATTTCGGTTTATATAACCTGAAGTGGACCAGCTTGTGAACCCAAAACAGAATTAGCACATCTTGGGCAAAAAAACTGATGAGTGAACATCGGAAAGGAGAATTGAGAATGTTGAAATTTGTTCAGCATTTGGAGATAGTATTGACTTTTTCTTTTTCTTGGCTCCATGAGGAGGTTTCCCACATTGGGTTTTACTCCGCTTTTGATCTTGTGTGTGATGCTGTTTTCAGTTACCGCTCTATCTTTTTGGATTTGACTTTTTTTTCCATGTTTGGCTTGATTTTCATTTTTATTTTTGACTTGGTTTGTTGACTGCTTTCAGCATATTCACACTCAAGCTTTGAATGAAATCTTGGGCAAATGCTGCAGATCAGACAATGGAGCCTCATCAGGAGCATAAAGTACAGGAAGCTTTCAACATCTAGGGTTAATGCTCCATTTGCAAGGAAACGAGGTTAGAGAAACAGTCAACTTCTTAAGGGACCAACAAACAAATAGTATTTTGCATCAGAATCCGTGTAATGTCCCTTTCCTGGATTACCTTGTAATCTGCCCCAAATTCACAAAACCCAAACGACACAAGGAACACAATGTAATTAGAGATATATCTCTAATCTAGAATAAGATGAGATAAGCCTGCCTTGGAACCTGCAACCAAATTAGATAATAATATAATCATAATACATGTAATACATCCATTTTTTAGGGTTAAGAGAGAAATACACTTATAGTACATAATTCTCATGGGCTCAACCATAATGAGGGTTGAGATAGAAAGGATATGATGAGGTGCCCTAACTATCCCCGCCCTAGGCCCAAGAGTGGAAACTCTATCCCCCTTGGCTTCATGTGGTATCATCCATGCTCACGAGGTGGTGTACCTAGTGGAGCCTGTACACTGTTCCCCTTCATCACGCTATCCTTCTCTCCTCTTATGATCAAGACCCCTTTCTTAGTCACCTCAATAACTAACCCATATAGGTTTGAAGGCAAGATTGCAATAGGGTGCCCTTAACTTGACCCTATGCCCAAGAGCAGAATCCCTGTCCCCCTTGGCCTCATGCGGTCCTTAACCGATCTCATGAGGTGGTGTACCTAGTGAAGTTTCACTGTTCCCCCTCCTTGTACTTCCTCTCACTAATATGGTTGATTATTGCAGGTGTATGATATTGTCAATTGTATAGATATAAATATGCATTTACTTGCATATATTTATTTTAGTGTATAGATATGTTAGAGATAAAGTCTGCAAAATACATTGACATTCACATCCGTTCAAATATGCACAATGAGTACAATTATTCCTTCATACCAGAATGAATGAAGGTGTTATTACAACTTGATCTGCTGTAGACGATACTGTTAAATTAGCAATCAGATCTAACAATTATCAGATATTTGAACACAAAAGAAAACAATAGAACAATAACACAAGAGATTTACCCTGGGAAACCTCTATGAGGAAAAACCCAGCATTCAGAACAACTTAGTATTATTCTCAGAATTGTAAACACAATAACTCACAGTGATTTCAATGAGGATTTGCTGAGGATCCCTGATCCACGAAGCAATCCTCTGATTCGCTCTAGCTGAATACACTCAGGAAATCTCAAATTCTGAATATGTGTCTCAGTCTGAATCTGAACAACCACAGTATGATGTCTTCTTCCTTCTCAGTGCAGATCAGAATGTATTTGATGCCTTAAGTAAGATTTGTCTTTTTTGTATATGCATTCACAGATTCTTAAATGTCAAGTCGCTGTTAGATGAATCAGATTACTCCAGTTTGATCAGATTGCTGATATGTATCGGATTGAAATCACTGTGTGCTAATGTAGACTGTAGATCGCTGATGTGTTTGTAGATTACTGAACAATGTCTGAACAAAAATATGTAGATCGCTGATCAATGTATCACATAACTAATCGCAGTCTTCACTGATTGAAGGAGTTAATTTATGACTGGAAGAAATTCACATATGGCAGAGAGATCTCAGTATATCAGAGATTATTATTGCAAGCATTCATCAATTTTCTTTCACTCGAAAGTCGAATATATGAGGAAATGTCAATCATAATGTATGGTCGGCCTCCAAGGTCGACCTTGGATTTAATTTCCTTTTTGGCGCTTTAATATAGGGGAGGGCCCAACCCTTTAGTTTTCGATTTATTTTATTGTATTTATAAATACAATAGCCCGATATATTAAGTTAAATTAAAGACATA
>MU224419.1:772701-798697 GCA_018584345.1 Thuja plicata
GTTTTCTATTTCCTTCAGCTACAATTTACGTTTGTACTTATGCGATGGATGTATGTTTATGTATGTGATCATACTAGCTTCTATTTGATGATGTTATAGTGTTTTTAAGCTTTACTCAATAATGGGTGCCTGGAACAAGTTTTAAATCCTAAAAAATCTTTGTTTTTCATTTTGCCGAGTCGTCGCCGAGTCGTTGCTGAGTCATAGGCGAGTCGCGGGCCGAGTAGTCCTTGCCGAGTCATGGGCGGGTCCGAGTCTTGGAACTTTGATCTTAACTCATGCTTCTAGGCTGCATTAATATCAAAATATGTATATATATATAAAAAAAAAATTACATATTTTTGTACTAACGAACCCAAACCCAAACCCCTTTTCAAAATTTTGCTGTACCGGCGAACCGGTTCTTCAAACTTGAACTCTAATCGGCATCCCAGGTTCTTCCATATTGCTGTATCTCATTCCTTGGTGTCACTCGGTTATGGCAATGAGATGTTTTCAATCTCAGTTTATCAAATGGCTCCTGTATGGTAACCGCAGGTCATTTTTGTGCCATGGGAATGAGAAGATGGAACAACTCGTTTCATTACTGCTATCGGTTCATGCCTTTTCGGCATACTTCTTTCATACGTCTACCTTCCTTCATATCGTCTCCCTTATTGTATCTTGTCAGACGTGGCTGTTGCAGTTTAAATAAGGAACCGTTAATCTATGTGGAAGGTCGCGTTATTGGTGTCGGTGATTAAAGACTTGAGAATATGAAACGACTCTTAGAGACAACTGTCGTCATTTTCATGCACTTGGGAGTTAGTGATCACAACATTGATCCTTCTTGTTCCTTTGTTTTTGTGATTGGCGGTGATTCATGTGTTACGTTTTTTCTGAGGAATATAGAGTTGTCTTTCATTGGAGATCCATATTTATTGTTCGCAGAATCAGTATCATTGTGGTCTCTGTAGCATTGTTTTGGAGACTTTTATTTTGATAAATCATGCCTTTAGGAGTGGATTGAATCTTTAGCGTGTATTTGCAGGAGATAGTGTGAAGGTTGTTTTATTATTATTATCTCTGTATGCAGCATTTCGGTGTGTAGTTGCAAATCCACTATTTTGTAAGGGGAGTTCTGTTAATTCATTATTTTGTGTAAAAGCTCAAGAACTAGTGAGCTGTGTTCTGAGACTGTTTATTATTCAATAAAGGAGTTTTTTTTGGTGTGGCTGGATTTTTTTTCCCTCGAGTAGGAGGGTTTTCCCAGGGTATCTCTGGTGTTCTTGTGTTTTGTTTTATCTGTTCTTTGTTTCAATTCAATTCTGGTACTAAATTTAACATGGTATTCAGAGCGGGTTCTCCTGCCCGTGGGTGAGGTTTATGAGTACCAGAAATACAATCGGGTAAAGTGTGAAGTCTCTTTTGCAGAGAAATATGTAAGGGCTTGGTTAGAAGTAGAATTATTGGCAAGTAAATTTATTATATTCTAACCATTGTTTGGTTGAGCTCCATCGTTACAATTACAGATTGGGCGTTACTCCTGTAATTTCAGCTCCATAGCTTGATTTGACAGTCCTGAGTCATTTGGCATCCTGTAGCGCGTAGCTGTAGATGAAAGTGTGCAAATGAAATCGCAAACAACCAGAGTTGGCTGTGTGTGTGCGTTAACCATCTTGATTAGACGGTGAGAGTTAAGGAATAAAAGAAAACGGGTGTTGCGTGTTTCTTTATGGGGCTGGGAATTTGTAAATCATTACCATCTCCTTTTAGCCTCGTGTGTTACTTCTTTTTGTGCGGAACAAATTTTTTGTGAATTAAAAAGATCAGATGCCGTTGATTTTGGATGAGCCGTTTTCTTGGTGACAGAGTATATACAGGGTCGTGTGATGATTGCTAGACAACCATTGGCTGGGCATTTATGTAGAGCTGTCGATGCCATTTTAATGTGGGAGTCATTCTTTCGAATATATGAGTAGAATTGAAAAAGCAGCTGTATTGAGTGTTGTGTGTTGAGCATCGGTTTCTTTATAATAGGGCACTTTTTGGAGCTATGGCTCTAACTTCTATTACTGGGTGTGTGAAGTCATTCAAGTAATAACGTATCTTATGCGTTGGTAGAAACTTCTTCCTTCTGCCGCTTTTAATAGAGGAGTCATTTTTTGAAGGCTGTCATGGGTTACTTTGTTGTGTGCTAAAGCCGTCTATGGTAGTGTTGTGTGTGGCAATAATTATTTTCTGCCAATTTTTTTTTTCAGATAGAGAAGATTCTAAAGAGAGGCTGGGAGCTTTAGTGCTCTACATTTTGTGTGAGAATATATTCTGTTTATTTGAACTGAAAAGATGGAATGATATCATTGGAGGTGTGAAGGGTTTTAAGTATGAGTAGATAGGTTATTTTTGCTTTAGACTGGAATAACATTTTTGATGCAAAGTTCTCAGTGGGGGTGCAGTATTTTTGTGAAGTGGATATTTTTGATTGTTGTTTTTAGTCATTGTCAGCAGAAATATATATTGCAGGTGTGTGGATGTTTTCAAGTATGGACTTGTTGGAGTTGTGCTCAGAAGTTTTTGCTTGCAGAAGATGTCCATAATCTGAATTAAAACAACATATCCTATGTGTTGATTGTGTGGTGTTAAAAGTGGTGAGGTGTGTGTTCCACAATTTAATTATAATCTGCATTTGAGAAGTGCCGTGACTATTGTGATGACTAAAATCCAGAAGAAATCATTTGTAAAAATCCTGCCACTATATTGGTCCCCGTGAGTGCAGCAAAGTATGAAGAGATTATTATCAAATTCTTCATATTTCCGGTTGGAACATGTTGGTGTAATTAAATTTTCCTAATTACACTTTACTTAAGCTTACTTAGGATAATGCATTTACATATTAGTTTTCATGTAGACACATAAGAGTTTGCATCTTATTTTAGCACATGGCGTAGGAGAAACTCCACTTTATGTGTGAGATCCACCTTTAGTGCTCTTATCACATTATCATCCTCTCATTGTTGCACATACTTCATTGCACAATGGAGGATGATCCACCTTTGGTGGACATGTGGTTACACTTTGTCTAGTTGATAGGTTATCTCTTGCATCACTCCTAGTTATCATGCATTGCCAATATATTCAGGCACATCTACATTGTACTTAATTGATTATTATTGAATCAATCAATTGATCTTATCATATTTGTCTGTCATGTGCTATCTATTGAGCTTCTTGATCTTGGCATTTTTATTCTTTGCCTTAGGCAAATTCTTACAGAACAGATCTTTATTCCTCCCCGTGCCTGGCTGGAGCAAACGCTCGATCTCTCAAATCGTTGCCCTTCTCATATTGCCTGGGCAAGTGATATGGTTGGGTATTTTTCTTAAGCAGTAATAGCAGCTCGCCAAAATGGAATGTTTTGAGTCTTGTGCTGATCACAGGTTGGAGGTATTTGGATGTCTTGTACAGTAGCAAAGTGCTGACTTAGTTCTGGACAGCTATGTGGTACTGCCATTAGTGCAACTTCTGTGGTTCTATTATTCCAGATTGCTGAAGAAACAGTGATTTTGGAGGTGTTGACCTGTCCTGGAATAACTCGCACTAAGGAAGCATTAATTGCATAGCAAGGAGGGGAAGTCAATACATGCTATTCTTGAAAGCAGCTAGAACTAAAGGGTCAGAGAGACACTACAGTGATCTGAATCTTTAGTTGCAAAGATCAGGAAAGAACAATTGGTGGATTGTGAGGAAGATTAAGCAATTATTGAGATAAGTATTTTATTAGCACAATATTCAAGTTATTGCATATAAAAAAAATGATCTGCCTACAATACCCATATAATCTGTTCACTCTACAAAAATATAAAATTTATATATCTCACCATATACGAATTCCTCTTGGAAGAATATATAAAATTGCTTTCACTCTTCATTGTATTGCAGTTACAAAGTGAAGACCCTTCATTGTCTTGACCCTTCAATGTCTTGACTCTTCAATGTCTTGTCCCTTCAAGGCGAGGACCCTTCGATGACTTTAATAAAGAATAGATTATTTATGTATTTCAAATTTAGGAGAGAAAGATATCTCCCGAAGCTATATCTCCAACACTCCCTCTTAGCTAGGGAGGTATCTTCCAGATATCCACATAAGCACCAGAATCAAATTGTAGAACAAGAAAAGATCAGAACCAGATCGTAGAAGCAACCATTGCAGGTATGAAAGATAACTCCTGCAGCTACATATCGCCAACAGAACATAGACATCAACTTTACATAGCAAATATCACAAAGAGAATGCTGATGCAACCATCACAGGTATAGCAGATAGCTCCTGCAACTACCAATCTTCAACGAGGCCCATACAAATGTTGGCCTGATGTATGCATAATTGAAAATTCCTGATGGAAACATTAGGGATATACTCCTATTGGCAAAAATTTATATCGCATCCAGTTCTATGTTGGTTTCAGGTCTGAAATAGTACACAGCTGGATACTTGTTAAAAGGAATATCATTTTTTCAAATCTGCACAAAAAGGATATAGAATAAGTCATAAGGGTATCTGCCTTCCCAAGACTGTTGCAACCCCATATTATGGGTCATATGACAGCACTTGTGATTTTAAAATTTATGTTATTAGATAATGTAAATTGAAGCTACTTGTAAAAATTGAATGCACATTGATGTCTTGTATTGTTTACTGAAGACCAATTCTAGTTTATAATCATCTTTTCAATAGAAATATAGTAGTTTCTGTGATTGTGTTTTTAGAATTTGTTTCTGGTTTTGATTTGTAGGATAAGAAGTCTTTGACATTAGGTCCTGATGACAATCTTTACGTGGAGGGATTTGCTTCAAACGTTTTTGCAAAAGCTGACAAACAAGACAGAGCTGGAAGGGCAGACTTGTATGATCATTCAAACCATTTGAATTAGATTTACCAATGCATATTGCAATGCTTGTCAGTTATAATATATTTGATGACAGAGCAAAAACTTGCTTTAGATAATTAATATGAACTTTTCTTGGCATTTGACAACATTCCACGTGTATTTCAGAACCACTGCAAAGACTTTTTATGCAGCAAGTATATTTTTTGAGATCCTCAGCCAGTTCGGTGAAGTACAACCAGAGGTGAGTAGTTCTATCCTTGTGCTATAGTTTACCTTCACGGTTGTTTATATTATGCCACTAAAACTCTTCAGGACGTCAGAATTGTTATAGGTTCTCTTCTGGGCTCATTGCTATACTGAGATAGAAGTAGAGATTATCTGTAATTCTTGTATTCAGCTTTTTGATGGTTTCAGTCCTTACTCTATAGCCTTGATTTTTACTGCAAGCATCCATCTTATCAGATTTTGTTCTCAAAGACTTTAATTATCTGCAATTTAAATTGTAGATTATAACCAAATTTTATCTTTTAATATGACATTGAAAGGTTCTCTGATTTTCTAGACAATGGTTTTTGCAGATTGAGCAGAAACAGAAATATGCAATCTGGAAGGCTGCAGATATTCGTAAAGCAATAAAAGAAGGAAGGAGACCAGAACCAGGCCCTCCTGGTGGGGACCAAGATCTGTCAGGAACTGTGGATTCATCATGGGAGGGAAATGTACGTATATTGAAGTTACTGTTCTTAAAATTTTAATTGACTTGGAAAACCTCCAACATTTTTAGGAGCATTAAAATAATGAAGATAAAGGAAGAGTACTCGATGCCTCCACATTTCCTGAATACATAGATGTCCAAATTAGTGGAAGCAAATGCTTCTTATCAGTATATGTTTCTTATGTTGTTGAATTTTTGGTATCTTTAAGGTTTCTAGCTAAACTGGAGATATCGGCATATGATGCCTCATGAACATCTACAAATATTATTTGTTTGGTTTTTGTCCCATTGACATATGATGCTTCATGAGTGCCCACAAATATTATTTGCTTGATTTTTGTCCTATTGCCAAATTTGGAGATCATTTTCCCTGTAACATTGTTATTCTTGGATCTGTCTTTGTTGAAGATTGCACATTAAACTTTAGTAACAGGTTTTAAACTTCAAAGCATGGAGTGGATGACATTTACCTATTTGTGATGTTAATGGTGAATTTTTTGCTTGTCAGAGTCCTCCAGGACAGTTAAGACAAGAAAATTCTCAGGCAAGCCTAAAAGCTTCTGCAAGATCAGTGTCAGATGAAGGAACAAAACCAGAACCTTTATCACAGTTCCAAAGAAATCTTCAACATTATTCTGCAGATAATATGGAGCCACCTGCATCCTTTTCTGGACCAGATTATCAGAGAGTGGGGTCTCATTCTCAGGGTCCACAAGACTTTTCCCAAAGCCTCCCAGCTGTCCACTCCTCATCCTACTATGCTATGCAAGGAGGACCTCAAGATGCCTCTGGTGCTCAATTAGGTTCAGGGTATTCGTTCTCTCCATCACATGACACTGTGAATGCTTCCCAGCCTCTTAACTCAAATTATCAATCTTATTCAACAACACATGAAGGAAATATAGATTCTCAACCTGTGAACCATAACTCATACCCTTCCAATCCATCATTTTATCAAAATGTAAATGGAAATGTCCCTAGTTCAATCCCTTATCATGTAAATTCCTCTCCAAATCCAGAATTCCAATCCAATTTGCAGTACAATTCTGTTTCTGGTACAAATGCAGCATATGTTGAGTCAACACCACTCGAGCGTGCCACTAGTGTGCCAGCATTTGCCCCAGCAGCTGCATATTTCTATGACAGCAGTTACCAGCCACCTCCTGAAAAAATTGCTGAGGCACATAAAGCAGCAAGATTTGCAGTTGGAGCACTTGCTTTTGATGATGTACCCACTGCCGTTGAACATCTTAAGCGCTCACTGGAGTTGTTGACACTTCAATCAACTAGCCAGTAAGCCTGGCAATATTTCATTTGGGGTATTGTTTTTTCCAAATTTTAAGTAAGTTTGATTTGTCCACAGCATGGAATATGTATTAAAATATTAGTAAAAATTTCACTTTGCATTTAAGAGTAATCCACCTTTAGTTTGTTGAGATGGCAGTCCACATACATTTCTATTTTGATGAGTTGATTTTTCTTTTCTTCGTCTTGTTGATTTCGTTTTTCTTTTTAATTTTTTATTCATTAATAAACATTCCCAAAATCTTGACATGGATGTAGAGAAGTTGAGACTATTATGTATTTGAATTACTTGAACCAGTCAATACCATTTCAAAGGCACTTGAATGAAAATCTATTGTACCATGATGGCATATGAATGCCATAACATAAGGAGTCTTCTGTTAGCAAATTAAGGTTTACGTTTAATAAATTATTTGTTAGGTTAGTTGGGTGGGAGGTTATTCCCATATTGGGAAAATAATGGCTTTATAAAGCCAATCTATTGAATGTAATATGAGCCGAATGATTATAATAAATTTTTTCTTTAATTTTGCTTGCAATGTAAATCTTTTGGTCTTATTCTTTTGCTGCTTTACATTGGTATCAGAGTAGAATAAGGTCTTTGTGCCTGCGTAAAATGTGAAATTCCTATTGCTGGGCGTGGAGTTGAATTGAATAGAAGGTGATTAGTTGCAGAGAAGGCATTTAAAAGCAAGTAAATCTGCAAAAACAGAGATGTCTGGTGGCTGAGTTTTAATGTATGAGGTTACAATTATTTGTGTGCAAATTTTGTTGTGTATGGGTGCTGAATAGCTTCGTTGATGTAGAGGAGTTTAAATTGCATTTAAAATTCTCTTTTTTTTTTTCAGATTTTTAGATTTAATTTATTGGAGCCATAAATTATGTTGTCAATTGTGCTTTTGCAAAGGTTCAATACTGCTGCTGTTTGAATGTTTTAAAATTTTGGTGAGGACTTTCTGAATGAAGCAAAAGAAAAAGCTTGGAAATTAGAGCATATACTTTGTTAAAATAGCAATGGCAATTAAACAAGAATGGTGAAGGCAAAATAGCAGGCCATTGAATTTGACAGTGTTTTTATATAAGATTTTTTTTTAAGTTTAAAAACTTGAGGAGTTATAAGCCTATAAAATCATCATAAGGGTGCATTATCCATTGAATTTCACATTCAATGTTTTTCTTTTAATTTATGGTTCACACATATTGGTTATATTCTTGGGGTCATTTGTGCTTCACATTAGCAAGGGTTTAAAGGATTTCAGAGATTCATATGTCAAATTTGGTAGCTAGAGTGTAAAAATAATAAATTCGAGGTTGGAGGAAATGGAGGCAAGAGGACATCTATCATCCCGAGCTAGCTTCTCACTCGGGTGATTTATTGCATGAGAAGCATCTTTCAATGTCTAGCCCCCTTTAAGAGCAAGAGGGGGAACACAATGATTTGTTGGTTTGGGGATGATTGAATCACAAGCTTGGTGAAGAGTTGTTGGTCTATGGATAGTTGAATTCACAAACTAACTATGGATTGTTGAGTGTCGGTTAGATAATTAAAGCATTTGCCTAGACATGAGAAATGGGTTAATACTGATGCAAAGCTGGGTAATTAGAACATTTGCCTAGACGTGAGTAGTTTGAGTTGATGCTATGCAAAGCTGGATAATCAATACAATTGCTTAGACAAGAGAAGTTTGGATTAATGTTGATGCAGTGTTGGATAATTAGGGCATTTGCCCAGATAGAGAAGTTTGAGTTGATGCTGATGAAGAATTGGATAATCAAGACATTTGCCTAGACAGAGAAGTTTAGGTTGACATTGATACAGTTTTTTTTTTTTTTTTTTCAATGTAAATCTTTTGGTCTTATTCTTTGCTGCTCCATAGTCTTCCGATTTGATATTTAGAGCAAATATCGTTTTCTCTTTACAATTACTTTGTTTAAGTAAGACTGATGGATGATCAAGGTACATTTTAAATTAGCATTTATAATCACAAGTGATATTGGTTACACAGTCCAAATCTCTCTGATAATCAATTTAGAATTAGAATGCATATGCTTTTTTGTTACTTCACTGCCAAACAAAAATGATTAGTGTTTGACAACTTTTGTAGAACATTCATAGTTTACACTCATTATCTAGTATAGAAGTGAATCAGACTCCTCATCTCTGAACAACATTAAACTGAATCCTGGAATTGAAGAGAATCTTCAGATAAATCATTAAAGTGGTCTTTGTCTAAATATATTTTATTTTGCTGAGAGATTAGAAGTGAGAATTAGCTTCATGATTTTTGGGCTTGGCTCACATAAAAAGTTAAATGTTTGGAGCTATGAAATCTAGGGAGCAAGGGGTTTACCAGAAATTGAAAGCTTCCATACCTTAATGAGTGTTTACTAAAGCTAAATATTGTTTGTGCCTGTGTGCAATTTCATTTGAAAGATGTAGATTTGTAATGTCCCCTTCCAAATTCGTCCAAGAATTTGCTCTAGAATCATAAATACAACAGATTAGGGTTAGGGTTACATCTTTACCAAGTAAATTATCTCCTTTAAAAAATATGATCTTGGATTTGAATCCTACAACCATAACCACACACACACACAAACACACACACACACACATTCTTCCAACTATTAGGGTTACACAAGAATACATAGTATTCATATAATATCTATAATATTATTCAACACGTTTGGAGGAAAAGACATGATAGGTCCACCCAAAGCAATATTCACACTAAGCCCAAGAGTGGATTGATATCAGAGCCCTCTTGGCCTCAGTGGGCAGGCAACATGGACATCCACTGGGGTAGCCTACTTGATTGGGTGCTGGTGCTTTTACCTATCTATGACTCATCCCCCTAAAGACAAGAGCCATCATTGTAGAGTCAGAGAAGAGATTGTAAAGGGGTTTCTTGATTGTTCTATCTAAGCCCAAGAGCGGATTGATATCAGAGCCCTCTGGGCCCTAGGGGCAGTCAACATGGACATCCCTAAGGTTGCCTACTCGGATAACCATCTTATAATTTCCCTCTTACACCACCTACCTTTCATACAAGATGGGTTTCAGATAGTTTTGTTATCAGGCATATGCATTTTATATTCTATCATATGGATATACACATATAAAAGCTAATCATTATCTATTTATGCATAAGCAATATATATACCACAAAGTAGTTGTAAGACTATAGAATGCTAAGCAGAACAAATCTGGAAAGAATATCAGTCTGCTATTTTCAAGCCGGGTCTGATTATTAATCACTGTGAGAATGCTTGATGTATTTGCTGATGGACTTCTACAAGTTTGATCTTAAGTTTTTTGCTTCCTTGTTTTGAATGCTTCTTATTTGATTTGCTTATCTGCCCATATTAACTCTTCTAATTATTATCCCTTATCTGCAACCTTGTATCAGATTTCTTATTCTTTTTCGATGTTTGAGTGAGATTGCTGGTGTTAGATCCATGTCCTTCCCAATTCTTGAAATGAACTCTTTCCTATACCTTATTGGTGGATGGGTCCACCTTTCATAAGAATTGAGTCACCACTTTTCATTGTCACCTTTTGAGAATAATTATATATTTCCAAACTGATGATCGATGATCTGATATCTATTTATTATTTATTATTGATTACTCAATGAATCTCCCTATATCCCCCCTCTCTAAATGAGTTCTCCTTCCTTTTATACCCTCAACGTGAGGGAGAAGTGTCTCTTTCATATTTCTGCCCTTTTGAAGAGTCACAATTCTTCCTCTTAACCATTGGCTTAAACTTAATTTCATTTTAATTATTCTTGCTCTAGGAAATTGCTGCCTTACAAATGCTTATTTTATCGAGTCAGATATAATGAACACCATCATTTGTTCTAACCTTAGTGCTGTTTTATTTATTTGCTTTGAGAAATCACAGGTTTTCAGATTACTGGGTCGGCCTCCCTCATTTAGTCACTTATTAGCCCTTGCTCTTAATCTATTCGGCCCTTCCCATATTCATTACTTATCTGGGTCAGCCTTGCACTTGCTAAGTCACCCGGGTTACAATTATTATTTATTTTGCCCTTGGTGGGTTATGAGAACAATCGGGAATTTGTACCAAGCAAATAGATCTAATCAATTGGATTTAACATTATTGTGAAAAGGAAGAATGCGTCCTCAAAGGAATTCATTGACCTAGTTCTTTTGGGTCTCACAAGAACAAAGAAATAAATCTGACCAATGTTAAATGATGGTGTAGGCTGTTGTTTCCATCCTAATAACATGTTGACATTTTTATTGCTTGAAGTTAACAGTAAATTCACATCAAATGCATTAGTTTTCCACAATCCATGAATTGATGGTAGATTGTTTCAGGCTTCGATCGTGTAATTGTCATGACCCCCTTTCTGAAAGAGAAACAACAATATTTAAATTAAATATATGAATAAAATAATAATAACAAGAAATTAATATAATATGTATACAAATACATGTTTATAAATAATAATATTTAAGTTGAGTTTATGGCATTATAAACAATCAACATGATTAACAAATAGATCATCTTAAGATATGCGGACGATATGGGAGTCATAAGAAGCAATGATGAACAATAAACCGCCTATGAGTAAGATTATCTTGAAGATATTGAGCAACATAGAAGCATATATATATATATATATATATATATATATATATATATATATATATATATATATATATATATAGCCTCTAAATATAGAATTTTTATAATAATTAAATGATAAAATATTATTAAATAAATAGTAATAATGTATTAGTTAATATATATATTAATCATTAATATTAAATACACAATTAATAATATCAATAATTGAATAAATATACAATTAGTAATGATTAATAATTAATAATATTACAATTAATAATATTATAATTAATATTTAATCAATAATTAATAAGATTAGCATCCTCCCAAAAGGCTAGCATCCTCAAAACCCCTACCATAAGAGCCTTTTGCATATGCGATGAAGAACGCCTCGATCAAGAGTTGGCTCACCTTTGTAGGGCCTTCAAATTTATTGGCTACAACAAGAAGCAAATTTCTAGAGCCTTTAACCAAGCCAAAAACCGTTTCATTTACAGGCCTTACCTAACCCAACCTCAACCTCTCCCCTCCCCTTTGCCTTCCTCTTCTATATTGAAGGCATCTCTCACAAAATTTCCAAGATTTTGGGAAAAAAAAGACCTTCACTATGTCTTAAAGCCAATTTCTACTCTAAGAATTTGTATCCCTTATGTCAAAGACTCAAGAGACATTCTTTTGGACTTGGGAGTGTATAGGGTGGTTAGCTCCTATGATACTCCTTGTTAGCTACCAAATGCCACATATTTCTTGAAAATACTCAAATTTTGTTCAGAGAGGACATCATCTTCAAGAGGAAATTCAAAGAAGCCATTAAAATCAATAAACACCCCTCAAACCTAAACTAGGACGAGGGTTGGGGTCTTAGCTCTTCTTGGCACTTGTTACTTTCCAACCATAGTAATCACCATAGCCATCTAGCCTAAGCCCCCTGCCCCCCCTCCCCCTCCACGTCCCCCTCATAGGTTACAAGGTCTCTCTCACTTCCTATTCTTTTCGTTGGTGAGTATGTCCTCCTCTTCTATTTTCTTCCTTATCCCCCCTCCCTATCTTCCCTCGAGGATCCTTCTTGCTCTTGCGGATTCCCCCCGCTTCCCGCCCGCCCCCCCTCTCACTTTTAGACCTTCATTTTTTTAGTTTTTCGGTGTATATATTTTAAGTGTAGTGTTGATCTTTTTTCCTTCCTCTTTTGTAATTGATTTGTTACACACACACACACACACAAATATATATAATTTTAAATGTTATATATGTGTATGTACATATTTATAATTTAAAAAGGTTACACACAAATATATGTGAGATTATTTTCATTTATATATCCTCTCATTTTTGCATTTATATATATGTTCATTATTATATATTTTTGATTATTTTCATTTATTTGTGGTTTCATATATATATATATATATATATATATATATATATGCTCATTATTATTTTTATTGCATTTATATTTATATATACATATACATATATTCTAATTTGAAGGTTTCTCCTTTAACTTTAGGATTTTTTTTTTAAAAAAAAATTCTTTTGTTTCTTTTTACTCTAGGTTTGTATGTATTTTGTACAGTAGCTATCTGTATAAGCATCAATGCTTGGCTCTATGACTCCCAACTCATGATTCTTGCAAGTAAAATGACTAATTGATGATGATTTGATCCTCCTTCTTCTTCGAGCTCTACAGACTCAGGTGGGTGTACCTCTTGACTTATTATTTCAATAAATCAGACAGTGGATTAAGGATTTTCATCCTTCTTCTTTTCGAGCTCAGAGGCTCAGGTAGGCTAACCTAACGAATTTAGTTATTTAATGAATCAATAATAATGTCTGTATTCTTTAATGCAAATCCTAGGCATCTATGCTCTTAAGTAGAAAATAAAAGATTGTTCAATATTTTGATGGATTGATGATGATCATTACTAGACCAGTAGAGACCAGTGCCTTATTCATTGGGCAAAGAGTCCAAAGAAGATATATCCACAGAAACTTATTAATAATAACACACCCAAAACCCAGGTGAAATGCCTTACAAGTCACCCTCTCATTCCCATACCTATGTATCAAATTCTTATGAAAGTCTGGAACTCTCTTAAACTACCCTTAAGACTTACTCTCTCCTTGAAAGAAACTTAAAAACAATCTCACAGTTACCTAATAACTAGTGTATTTAAAATGCCTTACAGATTTAATACACAAAAATTCAAAGACAAGCACATGAAGACATCACAGATATGCAAAAGGAAATCCTACTGTATTCTCATTAAAATCCCTCTGTTTCAATACATCATAATGACAAAAGCTTTTGTAAATAGACTCAAATTTAGAAAACTACCCAATAGCATTAATTTCACTATCCTTGTAACAATGGAGAAGACATAAGATATAGAGAAAGGGAAAACCAAAATTAACCCTAACTGACACCTGTCTGTTTTCAAGAAAGTTCTGCAAATATCTTCTTTCCTCCAAAAATTTGATTTGATTTCTCTCCTTTGAAATGCCTTTGATATGCAATCATTCTGCCTAACAAACTTGATTCCACTCGCCTCTTCAAAATCTGAAAATCTTCAAGCATGCCTTTGAAATATGATTTCATTGTGCCTTTGAAAATTGCCTTCCGTGAATGCTCCTTCATGCTTTGAAGATAAATTGCAATGTTTTAAAAACATTATAAGACTGTGCAGATTTAAATCCTATATCTCCATTTAATCTCTGATATTTGTCTTTGAACTATATAGTCTTTTCCCTTTTATTATTCCTGCACTTTATATATTTGTCCCTGCACTTTTATCTTGCATTTTCTCTCTTTTATGCATATTTTGCCCAGAATTCACAAGATTTTGCCACTTCTTATGTGTTGGTTCCCTCTTAAGTCTACCTGGGTTCATTTGGAGATTTAGAGACTACCTTTATCTCCTAATCTCTAAATGAGTTTCTTGACCTTGGGTTTATCTAGAGATTGGGAGATTGCCTTTATCTCTAGATCTCTGAATCGTTTTCTTGACCTTGGGTTTATCTGGAGACTTGGAGACAAGCTCTATCTCTAGATCTCTGAATGAACTCAACTTGAACTCAACTTTAACCATGATTCGATTTGGAGATTAGGAGACTAGTCTATCTCTAAATCTCTGAATACTTTCCTTGACCCTGATTAGATCTAGAGACTTGGAGACGACCTTTGATCTCTAAATCTCTGAATAAACTTGACCTTAACCCCGCTCTGACCCTAGGTTGATATGGAGACTAGTGTATCTCTAGATCTCTGAATGCTGGTGCTGACCCTGGGTTTATCTGGAGAATTGGAGACAATCTTTGATCTCTTAATCTCTGAATAAACTTGACTTAGACTCATCCTTAACCTCGGGTTCATCTGGAGATTGGGAGACAAGCTTACATTTGAATCTCTGAATCATTTTGTTGACCATGGTTAGATTGGGAGATTGCGAGACAACCCTTGATCTTGATACGATTAGATGGCTCGCACTGAATCTCAGAATGTTTCAGACTTAAGCGCCAGCATCAAGAGATCTGGCGCGCGACTTGTTGACTACTATCTTTGAATGTTTCAGACTTAACCGCTAGCATCTGGAGATCTGGCATGCGGCTTGTTGACTGCTATCTCCGAATCTCAGAATGTCAGCTCTAACCGCAGTTAAGTCTAGAGATCTAGCGCGTGGCTTGTTGACTGCTATCTCCAAATCTCGGAATGTCAGCTCTGATCATGGTTAAGTCTAGAGATCTGGCGCGCAACTTGTTGACTGCTATCTCCAAATCTCAGAACGCGGCCCATCTGCCATGTGTCACTGTCTCTTCTTCTCACAGGTCCCACCAAAACATGTTTGCTTCTGAAGTCGCTTGGCTAGCACACAAACCAAGGCACCTCCCGTGCGTGGGCACGTCGTCTCGAGCCTTTGGGCTCTTTCTTCACATTACAATGTAAGTGGTTTATCTTTTAAACACCTCGGTTGTCCATTTTCGCATCAATGCAGGACTAATGTTTTTTAAGTTTTAAAGTCTTCTGTGCATGCGAGCCCAAAAATGTGGTTTATTATCCCTCCTCCGGTGAGCGCAACATTCCTTGGCTAAGGGGCCCGCCAACGAGCCTCTTGGCTCTTTCTTTACATAACATCCATGCATTTTTCTATATAAACATTTAAAACTTCCATCTTCCCATGCATGTGGGATAATGGTTTTACTGGTTGTGCATGCTTTTTCTTCAACACCATGCACTAGCTTCATTCTTCAAACATTACACATGTATGGCTTTTACATCTGCCAACACTCCTCTTTTCTAACTTACGTAGACTCCCTCCTATTTGGCACAACTTCCTCCATGCTTGGAATTGCGTAGTCCTCCAATGTTCTTTACATCTACCAATGACATTGGCCTGAAATGCTTTTTAATGTTTTTGATGCCATCTCCTTCATGCGCAGGCTTTTGTGCTTGGTTTTACATCTGCCATTTGCATTGGCATTTGAAAGTTTGATCTTTTTGAATTATTTTTAAAACGCAACCCCTTCTCCAAACTTTAGCGCAACCTATTTTAATACCTCCATGCCTTTAGCTTGCATAGAATTTTGTGAAATACACCTGCTAAATATGTTTGCTTGAAAGCTTTAATGAAATTTTTGTCTTATGTTGCGCAGATACTCCATAATACTATGCGCAAGACCCTCTTGGTATTGCGCTGCCACTTCTTGCTAGATCCTTGGTTTCTCCTTTCTGGCTTGCGCATGTTAAAATAGGTAGACACCTATTCTCCCAAGAACACCTGCATGCAAACCTGTCACATGGAAGAAACAAGATACATAAGACAGAAGAAGCTAGGGCAGCCAAAAAGCCAGAGACATGATATCCATGTTGAAAGAATGACTTTCTATTATCAACAAAAATGAATACAATACAATCTCCTTACTGAAATGCAAAGCGGTGAATCCTTATAAAAGAATACCAAAACCCTAAAGGGAAAACCCTAAATGAGATGCCTAAGTTTAACTTAAGCGTAGAGTATAATAGACTAATAATTAAATGAATTAATTATTAGCTATAATATGACTACTCTAACACCCCCCCCTTAAGTGTAACTTAGGGAGAAGCTAAACAACTAAGGACTAAAGGATGCATGAAAACAAAATGCATGAAAGGAACTATGGGTCCCGACAACTAGGCCTGATCAGGCACCCAAGTACAATAAATAAACTAGATGAAGGAAACTAAGCCTCCAATCTAGGGAAAGTCTCAAAGAAAGGAACAAGAATGAGCAAGAAGCATCTCCAAAGCAAGAAGCTGTAAACTCTGTCAGAAGTAGTTGCTGGAACTCCCACTAAAGTGCATGACCAGGTAGAGAAGACAAAGTCTGAAGAGCTGATCAATCGAACCAAGGAAGCAATAGAACCAACAGGTGACCCCCCCCATAATGTGAACAGGGAGAGGTGACAGGAACACTAAGATGCATTGCCAGAAACATCTGCAGAAAGAAGAATCAAGAACACCAACAGTGCAACATAAGTACAAGCACAGGATAAAGGGCAGTGTCACTGACACACAACATGGGCTAATGTCGTGGAAGGTACGCTCACTTGACAAAGGTGGATGAGCACAAAACGATAAAACATCATAACCCCCCATGACACTTTATAACTGAGTGCGAGTACAAAAAATACACAAGGTGCTCGAAATCCCAGATATACAGAAGTAGGCACTTTATCTTAGTGCGTTTACAGAATAAAGAATGCTACAGAAGAGAAGAATACAAGCTCAAAAGTCAGAAAGAAGAGTGAGCCAGAAATATCAGAAGAAGAGATCCTAGAACCTGTAGAACCCAAGTAATCTGTCAGAGTGCGAAAGATTCCAAACTCAGAGGAGAGAGAACCTGGAGCAGAATCTAGAAAAAAGACCCCTGCAACTGAATAACTTATTGAACCAGCTTTCCGATGATATCTGGTTTGCCAAAAATAGAGTCTGGATGAGCAAGATAGGGCTCCCGGAAGGCAAAAGGCAGACATTAGACTTTGACAGCAAAAAACACTGTCAAAATGGTAGAGCCAAAATTCATAATCACCATAATCAGAAAGAGCTCAGAAAGAGCTTTCCGACAATATAACAAAGTCCAAAAAAGGCCTCCGTATACTCCAGATAAAGCGAAAAAGGTGAGAAGGGCCCAAAAATGCTCCAAAAACAAGCTTTAAGCCCCTAGGGCTAAAAAAAATTGGGCCCCTGGGTGCATGGGGTGGAGCCCCCGGTCTCCCATAGGACCGACCGCTTGCAAAGAGGGGGCTAAAAGGGGCCTGGGCGGCGCGGAGGCGGAGGAGCGCCGACGGAGCGGAGCACTAGGCAGAGCGGCTGGGGGGAGCTGGGCGGAGCGGCGCCTGTGCAGATGACCCCAGAGCGGAGCGGCGGTGGGTCGAGCGGCGGGGGCTGCGGAGGGCGGCGGGGGCCGTGGAGGGCGGTCGGGGGCAGGAGCGGCGGGGGCCGGGGAGCACAGGGGTCGACGGAGCTGGGCTAGTGGGGGCCGCTGCCAGAGGCGCCCGCAGCCGGTGGTGGAGGTGCGGCGGTGGCGCCCAAAAAATTTGCACTGACTGCGTAATAAAACGCATAAAAAAACTATTAAAAAATTATTTTTTTGAATTTTTCTCTCGAAAAACGTGCCTGTACGGCCCTAAAGGGCCAAAAAAATTCTCTCAGACGCTCCGGTGTCCAAATCGGATGTGTTTTATATGGATTCTGGGGTTTTTGGGCCTTTTGGACACAACCGTGAGGTCGGTTTTGGTCCAAAGTGCTCCAAAAAATAGAGACCCCCCAGATCCAATAAAAACTACCAAAGAAAGACTGAAAGCTTCAAACCCTCGTACCGCGAAGAGCTTGCTTCAATAAAACCAGAACAACGAGCCGCAGGAAAGCTCTGATACCATGTTAAAATAGGTAGACACCTATTCTCCGAAGAACACCTGCATGCAAACCTGTCACATGGAAGAAGCAATATACAGAAGACAGAAGAAGCTAGGGCGGCCAAAAAGCCAGAGACATGATATCCATGTTGAAAGAATGACTTTCTATTATCAACAAAAATGAATATAATACAATCTCCTTACTGAAATGCAAAGCGGTGAATCCTTATAAAAGGATACCGAAACCCTAAAAGGAAAACCCTAAATGAGATGCCTAAGTTTAACTTAAGCGTAGAGTATAATAGACTAATAATTAAATGAATTAATTATTAGCTATAATATGACTACTCTAACAACGTGGACACCTATCTGCCACTATGCATTGGTTGAAATGTTTTTAAAGTCCTTTTGTTTATTGCATGCGCAAACACTCCACCATTTCATTTGCATTGTGTTAGGCAGTTAACATGCCTTGTCTATGCTTCTGCCTACATGCTGTGCAGACTTCTTATTATTCATTGCAATGTCTTTCTTTCCATTGGGCAAGCCTCTCTCTCATATACCATGCGCAATCCATTGAATGCCAAACACTCGTCGCTTGCATTTAACTTGAATTTTTTTAAAGTCTTTTTCTTAATCTTTGCGTAGACACTTCTCCTTTCATTCAATGGCTCCACATCTTACATTTGTTCATGCTTCCAAGCAATTACCTCTGCCAATTGCATTCCACTTTGTCCACACGCCACCTCCTTCTGTTTTTATTTTGCAGGCTCTGATAGCCTTACACCATTTAAAGTAGCTTGAAAGCCCCCTTTTAAAAGCTCTCTTTATTATTCATGTGCTGACTTTCTGATTTGTCTCCTGTGCAGGAGGATGCTGACATATTTGTAGAATTCGGCACTGTACCTCCTTGGCATTCTGTCAAAAAGTTCACATACCTTGTCCATGATTCCACATTTGGCATTACAGTGCTCTTTGACATTTTATTTAAGCATGTTCAAACAATTATTTGCCTGTGACTCCTCATTTTGCTTTGAGGCTTAAATCACATTTCTTTGTAAGCCTTTTCTTCAAATAATCACTCTTCAAATAACTTAAACGGGGCCTTCAGTGCAATCACTTCATAAATCATTGAAGTGGTAGCCATTAAAAACAACTCTTTATATTTTTGCAAAGTGATCTCAATAATAGCATCTGGCCTCTGGAACCGGCTTTAAAAACTAACTAAAAGAATTCCTAGGGTACTCAGATTTGGAAGACATAGAGACTTTCATGTTTATTATCACTCTTCAAAAACTTATCTCCACAATGCTTTCAGAGGCAGACAATTTTAATCTCCAAAGTTGACCGTTTACTTCAGACTGGAAAAGACACTTGCAAACACGGTGGAAGCTGTTTCGGGAAATGACCTTGAACAAATGGCAAAACAACCCCTGAGACTCCACTCCTGATTTTGATAGAAGACTCACATACAAGGAGTATAGACCCGCAACTGGCATCCCAAGACAACCATCTAATGCAAAGTTACAACCCTCTGAAAATAGCTACTCTGTAAAATTAATTCTGTCGAATACTAGTGATTTGCAGAAATTGCTTTTGGATTTGCCTTCACAAACCCACTAAATAAGACCCCTATAGTTTGGAACCTTGAACATAGATTCACTCTCACACAAGGAATATGAAACTTCAATCAGCTCGCTTTGATGATCAACTGGTCAAGCGACATTAATTTGCAAAGTTAGCACTTCAAAACTTTTTGAACTCAAACACAATGAAACTACATAAATCTGATTTGGAATCGGCTGGGCAAAGTGGTCAAATGGATTGACCATGATCTAAAACTCTTCATGGAGTTACACTTCCATGTTTTCAATATGGGGGAACACTCAATTCCTCATTTTTATGAACTGGGTACAAATTCTAGGACCTCAAAGTAGGACACTTCATAATTTTGCATTCACATTCAGAGAAATTGAATAAATTGCAAACGGAAAGACTATGGGAAACTTGTCACAAGAACTCAGGGATCTGGAAATGGGCATAAAGGTTCACTTTCATTCCTAAAACATCCTGGAACACTCCATAATGTCATGCCTATCCGTCCACTCAAAGATGCAAACCTCCAAAGTAGGTCACTTAATGACAACTGCAAACATGCACAAGTGCAGATTTGGATCAACACCTCCAAATGACTATCTCCAAAACACATCAAAATTGAATTTTGAGGGTTGAAACCCACTATAATTTCTCTATGAAAGGTGCTAAACACACTCTCCAAGCACTTTCTCAATCCAAGCTCTGGGTCTCAATTTATATGCATGTAAAGTAGGCACTTTCAAAAGCATTTTTGGGGTAGTGACTTGTGCCTTAGAGAAATTTCCACTTAGCGACTCTAACATTTATCCGAAATTTTAGAGCTCCAATAGTGGCTCTGATTGGGGATGCGTGCCCCATGTGGGCATGCAGAGAACTTAGAATCTCTTGGTACAACAGACCATTCAAAAGCAAATTAGACTTTTTCACTTCTCTTCTCTGTTCAAAAACTGGGATCCTTATTGAAAACTAAACACACCACACGACTGAAAGCAAAGCAACTGTACAAACACAAACATTATTTACAAAAGGCCTGAAGCCCCAAAAATGAAATCAGTCTTTACCTCTGTCAAACATCTGATTTTCATCTCCATAGATCAAAGGTAGGCTGAAATTGTTACTTCCTGCAGCATGATTAAAAACACTGTCAAATATCCTCAGGATATCATATAAAAAATAATCAGCATTTTCTCTGTTATTAGGTGCTAGGAAACTTCTCATGTATTGTAAGTGCTGATCATTATGTGACCAAAATATCACACCCTTCACTATCATTGACTTGCTGAAAACAGAAATACTCCAACTCCTTCACATAGCTGGAATCAAATACATCTCGAAAACTAGTTTGCACTACAAGACAAGTCTCTTTTATAACAACACTTCGCAAACTAGAATCGAACATCTCTAAACAAAAATTTGACTGCACAAGATCAGAGACATCTTGCTGATCACAGCTCCTATCAGCATCTTGTAAAGAAATATTGTCAATCAACGACTCAACTATTATTTGCAAATCTAAGAAAGCACATTCAGATTCATCCCTTTCTTTAGCATCATGATGTACACAAGAATCCATGACACTAAACTTGTCAAAATCTGAATATATACTTGTTATGTGTTTGAATGTGACCTCTAAATCAGGCACAAACCCAACATAGTCCTTACTCAATCATTCAATTTGCAAAGATGAACATGAATTGTCCATTTCGCAAACTTGATTGAAGCGACCTGTTGCCTACTAATTAGTTGGGGATGTCAAATTTACTCTCAGAACGAGAGCCAACAAGCTTGACCATTACTAAAATGGAGGATTTCTAAAGCATGAAAAGTAAGCAAATTGCCATTAATCTATGAAAGAAAATGCAATTAATCTAGAAATGAAGTGTCATTAAATTAGAATTGAAATGCATATTAATCTAGAAAGCTTGAGAGATGATGAAATTAAGCTAATAAATATGTAAGCAAACTACATTAAAATGCAACATATTACTAATCCAAATGATAATAAACTAATTATGCAACAAAACTCAAAAGCATGAAAATCAAGACAAAATTAGCTATAGTTTTGATACTCTTCAATTCCTCCCCTCAAATGAAGAAATAAGGCCCATGATATAGAAGAACCATGGAAAGAGGGTGAAGAGTTTCTTGAAAAGAAACGGTTGCCTCTTCATTTTCATGGATGGAGATTGAGACAAGAATGCAAGAATTATTTAATTAAAAGAGTAGATTATTGCCACATGAGTGACCTTTCATATAGAATTATGGAATTCTTTTTGAGGATAATCCATTCAAACAATTAAATAACTATTCAATTCCTTTTGGTGTATATTAGCTAAAGGGGGTGGAATTAATTTAATTTAAAAGCACCTAGGACTTTAGAATTAAGCTAATTAATCATAGGGATTTTTAGCTAATAAACTTTGATAATTTAGGAATTAAATATAGTGTTAGATTTATGCAAATTTAGGTTTTCTGCATTTGAGACTAAGTCAATTAAAGTCAAATAGAAAGGAGAATTTGCCTAGTATAATAGGAATTCGATGATGAGAAATTGAAGGAGCACCAAAATTGATTGGAATTATAAGGTGCCAATTTTGGGGTGTTACATTTTACCCCTCTTTGAATTGATGTGCTAGTAGCGCATTGATTCAAAGAATAGTCTGATGTGAAGATGAAGATTTCAGAAGTCTAGGTTATGTTGTCAAGACACCGATCAGATCGAGAAGCAGAATCATCCGAGAGAAGATCAGAATCAGGGTTAGATTGCCCCAATGTCCGCTGATAGCCAATGAAGATCTAGGGCTATCTCCAGAATCAGGGTTAGATTGCCCGAATACGAAGATTAGCCTTCCGAGATCTAGGTTAGGTTGCCTAGATAACAATCTAAAGAGATTTTGAGAGCCATCTTCGGAACGAAGCATAACTTTCAAGAATTAGGGTTAGATTACCCCAATACCTAATAAGATTTCAAGAATCATCTCCAGAATGAAGCTTGATCCTTGAGGATCCGAGTTAGATTGCTCAGATACCTAGAAAGATAGATGACAAGATGCGAGACATCAAGATGCCTCTAGAGATTCAAGATCATGGAATATCCAATTTTGACCATAAGGTACAAAAAATTGAATATGCCCCAAGTGATGAGATGCTCCTAGCGATGGGGACTTTTGATTCATATAAGACTGATTCGAGAATAATGGGAAAAGATTCAGTGATGCAATCATCCTGCCCCCTCGGGAGAGAAATCAAAAGATGACACATCATAAAGATGATGAGAGTGAGAAATCATAGATAGAAATAAGATCAAAGATCCAAAGAAATCAGAGAGAGATCAAGAGAAGGCATAATCGATTTGGAGTGATCAGGAGGTCATGTTGACTAGGTTTGACCATAGTTGACCAAGTTTGACTAGAATTGACTAGAGTTGACTTTGATGAAAAGATTACAGAAATTGAGAAAATGATGATGAGAGATGATTTTGACAAGAAAGCAACGTCAGAAAGTCAACTGCACAAGCGTCCGATCGTGTCGGTCCCAAAATTTAAAACATGATTTCGAGCTACTTAGGAGTGTCAGATTTTGATTTCGATCACGAAAATGGATTCAGAACGGTCCATTTAGCCAAGGGTGCAATTTTCGTGGAAAACAAAGCACTTTTAAAAATTAGGTCAAAAGCTATATAAGGCCTGGAGGGGTCATTTTCAAATCATTATTCACCTTTTGACTTTAGTGATGGTGAGAGCTCCCGCTGACATTGATAGCATTCCCGTGCATACACACCGATTCTAGCGCTCCCAATGACACAACTGGCCATCGGAGTACTACGCACCTGTAAGTAATCACAACATTATCCTGCATTTCAAATTTTTATCAATTTTATAGCATTTTAGCATGTTTTTAAGCCTTTTAAGGTCTGCCACGTCCAATCTCGCATGAGGGAATAGTTTCCTCGCGCTGGCCTAGATCGCCTTTCGTGCGAGGAATTAGATTCCTCGCGCAGAACAGGGATTCTTCGCGCGGGTCCCTCCCTTGCGCTTGCGCGAGATTTCAAGAATCTCGCGCGAGAAGACATCCTGTCTCGCGTGAGTTAGAAAGCTCGCGTGGGAAAAGAGTTTCCTCGCATGGAAAACTTGCTTAATTCAAAAAGTTGTCATTTTTTTATGCCGCAGAGTCAGCCAGTTACAATGTCTCAAGAATGTGTTTAGGATAGGTCCATAGCTATATTTTTCTATCATTGCTTTGAAAAACATCTTCATGTTGAGGTACTGATGCAATTTCGTCGCTTTCTTTGCAGGTTGACTTCCCTGATATCGCGTTCTGGTCACATCATCCTGTCATGGGTGAGTTACTGCAGAGACTGTCAGATGCTGATGGTGCCCATATTGACGGGATCAGATTGTCATACCTTCGTGATGCACCCAATATTCGGGTAAATCATGGTCTATTGGGTGCACTGGTTGAGCGTTTCCATTCAGAGATGAACACATTTCATTTGCCGCAGGGGGAGATGACAGTTACTCCCGAGGACATTTACAGGATTCTGAGAGTACCTTTTCACGGAGCTCGTGTGGAGTATGATACTCAGCCGAGAGCAAGTACACTTGCACTGAGAGTAGTCTTCTGAGACGATCTAGTGATGGGTCGGGCCATTTCTTGGGAGGATTTGATTCGCAGCTACGACGCAGATCACCCACTGGCGGTTGACTTGGCACTTTTCTTGAGTTGCCACTTGGTGCCTGATCGAGGGCAGCACGAGTTGGAGTGCAGTTGGGGCGGCATGTTGCAGAGGATCCTTGCTACACCTGCAGTGACTTTCGGATGGGGCGAGTGCATGCTCGCTTAGATGTATCATGAGATGCACGAGATTGTGTATCGGGGTGCACGGACCATGGCGGTGGGAGTCGTCATTCTTCAGATCTAGGCCTGGGAGCACCTTCCCATATGTAGGCCGATTTTCCATGACACACGGTAGCCTTTGGAGCTGTATATATATAGGTAAGCAGGTCTTATGACCCAGCCTGCGCTGGGTAAGACAGAGCAGTGGCGGGCTCAGATAGATGACATGGCAATAGTCGTATGGCGGCCTTGGATAGCCACAGGTATGGGATGATGCACGGTACGAGCTGTCGTATATGTTCTATTCACATCCTTTGAGCGGGCATGCCATCAGTGTCATTGAGCGTTTCTTACTCACACGAGTGTTGCGCTAGTTCGGGAGACCTCAGGATGTCTCACAGGATTTTTTCACTTATGCCCGATTTGTCGATGAGATGAAGAAGGGTTGGCAGAGACAGCTGGACAAAGGCCGGAGTATGATAGATGCTCGAGTACCACCAGCTAGGTGGGATTACATGGTCGGAGTGACGAATGCAGGTATGACACCTGCATATAGGGACCACATATTAGCACACCCATTCCCGAGATATACAGATCCTGTTGGCCCAATCCCCCATGTACAACAACAGGCACATCAGCTGCCCTTGCAGCAACATGCATAGTAGCCGCCATTGCAGCAATAGGCACAAAAGCTACCCTTTCAACAGCAGGAGAGGGTAGTACGACTGAGGAATGAGAAGATTCCTATCCCCACTAGACCTACGGGGTCAGATGCAGGTGCCGGGTGCAGTGGTAGTCAGCAGGGAGAGGACACCATCATGGTTGATACTGTTCTGATTGATCCACAGGAAGGTGGACAGGTGGCGTAGTTACAGGAGGCTCTCCAGAGGGTTTGAGAGAGAGCTAGACATTCGCAGAGGGAGCGAGATGACTTCCATACACACGTGATCATTCAGGAGACTCAGGTAGCTGAGTGAGACTGAGAGATCCTAAAGTTACAGGAGGCACTGGCTAGATCACAGATAGAGATGCGGTACGAGGCTGCTCAGGCAGCTTATTACTATGCTGCTTACATGATTGCAGTTCTTGAGGCAAAAGATCAGGTTCAACCATTTTCAGAGTATGCTGGGGCACGGGCCGCTCCACAGGGACCACCTCCACCGTTACCACCTCCTCAGTAGCAGGGTA
>MU224419.1:819360-854060 GCA_018584345.1 Thuja plicata
ATTTTAATGTAGTTTGCTTACATATTTAGTAGCTTAATTTCATCATCTCTCAAGCTTTCTAGATTAATATGCATTTCAATTCTAGTTTAATGACACTTCATTTCTAGATTAATTGCATTTTCTTTCACAGATTAATGGCAATTTGCTTACCTTTAATGCTTTAGAAATCCTCCATTTTAGTGATGGTCAAGGTTGTTGGCTCTCGTTCTGAGAGTAAATTTGCCATCCCCAACTAATTAGGAGGCAACAGGTCGCTTCAATCAAGTTTGTGAAATGGACAATTCACGTTCATCTTTGCAAATTGAATGAATAAGGACTATGTTGGGTTTTTGCCTGATTTAGAGGTCACATTCAAGCACATAACAACTTGTGCCTTAGATAAATTTACACTTGGCCACTCTAAAATTTATCCAGAATTTTAGAGCTCCAACAAAATCATCCACACTTTCGTCTGTGATAGGCCTCACTATCTCTACTACCCAATTCCCTATGCTCTCATCATCTTGTATCATAGCCTTCCATTTTGAGTTTCTATGACTTTGGTATTCTTCCAAGACATCTTCTTACCATGTCATCGATTGGTACTGTAACAAGAACCACACTACATTTCTTTCTGACGGAAACCTCCAACCATTTAGGGGTACCTATAGAATATTTTTCCAGAGGTGTGTGAGTATTGGTTGGATCTAATATATCCATATCATTCACAACTCCTAAAATTTCTTCCATCTTTTCTCCTATCTCAACAATTTCCTTTAGAGGAGTCTCAATAATCTGGTTGTCCATGGTTTCAAGGACTTCTTCTATTGAGTCTAGGTCTACAAATATTTTATTTTCTTGAGATTTCTTGTTCTTCTTATTGCTTCTAGAGTGAGTAATAGGAACATGGGATGAGTGCAGAGAAGACTTCTTTGATTTCTTAACTATTGCTTTCTTAGTCTTTGTTTTTTTTGAACCCAAAATATCAATGTTAACAAATTGATTAGTATGTGAAATAGGGGTCCATGAAGTAGAACCAATGTTTGTTTTTGCATGAACTTCAACATTTGAAGCCAATGATATCCCAAATCTACGTTCGCTCAACCATTTTCCTATTCGTTTGATCACATTTAATGTTCTCACTTGAAAACTATCCTCTTCTTTCTTATCCCTGTCAATTTCTGGGATTGGCAACCCTTGAACCTTTTCAATGAATTGGGAATCTAATACTTCCTCTCCTTCTTTTGTAATCCCAAAAATATTCATTGCCAATTTAGAGTAACAATTTGATTTAATCTAAATCTTGACCATAACCTAGTTCTGACCTCAAATTCATCATTACAATTTTCCCAATAATCTTCTAATTGGGGCATATGAATAAATCCTTCTGCAACATTTAAATGAGCTCCTGCATGTCCCCTACTATCAAACTTAACCCTAGCAGTATAGTATTGCAAATTCAACTTTTTGAATTCTGATTCCAGGTTCAAAGCATCATAAATAGATTTGCAGCTATAAAATCCTAACTCCACAGGAAACATTAATCCATAATTTCTTTTTCCTCCTAATTCTTTAACAATATGAGTCATTTGTCTACAAAATTCAATCAACACATGGCTATCTAGAGAATACCTAGGTAATTTGAAAGGTTCTTCGTCAAAGCCTATGATTCTAATTTAGGTGAAACTTGGAAATTGGATAAAGTAACTTCCATAAATACCTATCAATTGCATTTCTTCATCTAAAAATCTTCCAATTGTATTCCCCTGTAACTCATAAACCAATCTTCTTTCAAAAACATCATTTACCTTCACAAAATTTTCAAGCTTTTTCTGTTGCTGCAAAAGAGGATAAAAATCATATATTTTCATCCATTCGACCCAGGGCTCATGATTCTCTGGTGCATGCTAAAATATAGAAAATGTATGATGACATGTAAAATCCCCTCATTCCAGCAAAATTACTCAGGTTTTCATGTAGCTTATGTGCAATTACCTCAGCCCAGTCCAGGAATTTATCATCTCTAAGAAGCACTTGAATGAAAAAGTACATCCAATATTCCCAGTAGAAAGAATGAGCATTACCTTTAATTATGATCAACAAAATGACAATATTCCTAATTTCCTTAATGAGGTGTTCCCTAGTTAGTTGTTTTGGCAATCTTGAACCTCCTTTTCGTGCTTTGAGAAGTCAATGTCTAGCAATTACGCTTTTGTAATCCTTTGTCTTATCTAAGAAGAAATAGTACAATGTGCTAATTGACTAATCTTCATAGGGTTCTTTATTTGTAATCCCCATTGTAGCCATCACCGTTTCTCTGTAAATGTTTACTAATATGCCACCATCGGCATTTAGAATTCATCTTTCTTCAGCATAATATTTTTTCATGCATTCTAAAACTAAGTCTGGGTAGGGTGAAACAATAGGGAATGCATTAGCTTCAATTAAACCACTTTTCACAATTTTATCCATCATCGAACCCTCTTCTAGGTTTTTAATCCTTTCTAAAAATTCCCCTAAACCACCCTGAATTAGGGATGTGTCGCCCATATCTAGAAGAGTACTTATCAGGAAAGATGTATGACCCAATTTTGGTAGAACTAGCCTCGTAGGTGCCATTACAATTCAACAAAGAATTCCACAATAAAAAGAACTTGAGCTATAAACTGAAAATTCCAATTTTTCCTTTTCTGAGTGAATGAACAATGAGACTAGTGAAGGATTACAAAACTCACTTGTTATGTTTATCAAATCCCTACTACACCGGAGAGTAGGAAGCTACGTTTACCTCTAGCGCCTTTCATCTCCTTGATAATTAACAACTTATGAACAAATAAATGACTTAAAGCTCATAAATATAGGAGTGGATAAATCTGCTCAAGATACACACACTCTTCTAACAACTAAAACTATTACACAAATTTACTCCTGATTAGACGGTAATCTGACACCACATTTATTACAAAACACTTCCACACAATAAGATCAAGTTCCCATAATTACTTTCCATAATTGGATTTTAAAATCTCTATATGCCTATAATATTCCTTCCCATGCACTAAACTTTCTATCAATTACTTTAAATTGCATCCTTGTCACCATTTATGAAGTGAACATTGAACCTTGAACCGACCCAAAAGAGGTTCAAAGGTTCCAGTTCAATATATACAAAGAAAAAAGTAACATTGGACTAACCACATCATGCACAAGATAAGTGAAACCACGACTTAACACTTGCAAAGATTGAAAATAACTGTGTGTGTTTGAACCATTTCACAAATGAACCTTGAACTGACCCAAAAGAGGTTCAAGGTTCAAGTTCAACAATTGACACTACATACCAACTCTTGATGTTTTATGCAGACAAAGTCGTAAAACATACATATGTGTTATAGACTTTGAACCATGAACCTTGAACTAACCAAAATAGGTTCAAAGGTTCAAGTTCAATGGGACAAACTATACATAAATGCCAAAAAGGAATAAGACGATAAGACACTTAGACAAAGCATTAAGCATGAAACATTAATTGAAACTTTGCTAAATATGAGATTTTAAACATAGGCAAAAATAAGGGAGCAATAGACTCAAAGTGATAAGACTCATGCACAAGGAAAGGAAAGGAAAGGAAAGAGAAATGTAATGAATTAATGATATTTTATTGAAGGAAATATGCAATCAAATTCAAACATCTAATGTAAAGCATTCACAAGGACATTTGATTATGGTCTTGAAAAATATGCAATATGAAGCTGGAGATCTAGATGCATAAAATATAATAGACATGTGATATAAATAGTAACTAACACAGTGCATACAAAGTAGAGATACATATCTAAACGCATAAAAATAAAGAGGATATAACACCAAAATTAGAATGGAAATATAATGAGTTAGGTTCAGAAAAATGTATAATATAAAATGGTGAGCAATACTAGGATGACAATCACTCACCTAATTATAGGATACATTAGGAAAAGTGTTCTCCCAACAATAAAACCTCAAAAAAATTAGATTATCACAACCCAAAATAGATGAAGGGGTGCTAATGCAAGATCTAAAAGAGAGTGGAGAATTGAGATTTCTTTCTCCTAATAAAATGAGGATAATGATGATATGATATGTAAAATTGACAAGATTGATAGAAACAATGGTAAATGAGTAGCATATAATATCAAATATGATGCATGAAAGTAAGTGCAAGGAAAGAAATAGCAAGAAGGAACTCACCTTGGAAAAATAAGAGGTAATTGAACCTTCATATATGGTTTTGACTATCGCAGAGGTGTTGAAACCTGGTAAAACTCTAGATCTAGGATTCTGATGCCTGTAACTTGTCTCTATGAAAATATTAGACCTAGAGGAAGAGGTTGACTGGGGTGACCTAGTACTGGACGATGTTACATAATTTTGACCTAGTCCTTTCAAATCCAAATCTATTGAAATTTGCAAGGTACCTGTGACTGTGACTGATATTCCCAAATCTAGATCCAAAAAATCATTACATATTCCTGCACATAGAGAAAATAGGGATGCTCAAACCCCTGTATATGCATCAACCTTGAAATGAAATAGAGATTGCATAAAGGAGAGTAAATGTAAACAAGATAAATGTTAGTATTCACCTTGTATGTAAAACCCTCATGGATGGATATTGAGATCCGTCAAAATCATGAAGATGCCTGTATGTGTATGCTTGAGATGTAGAATCAAGGATGCCTTCATAAATGCATGGATCTACACTTTCCAATCCTAGATCTTGAATGAATGTATGCTTGATAACCTCAATGGAGAAGGAGAGAGAGGAAGAATGGGTGTATGGATCTTCTTGCTTTCTTGTGAATTCATCTACTTGGTCATCATGGGAGAGAAACTTACATCAATGAGAGATGATTTCCTTTGCTTTAATGGACCTTGAAGAAATGGAGACTTGGAAACCTTGAATTGGATGCTTGCCTTCAAATCTTGATTCCACCACTTCAATTGCACAAATTAAAATCTTGATTGCTTGAACATGAATTTTCAATCATGTAGGTATATAAAAATGAGAGGAGAGAGCCCCATTTTATACTCATTTAGGGATTCAATACTGCACAAGCCGACCAAAATTAAAGGTCTAGGAGAAATAACCCTGCATCGGGCCCGAAGCCCACTTAAGCACAATTTTTTAGGACAAGGATGACCTGGACGAACTAGTCCAGGACAAGGCCAACCTAGACGGCCTTGTCCAAGAATTTATTTTCTCAAATCTTTCACGGGTCTAGGGGAGTGTGATAAGTTGTGGAGGAAGACAATGAAATATGCGGATATCAAGCATAAAGACATTTAGATATTGGAATCACCAAAATGGGGTCTAATAGGTTCTAAAAGACATCCAATTATGGGTCAAATCATTATGTGTCAAGTTTTCATATGTGTGTATTGAAATTTATATGGCCACTTGACCCCCTTAATCCGCATAAAGACTTTTTTTTCATTCATTGCCATAACTTCTTTCTATGATGTTTGATTTTTCACTTTTTATAGTTATTGGAAAGTTGGTTTTAAGCACTGTGTAGTGCTACATGTTTGGTCTCCTATTTTTGTTGTTTTAAAGAGTTTTTTACGTCTATAAGTTATACCTATCACAAAGTTTTAATTTTTGCACACTCAAAAAGTTTCTCGAATCTATTTAAATTTTAATTTTGCAGTTCTTTTGAAAAATGTGCAGATCGACCTTGATTAAAATTTGGTTTAATTTAAAATCTTTTATTGTATTTATACTAGCGGTCGAATTCATTTTGATAGGTGATTACAAGATTATGGCAAGCTAAGAAAATCTGAAAGGTGTTGACATAGATAGCTAAGGTTGACAATGCCTAACATAGAATATAAAGCTGGATAAGTGCATGTACTTCTGTGAACTAACATTATTGGCACTAGGGGAGTACAAGATGGGGTAGGTCTATAGAGCCCTCACCCTACCCCAAATAAAATATTTTATAATTTTTTTTTAAAATCTTATTATCTCTACAACGATGCTTTTGGGTATGGTTGTACGACCATATAGTTAGGCTTGGGATTTTTTTTGGGTTTTTTCAAGTTTTGTAAAATATGTCAAATTTTATGGAAAAATTTGTCTCTTGAGCCTCCTGGATCCAATAGAGGTCTATTTTTGCCTAAGGGTTTTAAAACATCTCCCCCAAATATCTCATTTTAATGTACATCTAAGACACCTATTTGACACAATGTTTTATACACCCCAAATCAGCCAACAACCCATCATAAAATAACCCAAAACCCTTAGATCTAAATTAAAACAACCTACAAATGTATTTCATACCTTGTAATGTCCCAATTTTTTTATACATATCCATGGCTTCAACTTTGCATTTCATCCATTGAAGCTTGGGTTATAATTCAAAATCCAACCATGAAAGCTTTGATAACACTTCGTAGGAAACACTGCATCAATACCTAGTTCATTTAATCCATTCCTTAAATAGCCCATGAGAGACAAGCATGTATAAAAAGCTTACAAAATCACCATCAAATGGACAAGAAAAAAATTAACACAAGATATACCCCGGGACAACCCTCAAGAGGGGAAAATCCAATCTCCAATAACAACCATACTCCATCATATTATTCAACAACAAAGCAATTCAAAAAAAATTATAGAGTTATAATGAGGAAAATATTAAGCCTTTCTAATGCATCTACGTATCCATGCATGAATGAACATATCCCATGTCGTGCTTCACATATGAACTTCTTAGAAAGATTCAATAATGAAAACCCACTCATCCAACCAACCTTAACCACTAAACATGTGCTTTATTATATAGAAATAAACTCACACAAATACAACCAAATGATAAAGTAAAACCATGCAACTCAATACCACGAGTTCACAAATTGGTACTAAGTTTTCAATTTATTGATATTTCCCCAATGTTAAATTAAATATATTTTACGAGTGTGAGACACACATCAAATATATTTCCCATTGTTACAACACAAAAAGTGGCCCCAATAATGTAAACTCCTAGTGATGCATGTCTATCTAGGTCTCCCTACGTACACCACAAACATAACAATAAAATCAATATTATGCAAGATGTACACTACGTTACCCTAATAGGAACATGTCTTATATTTCCTCCTCTTGTTAGATGTGCAAAGGGGATTCTTATTAAAGGAATAAAGGAAATGTATTTGTATGAGAATTATATATGTAACACATTATCTATCAATTTTGTAGTAGTTTTGAACTCAAATTTTTGAGAGAAACATTGTAAACAGATTTGTATTATGTTTATTTGTACCCTTGATCAATAAAAACTACATTGGTTCCTTCTTAATTTATATTTTTATGCAATATCATGAGAATAATTGTTTATATCTTGTGATGGAATGATTCAAGTCATTATTTGTAAGATTACATTTTGTTGTAGGTCATAGTTCTTATAAATTTATACAACTTTCTGTGAGAAAATTTCCTCCTAAATGTTCTTATGAATGTTAAATATTTTTATGAGACATTTATGCAAGAATATGTCAAGTATGAGTTGTGTACGCTGGATGGTTTAGTTGGCCTTCTTGTCCATTCATAGTTAAGTGCATGCCATGAATTGTTTTAGGTGTATCAATATTTTTTTGCATGTTTTAGGTTCATTTTTTGGTTGATATTTTCCCTTTTCCTTCCAACACTAATATAGTAGGTTAGTTTTATGTAATATGTACTAGGGGAAACAACCCTCTCTAGAGATTCACTCCAACCTTTAGGTGAACCAAAACCTAGAAGTATTTCCACTGTGTTAGTTGGAAGGACAAATACTTCACTAATCCTTGAAAGGGTATTTCCAATGTGAAAATGGTTTAGAAGTAATTCCATGATCTATTATAATATAATTCTTTTAGAAAAAATCGTGTAGATTTTATTTTGATGCATTATAATACAATATTTCCCTCTTATTTGTAGCATTCAATTCTACATAAAATTATAAAATTTATCCACAACCAAAGACTTTATTTATTTATTATCATATGGAAACCTTTTCAAGTGGATATGTCATTTGTTCATCCACTTGATTTTTCATTCCATAAAAACATCTTCCTTTGGTTTAAGACTTCTGTGATGAAAACCTTGAGCCATTCATTTGCCTCCCTTTGTTAGTTTCTTCTTGAATATCCTAGGAGACACACCATAGCAATGGATTGAATATAAACTATCCTTGTTTACACTACAAGGATCTCATAGGAGACTGAAGCTTTTAGTTTGAATTTCCTTGTGATCACGTGTTTTTTATTGTCTCTATTTACTTCCATTCTAACTTTAGAGTAATATTGGACAATAATTCACACACACAAAACACTACTTGAATTACCAATAACACACATAGAATCCAAATAAATTTTCAATCCTATCTCCATTGCTTTGCTTCTTATTTGCAATGCATAAAGTACTCTCCAACCTCCCAAAGTTCTCTTCATTCTACAAGTTTTCCAACTAAGCTTTTTGTTAAGTCATTTAAAATTTAATATACCTCCCCCCCTTTTGGTTGGATATGACCATGATCTTGGTCTTACTGGTGTATATGTGTATACACACCCTGTTAAGTGCTCTTAGGCATATATGTGCTTGTAAACTATCAATAGACCTGGAAATATAAAATGAGATCTTCAACATACAAAATAAGCCTCACAACATACTCTACCAAAAGAACACTATCAACTTCTTGCAAATTTAGTCATTCATCTAGTTTGTTGATTATTTAAATCCAATTTTACTCCTAAAATTTTCTAAAAGGTCCAATTCAGTTTGAATTTTTATTCCCTCCCTCTCATAAAGCCTATGGATAATTGTTTTATACTCTCTTAATATGCCAAAATAATTCATTTTGTGTCATAACTTACTCGTAATAATAATGTAAATTTTTTTCTCAAATTTTACAAAATAATAATTTTTTAAAAAACTTTTGCCCTTTTATATTTTTCTTCAACCCAATTTCTTATTCAATGCCCAACCATATTTTTGAAGAACTTTGCAAACAAAAAAATGATCATGATGTTTCAATAGAGGATGTTGGAAATAATGGGAAGTATGTACTGAGAGGGGAGGGGTGAATCAATACCTCTAAAACTTTTATCTCTTTTAACCTTAATCCTTTATGTAATCAATTTTATTACCAACCATCTGTTCTATCCTATCTTTGTGTAAGTTATATCAACTCATAAGCTTAATAAACATGTAAATATTCATAGAAGCATTCATGAAATGTAATGACACGTAACACAAGATATGGTAACACATAAAACCCCTGTTAGAAGGTAAAAACTACAGTGGGGATGACACCCACAAAAAAATCACTATGTGTAGATTGGAAGGGGCCGGTTAAGGCTTACAATTTTGATCACTTCTGACGATCTACCTTGTTAGGAGTATTATGTGGAGACTAGTCAAGGTCTACTTTGTTAATAGCTTTAGAAAAACTATTTAGTGTGCACTCGGTTAAGATATTTACAAAGGATTGTTAAATCCACCTTTCTCTAAAGGATATCTTCTATTTGCTACACTTGTTAGAATGTAAACAAAAATACGCATTGACCTGAGTTTATGCAATCTTCAATTGCTGATTACAAATCCATTAAACTCACATGTACAAAGTATCACCTAATGTGATTGATTAATACCTCTATTGCTCGGTAGCCTTGATTCTTGGTTTTTGATAACAAAATTCATCTTTTGTTGTTCTTCTTCTTGAAACTCTTAGTCTGATCCATAGATGTGCTTCTTGGCTACTTTCATCCTCACATTCATTTGAAATGAATGATTGCGCATCTATTTATACAATAGATTGGCCTAATTCAGTTTCACGTATTACAAAGATAACTCTATGATCGAAGGTTTAAAAATTGACCTTGATCTCCTAGTATGCATGTTTTTACTTAGTTAGACTAATTAAAACAATTACAATTATCTTGCTTGTCCCTCAAGAAATGGTTTTGAATCAAATCACAACTCCAAATATAAAACATAAGTGTTTTATCTAACGTGGAAGTCAGATCCACTTTTCTAGGGATATAACTGACTTTCGATGTCTGATGCTCAGGCTGCTCTGAAAGTCTTTTGATGTTCCTTTGTTGAATTGTCCCTCGAGTTCCCTTGCTCTGTTGGGTTTCTCTCTTGTCTGCTCTTTTGGTTTACAATGTAATCTACTTGTCGGGTTCCTCTGTTGATTTCCTCTTCAACATTTTCGGCCTGCATTGTAAAAATGTGTCATCAGGTTTCTCTATACTTAGCACTTTCGGTTTGAAATGAAATCTATCTTTCGATGTAGTGTTCTGATTAAGTAAAAATAGGTTTTACAAGGACCTGAAACCTTTACAAGAGTTATTACAAATTTTCAATAAAGTTCAGCAAAATCTGTGCCATAGCACCTAGCAAGGAAAGAACAGAAGCAAACAAGCTAACAACCAAATCAAAAAGTCCCACAGATACACAATAAGGATAGGGACAACAAAAAAAAATGACAGAAATAGTAAAAGACAGCTACATGCCCTCCACCATTTCCTGGGCCCGAACGACCATGATCTGCATCTGGTGAACCGATTTCTTAAGGTCTTCAGTTTCCTTGTCCACCTTTGGACTCATCTTCTTTGTGTTGCCCTTGTGCAAGATCCCAATGTTGTGATCTCCTTCCCCTCTTTGCAGTCCTTTTCCCCTTTTTCCTGATCTAACTTTTCCATCAGGATCTGTGCATGTCCTGTATAAGCCTTCAGACTCACCAAACACTACTCCCCAATTTTTGTGACCGTTTCCTCTAGGTTTCAACCTTTATGTTCAATTTGTTGATTTTCTCTATGTTGTCCTCATCCTCAGCCCTATCAATGATATCCTGATACTTTTTCTCCATTCTGCCCACTTTGCTCACAAATTCCACCTGGGCTTCCGAGTTCCCCACAACCTCTTTCATTTCATCCAGGCAATCAACCATTGGTTTCTCTCCAATTCCTATGATTTTTAGGATATTGATCTCGGCCCTCATAACTTAATTTTTTTTTTCATATTCATATTGTCTTCAATCAAATTACTCACCATACCCGTGAACTCTGTAATGCAGTCCTTTCTTTGCTTGATATCATCTGACATATGGTAATTGCCCGTTTCCTCATTTTCATTGTACTCTATTTCCTCATGCCCTGTTTTCTCTTTCTCTATTCTTATTTCCAGATTTTCCTTCACCTTTTCCTCCTCCTTTTGCTCATTAGTTTCCATATTCCCCTTTTGGCTTGGGTTCTCTTCATTGTCATCTTTTTTGTCCTCCCTATCTCCACCTCTTTCATCCTCCCTAGGATTCTTCTCAGCATTCTATTTTTTCTCCGTCATGTCTTCCTCATCTAAGGAGAGGAAGATTCTCCTCTTGCTGGGTTTTTTCTCTTTTCGGCTAGACTTGTTATTTTCCATACCTTCTCCCTGTTTTCTCTTTTTGATGTCTTTTTTATCCTCCTCTTCCTCCTCAAACTCCATCTCAGTTTCAGATTCTTCCACCAGAGTCTTTTTCTTCTTCCCCCTTTTCCCCTTTTTCTTTTTCATTTTTCTTTCCTCCGTCTTCTCATCATCTGTTTCCTTATTTGTATCAGAGCCCTCAAACAAGGGCTTCTTCTGGCTCTTCTTAGACAAAGAACCCTTCTTCGTAGTGTTTTTGGGGTTTTTTTAATCCCTTGGGCTCCTCTTCATCTTCTGTTTCTTCCTCCAACATACTGTCTTCCTCATCACCCCCGTGTCTTCCCCATCTCTCTGGTTCTTCTTTAACAAAGGTCTTTCAACTTTTTTTGTTTTCAAAGCTTAATAAATTAACACCATCAAGCCCTGGTGAGTAGCATGATCACCTTTTAGATCTTTCTACAAGCTATTAATGGTGAAATCTAACGAGCTGAGCAAGTAGAAAGGTAAACTAAATTTCACCTTATGCCTGAAGTGATTTAAAAGAATAAAATGGTGGCCATAGGCACAGGTGAATCTACCGTCCAACATAATGTAACTGATAATCACAAATAGAACATACATCCAAGGCCTAGAAATGTGCTTTGGGTTGTGGTAAGAGGTATCAACCTTAACCAGTCTCGCCTTTTTCTCTTCCGTCTCTGGAAAAGCCTCCCAGGCCTTATCAAATAGCACCCTATCTCTGTAAAACTTAATTCCTTCCATGCTCATGCTCGTAGCTTCCACAATTATCTCCTCAGTGACCTCCATTTATTGATTTCCCACCATAATCTTGTCATTTTTCTAGGATCTGGTGAATATCCTAGAAAATCTCCATCCCTCCATCTTTCAAAATCTTCCAAACTGTTGGCATATTCCTCCATTCTTTGCAATTCACCGGCTCAACTCTTTTCTTACTGCCTCCCATCTTTCTTCTCTGTTTTAAATTTTTACCTCTGCGATAACTTTTGAGAAGGTCGTTATTACCACTCCTCATTCTGTGTCACTTCTAGCACGTAATCAACACAGGGTACTTTTGCATAAAATAGTAATAATGACAAATCACTTCCGCATCAAAATCCTTCATGACACTTACCATTTATAATTGTGTTTCTGTTTACTCCTCAAATGGTCACTATCAAGTAATAATTTGACCTGATTAGGCATATCATTTCCATCACTCCATTGCATCACCACATCTGCCTTACAAGACATGTTGGCTGCCTAGTCAACAACCCCATTAGTCTCACGAAAGTTATGAGTCACAATACATTCTTCAAAAGAATGCATAATATCTTTGGATTTTTGAATCATGTTATGAATAGTCCATGAGGCTGGTGTATAATTATTCAAACACTTGATAATGTTGAGAGAGTCACCCTCCAGCCACACCTTAGAACACCCTTTCTCCTTAGCAAGTATAAGACTGTGAAGGGCAGCACAAGCTTCAATTTTATGATTAGTTTGTATGCCAATAGGGATAGCTCTCATACCTCTACAAATCCCATTTTCATCTCTAACGACAATGCCACATCCAGCAACCCCTAGATTGCCCTTTGAAGCACCGTCAAAGTTAATTTTCTTCCATCCACTAGGGGGGCAATCTCATCTAGCTTCCTCCCTCTTAGCTGTGCTATCCTATTTCTTGTAATTCCCTTTTAATTTCCAATTATTGAAGAAGTTTATGTCCTCCTCATTCAAAGGTTCCATGACTCTATCCTTTAAAAGTAAATTTTCTTTAATATCTCTTTTAATTCTTAAGAAGACCTCCTTCTCACTAGCCAAATTATTCTTGAAGAATCTCTCATTCCTCTCTCTCCAAACTCCCCAATAAATATAGGGTGAAACAAACTTCCATACCTTGATAACAGTCTCGTTCTTTCAGTGATGGTTCCAAGAGTAAAAAAGACTCTTCATATCCTCAGGGAAAATCCATTCTGTGTTAAGAAGTTTAAGAAAGTAATCCCAAATTAACCTAACATAGGAAAAATGAATAAACATATGGTCCACACTTTCCTCATCTTGATTGTAGAGGTAGCACCCATTCACTATAATCATACCTCTTTTTCTAAGATTATCAGTAGTCAAGACTTTATTTTGCATCAGGATCCAAAAAAAGACATTGATTTTTGGAGTAAGATCATCTAAACTTTAGCCCAATAGGGCTCCTCAAGGTCTTCAAACTCCAAATGGTACAAAGAAGATATATTTAAATTACCATTCAAGCTATATTTCCAAATAATCTTGTCTTCTTCATCAATCAAGGTGATAGAGTTAAGGATTTTATTGAGCTGTCCCAAATTGTTATCGATCACAGTCAAGTCCTTCCAATGGTCCCTGTCCCAATAGTCTCTCACATTCCCTCCAAATATCATTTTGCATTGGCTTTCATAATTCCTCCACTCAGGGCATTCCTTAAGGGGAGCTTGTAATATCCAATCATCTTCCCAGAAATGAACTTTTCTACCATTACCAACTTTCCATTTAATACCTTGTTTAATGCTGTCTTTTTTTTTCATTGCATTTCTCCAAATAAAAGAACCTCCCCCATCCCTATTCTCCTCAAGGAAGGAACCAAATTCAAGCCTTTCATTATTATATTTGTTGTCCCAAATTAAGGTTCACTCTCCCCTAGAGTTGTAGTATCTCCATATGAGTTTAGCCAGTAGGTGATCATTCAAATTTCTGATTCTTCTTAACCCAAGACCACCTTTATTAACAGGTTTATAGACCTTTTCCCAAGCTATCAGAGCCATCCTTTTCTTTTTCTCCACACTTGTCCACATAAATTTTTTCTAAATCTTTTCAATAACTTCACCATACTTTCTAGGAATTTTGAAGATACTCAAAGCATAAAGAGGGATACCTTGGAGAGTTGACCTAAGAATTTGAATCTTGCCCACTTGGCTAAGTAGCAAACCCTTCCATCCAACAAGTTTGATGTGAAATCTACCCACAAGAGAACTCCATAAAGTATCAAGGGGTTCCAAGCAAAGGGGGAGACCTAGGTAAGTTCCTAGAATATTTCCCAGATCACATCCCAAAATTCTCAAAATCCTATTCTTTCTTTTATCAGGAACATTGAAGAGAAAAATCAAGCTCTTTCCCCAATTGATAGTCTGGCCAGAAGCTGTCCCATATTTATTCAGAGCATTCTTAATAGAAGCTTCTCCCATAATGACTGAATCATCAAAAAACTGCTGATGGGAGCACACTTGATTAGCAAAAGAGGGGTTTAATCCCTTAATTTCACCTTTCCTAACTTGATTCTCCATATACCTGCCCAGACATTCAGCCATAATGATAAAAAGAACAGGGGAGAGGGGACCCCCCTGCCTTAATCCTCTAGTCGACTTAAAGAACAAAGTAGGGGAGCCATTGACTAGAACCAAAAAAGTAGCTGAAGAGATGAGCTGATATATAAGATCTGTGCACTTCTTATGAAAACCAAAAGCCCTCAAAACTTTAGTCAAAAAATCCCAGTCCACCCTATCATAGGCTTTGGATATATCCAGCTTAAGGATGAGACCTTCCTTCCTAGACATCACAAGAGAGTGAGAATTTTCATGAATAGTAATAATGGAGTCCATAATCTATCTGCCGAGCACAAATCTATTTTGCTGCAATGAGATAAGGGGTGGGAGAATAGACATAATTCTGGAAGTTAGGACCTTTGAGATGATCTTATAAGCAGAGTTGCATAATCTAATCGGCCTAAATTGATCCATCTTGTTTGCCCCTTTTTTTTTAGGAGTCAACGCTATAAACGTGCCATTCAACTCCAAAAGTTTTCTGGACCCAAAACTCTCTTTGACAATATTAGTCACATCCTTTTCAATGATATTCCAATACATTTGAAAAAAAAACATAGGATACCCATCCGGACCTAGGGATTTCTCACCATCAAAAGAAAAGACAACCTTCTTTATTTCAAAATTATAGGGTATAGCCATGAGCCCTGCATTTTGATTATCATTCAGAATCTAAGGGATGCAATCCAGAAACTCCCTTTGTTCTTCATTGTTCAAATTATTGTCTTTTTGGAGGAGGTTCTGAAAGAAATTCTTAGCCTCCAATCTAATGACCTCTTCATCCTCTAAAAGAGTACCACTGATATTGAGCTTAGATATTCTATTATCCGTTCTATGTTTCAGAGTAGTCATAAAGAAGTATTTAGTATTTCTGTCTCCCTCCTTCAAGAATATCTTTCTCGATCTCTGTCTCCAGAAGGTTTCTTCTTTGGCAATTATATCATGCATCTCCACCAATTTTTCATTCTCTTGATCCCTTGATATGTTGACATATCCATCCTTCTATATGGTATCCTTGATGTCCTTTAGCTCCATCCTTACATTAGCCTTAGTTGAGAATATGTTGCCAAAAGTATCTTTATTCTACTTTTTAATGTTATCCTTAACATTTTTAAGTTTTTTGGCCAAGATAAACATAGCCATGCCCTTGATTTTGATCTTCCACCATTCTTCTATTTTTTGTTCAAGTTGTGGATGCATAATCCACATTTTCTCAAATCTGTAAGGAAAATTCCTTTTTTTGTCTATGGGATCTGCCAGAAAAGTTATAGGATTATGGTCCAATCCTAACCTCACATGAGCTGATAACGAGTAGTAGTAATGAGTAAACCATTCATTGGTAATGAGGCCATGTACAATCTAACTTGAATAAGATCTTGACCACTTCTCCTATTATTCCAAGTGTAGTTTATTCCTTGCAACTCAATATCATGGAAAGAGTGACTGTCTATGAAATTCCTAAGATCCATACTACTATCTAGATTAGATTGAATTCCTCCTTTTTTTCATTTTCTTTTAGGGGAGTATTAAAATCTCCCATGACAATCCATCCTTCCTTATTAAATCCATTTCTCAAAGAGGACAACTTGTTCCAGAAAACCTCTCTGCCCTTTTTAGTGTTAGGTGCATAAATATTAGTCAAAACCCAAGAAGTATTATCCTTAAGATGTTTAAACCTAATACAAGCTAGATTATCACCTTGATAAATAACACCACCTTTAATAATATCACCATTCCAAATTGTAGCAATACCTCGTGAAGCACCATCAGAATCACCCCCACAAATAATCCCATTCTTAAAAAAACTGAGCTTTTCAACTTTCTCCTTTAGCATTTTAGTCTCTTGAATTAAAAAAATATCCGATCTATTATCTCCAATAATATTCCTAAGAATATCCTATTTATGGGGGTTATTCAGCCCCCTTATATTCCAAGAAATTATTTTCATACCTTAACAAAGGATCCCATCTCCAGGATCCGCTGGCTTCCATTTTCTATGTTCTTCTTAGCCTCCTTTGATCTTGTCTTCATGTTTGACGGTCTCCCTGGTGAAGATAAAGTTTCTCCCACATCCCCATTTTTTGACCTCCTTGTTAATAATTTTCTGTTGCCTGTATCCTTTTCTTTCTTTGATTTTTTTTTCTCCCCTTGGATTTCTTTCCCATCATCCAGGTCACTCTGTTCCCCCGCAAGGACTTGACTGATATCCCTTGCATCACCCCAAATAGGTGTTTTATTGTCACAAAATATGTTTCTTACCCCCTTGGGTGTGTTCTCAGAATCATCAAAGGTTTCTTGACCTAATATCATGCACTACTAGGCTTTCTACCCTGCTATTTCCTCTTCCATTTTTGTTTTGGTTTGAAAACCCCCTTCAGATTTTTTTTCCTCTTCATAGGTTATATATGGTTCATTGCCTTTCCCCTATGTTACCCCTATACTCTTAATCTCTTGATGTCCTATTTCCTTTATTCCCCCCTCTTCCATTTGAACATCCTCTATTTCCTCATTTACTTCATTGCTTTCACTTCCTTCACATCCTTCATTATTTAGGTGATCATTTATAATAATTTCATCTTCAGTTTCTGATATCACAATGCTTTCCATTTTTTTTTGGATTTGGGCTTCACTTGAAGTCTCTCCCCCATCTTTCTTGATTTTCCCCACCGGGACCCATTTCTTAGTCTTTCTCTAGCTAATTTTTGTTGGGCATTTCTTTGCCCAATGACTAGCTTTCTTATAGTGACAGCACGCAAAAGGAATGGTTTTGTATTCAATACTTTGCTCCCATGCTCCCAGTTTAGAGTGTATATTAATTTTTTCTGGCATATCCGCATCCTGTGTTATCCCAACACATATCCTCACATAAGTAAGCCTTCTCCTTGAAGCTGTGACATTATATATTGATAGAAATTCCCCAAAGGAATTTTCTATCCCCGCAAAAATATCCTCCACCCAATATTTGAGAGGTAAGCCATGGAGCTTGACCCATACCAGGACCTGGCTAATAGCTTCCTCCTTAAAGATCATATTAGGGCTCCATTTTTGGAGGACCAGATTATTTTTCCCTATCATCCAAGGCCCGTTACAAAGGATTTTCATCCTGTCTTGTTCACACAAGAAGAAAAAAGACAAGCATCCCTTTGTCATTTCCACCACATCCACCTGCCCTTTCAAGTCCCATTTTCTAGAAGCAAAATCCCTAATCACTTCAATGTTTGGTCTAACCCCTAGAAATCTCCCAATCAAAGATTTTTTCATTCTTGCAATAGTGTGATCAATAATCTGATCCAGAATATCTATTGCAAAGCTCCCTTGAGAAGGTTTTGATATGTTCTTGACTAGTGGTAAGGAAGACTCACCTATAGGTTTGACACCGAATAGAGATGCCCACTTTTTGTTGGGCTCCAGTTTTCCTTCTGACCCAATATACCTGGGTCCCCCCCGGGTCCCTAGGTGCAAGTCCAACATCGGGATCCTTCCCTTGATTCCCTTTGTCCTTAGATTCATCCGACTTGCTATGCTCAGACGTCCCTGCAGCCTTCACACCAGTCTCACCCAAATTCAAAATTGAATTTGGCTTCTCCTTCCCAGCTCGCTCTCCCCTGCTACCGCTCACCATCTAGGAGTTTAGTGTAGTGTTACCGACGCTTCAAAGAACTGTTTTCCCTTTGCATATACTAATAAAAAAAAAAATGTCTTCAATCTCCACCTTTGACATTAGTATCAAAAATTGATATGTGTAAAATACTAAATTGTGTAGTATGTACACCATGTGTTTACTTTGTCATTTATGACTCCCCCTATGTATATGCTAGTATAGTATAAGTATATACATGTATACATGCCTTTATACTATATTCCCTTTTCACCTTATCTTCATATTATTTTCCCCTTTTTTTCTCTATATGTAATGTACATATCATTTTCCCCCCCTTTTTGATAATAATGGAAAAGGTGTATACTTACAACTTATCAAAAATATGGGAATGGGAATTCTTCAAATCTTCCATCATTTTCTCCCATTTCTGCTTGAGTTTCTCAAGAGCCATGTTCTCGAGTGTAATCCTGACATGCATATCATAAATCTTGTCTGCTACAGACATCTCAGGGGTGGCAATTAGATGTCTTGCCAAAGTCAAGTGTTGTTGCAGAAGTGTAAGGTTTGGCAATAGTTGAGCCTGTAGCTCGGTAACCTCATCTGTAAACTATGATTCTACTTCCCAAATTTCTTGTCTGAACCTTTTAATTTCTATAATGTTGTCATAATGCAGTTTGATTGCATTGTCATTTGTGGTTAGACCTTGTGCACTTGCATTTAGATCATAATCTATCTTTTCTATCTTATCACTAATTTTTTTAGTGAATTTCTCTAAGGTGCACAACTTCTGAATTAAGGATAATGCTTTTGAAATGATAGGGTCTAATTCATTTTCTAATTCAGAAAAATTTACCTTATTTTTTGCCACTTCTTGGCTGATCTTTTTAGTTGATTTGTACTGATATTTTTTCTCTGCTCATTCTTCAATGGCTTTTTCTGCATCCACATTTTGAGTTGTGATGGCTTCGGTTAGAACAGAAAGTTGATCCAGAATGGGGGTATTGTGATCAACATCAATGTCAGGAACTATCTGGTGTAAGATATCTCTTGTATTTTTCAGCACTAGAGAGTCTGTGTGCTCTTTTCTAAGCTTTTCTTGTAAAGCTTTTCTTTGACAAATTTCTCTGTATTCTTGGAGAGATTCATAATCCAAAGTAGTTGGATCACACTTGGGTATCTCAATGATTTCATCAAGTGTTACTTCTAACTTTCTCTTCTTGGTTTTCTTCTTCTTCTTGTGAGATGCACCTGTATGCAGTACCGAAGCAAGTTTTTTTGCTTGGTTTGATGTGCTAGATGAAGGCTTCGGTGGTGTTGTACCTTTTTCTTTCTACTCAAGGTTTACCTTTTGGTTGTGTGTGGACGTCTCCTCATCAACCTTCGGTGTATCTTCAACATCTCCTTCGGTGTCCTTAGGAGTGGTATCAATTGGCTTATCTTGCTCACCTTTCTCTTTTTGCACTTCATTTGTATCTTTCATTTGTGCATCCTTTTTGGTGTGATCTCCATCTTTTTGTGTGTGATCTATATTTGTAACATTTTGTTCTCCACCGGTGACTACTTGTTCATCAGTTGTATCTTTCTTTTCATCTTTACCATTATCTTTGGGGATGCTTGTTTCCTTGTCAAGTGACTTCTCCTTTTCCAAGATTATATTGATAGCTTGTATCAATAATGGGATTTGTCCTAGTGTGTCTACTTGTGCAGAATCTGTAGTAGTGTCATGTTCGTCAATTTGGTCTTGGACAACAGTGACATATTCATCTTTATGTACCTCATCTGCATGATCTTCTCTGGTAATATCAATGATAGTATTATCGGGCCATTTCCATCTACAATGTACATATCCTTGTTAGATTTTGTGTTCAATGATTATTCATTAACATTCTCATCAGTTATAATAATATGTTTGGGGCTTGGTTTAGCTTGATCATCTTTATTTTTTTGCCTGTCGGTAAGAGGTATTTGTGGCTCGAGACTTGTATCCTTTTTAGGTATATCAGGTATCTTTCTCCATTCAGCCTCACTCTTCTTGTCTAGCTCAATTAGATGTCCTTGAAGCACTTGGTTGGCTCTTAACTTTGGTGAGAACCTTTTGGAGTGTTTCTTCATCACTTCTTCAATCTCCTCCATTTTAAACTCGGGTAGCATGATAGAAACTAGGGCTCTTTCCCTTATCTATTTCTCAAAATGTAATGCAAATGTCCATCTTGCCGACAATCTATTCATAAGTTCTTTTGGCATCTTATCTGCAAATTGTATTGGAACATATTTGAATGCACACATCATTATGATAATTTCCTCTTCTATGTTATTTTGGTCCTCGGTGTCCAGAGTTAGCCAGTTTTTAATCTTGCGATCATTTGATGTACCTGATCTGATAATAGTAGCACATACCTCATCAATTGTAGAAGGAAGTGTGTTATTGACAGCTTATACAAATTGTTCATCCTTATCTATGTCTTCTATGTCTTCCTTAGTTCTGAGGAACTTTCTTCTTTTTTTTAGGCCCTTTTTCCCTGTTTGAGGCTTTCTTTGATAGGTCCTCACTTGACCTTTCTTGATCGGTGAAGGACTTGCATCCTTTTCTATCTGACTCCTAGTCCTAGATGCACTAGTAGTCCTTGGTTTCCTTACTGGCGGTGGAGGTGGTGTATCTGACTCTGTGGATTCTGAGTCACTCTCCTTCCTAGCTTCACCGACGGGTGACTGACCCTCAGTTTCTTCTGTTTGTTCTTTTTCCTCTTCATTCACCGACATTTTTTTCTTCAAAGTCTTAACCATTTTATCTTTCTTCCTATCAATCTTTTTCACAACTAGGTCAGTTTTTATCCTTTCTTTGGCTTCCTCATAAGTTCCAAACTTGGGTTGTGATTTATCCAATCATTCATTTATCAATGCCTCAATAGTATTTGATGCTTGATCTATGTTAACCTCATAGTCAAGTGGTGCCAACCATGTTGTTCTTGGTACAATTGGCTTGACATAGGTGTAGTCAGTGTCCACCATAAAACATATTTCAGTCTTGTACTTTTCTACTAATTGCTCTGGAATCCTCACTCTCTTCTGCATTCTTTCTTTAAATCCAGAAAAATATTCATCCATGACTGATTCAAAATTGTCTCCTAGTGATTTTATGAACTCACTAATTTGTGTGGTCATTGGTCGGGTAGTGTCCCATTTGACCTTGCCGATAGATGGGAAGGATTCTTGAAAATAGAAAAATATGCACATAATGAGTGATCCAAACTTACACGAGTTAGACTTTGTAGTCCTTATTGTCTTCATGTTCTCATCTAATTGCCTTAGTAGAAGTTCTGACAAATCCAACTGCAGTCCCTTCTCGACAATTTTGTATGCTGTATCCACTGCTCTGGATGTAATACAGTTCATCCTGCTAGCCTGAAATAACTTGTATCCTAAGACACATGCTCCAAATTTCATTTCATCATCATTGGTGGTGGATACCTTTAATCCTCTTCTATCCCATAATGCTCTTGTGTTCTTTTCAATGTCATCTTTAGGCAGGTGCTTTAGTGCCTTTACTTTATCAGTTATGGGATAATCGGTAACAACATGTATAATAGCCCTGGTTATCAGTTTTGGCTCATCCAACCATATCTTTCAGTCATGTGTGATCCCTTTCACTTCAATATGATTATGCTCTTATTTGATTATTCCATCATCATTGCAAATATTTTTGAAAGCTTTCTCAACTTCCAGGTCTCCTATTTATGTGATCTTGCAGTGTATATAAGCTCGCACGTCTTCAACGAGAAAAACCCTAATTGGTATACTGGAGAATGCACCAGCGTTGTTGGGTTGTGAAGAAACTTTAGTAAAAATATTGTAATTAGGTTCTTCATAGGTGGTATTATTGATTAGATTCACCTTTGCATTCTTTGCATTCTTGATCTTGGAGGTTCTTGAAGTTGATGCCATCATTTCAAAATTTAGGGCTTTTTCCCGTAAATGAAAACATAGTTCTCGGTGATTGCTGTTACTTACTTCAACCTTTTGTGACTGCTGGGAATCTTTCTAAGTGTTGTGAATAGGGTTGGAGTCTCTCTACAATCTATTTTCTTCTTTCTTTGGTTTCACTCTGCTTCTTCTCTCAAATTGCTTTGTGAATAACGAGTTGTTCTGTCAACTATTTATAGACTTTTTCCCTAAGTCGTGTCATAAATTCTCAAACACTTCTCGGTGTTTGAAGATAGAGTCATTAAGTAGCACACAAACTTCATTCTTGGAGAGAATGTGGTGCTCGGGCTAGGTGTCAACTCATTTGACTGTTTACCAACGGATCTCGGTATATGGCGAAGACAACATTTCCTTTTTACATGTTTACCAATGGATTTCTGTTTACACTAGTGACTTAGCATTTTTGTGTTAACCAACGATGCTTGGTAAGTATAGGAAACTTAGCTTTATATGTACACCGATGATTTTCAGTAAGCATTGACCGATGAGATTGAATTCATAGAATTATAACAAGTAATACCATAGTGCATCTTTAATCATGCTAGTTTGGCATTTCATCAATGTATAATAGAACTGATGCAAAATATAACTTTTTATAATGCAATTCCATACTTGTTCTGATTAGGTGGTGGTGGTGATGTCACCAGATCCATTGGATAAGGTGTCACCATTTGCATTACTCGGTCCAGCTTCATCAGTGTTTGCAGCTTTCCTCCACATTTTTTTTCTCATTTTCTTGATGTCTTCAATGGTGTTTCCATTGGAAAAGGTGCTTGTCTCTATCACTTGGTCTCTATAGTGTTTTCTCAGATGACCAACTTTATGACAGTGTAGACATGCCATTCTGGGGTTAGTCTAGCTCCTATACTTTCTCATCCATTGTCTCATGCAGTTTGCAGCTATGTCTCCAAATCTTCCACATGCTGTGCAATTTTCCCATGTGTTGTAATCCCAAACATATGAGTTACCGAGTCTTTTCGGTTGATAGACAGTTTCATTTTCTTTAGGCTTCCATGCTTGCTTTTTATTTTTCCTGCATTCAAGAGATGTGTGCCCATGCATTTTACAAGAAGGATAGTATTTGTCCATGTAGGTTTCCTTCTTTGGTTGTTACACCTCAGATTTACATTCATATGCTTTATGTCCTTTCTTGTTACATTTATAACAAATTCCTATGAATGAAGGTGTGGAGTTAGGAATACCTTTCATTTTGCTCCTGCAAGCATTTGATGTGTGGCCTGGTTTTCCACAGTGATTGCATGAATGCTTTCTTGGTCTTGGATTTGTGTAGACATTCTTTGGATCAGCTTGGTATGGTGATTCTTCATTCTCGGTATACCCTAGTCTGATATTTTTGTTGACTCTTCTTTGTCCATCTAGAAAATCATCCATCCTTTTGGTGCTTTCTTCAGCTCTCTTGATCATGTCATTATGTTGTTCTGAATTCTCACCTCATGCTTCAGTTTTTCATTTTCTTCTCTTAGCTCACCAATAGCTTCTATTATTTCAATGATTTTTGTGTTCATTCTTTTTGCCTCTTGACTCATAAGAATAATCTGATAGGTGATCTCATGATGATGTTCTGTAAGTCTTTGTATTTCTGACTCTTTCTCTTGTAGCTTTTCAGTACTCTTCCTCATGTCATCAATAGCTAGTGTTCTTTTTTGCTCAACTTGTCTAGCATTGTTCATGACATCAATCATTCTTAGCATCTGTGTCTCTTGACCAATTTTAGAGATTTTACTTGTGCAGCCAGATGTTGATTGATTTCATTCAGACTTGTGATGCTTTCTTATGATATGTCTGATGCATTTCTGGTTGTAGATCCTTAATACTGAAATAGATCAGGTATCTCTTCCTCATAGTAGTTTGTTTCATTACAATGAGATGCCATAATATTTCTTTCATCCAACAACTATCTCATCTTGATTCTAGCTTCTTTATACTGTTCATAGAAGATCTATATCTCTAGCTTCTGATTCTCAATACTCTTGTCAAGCTTGTGCTTCTCCATTGTATGATCTTTCTCTTAAGTATTTAAAATTTTACAATTAAGAGATCTAGCTTTGATACCAATTGTTGAAAATAGTGGGAAGTATGTATTGAGAGGGGAGGGGTGAATCAATACCTCTAAAACTTTTCTCTTTTAACCTTAATACTTTATGTAATCAATTGTATTACCAACCATCTATTCTATCCTATCTTTGTGTAAGTTATATCAACTCATATGCTTAATAAACATGTAAACATTCATACAAGCATTTATAAAATGTAATGACACATAACACAAGATATGGTAACGCAAAAAACCCTTGTTAGAAGGTAAATACTGTGGTGGGGGTGACACCCACAAAAACTTCACTATTTGCAGATTGGAAGGGGTTGGTTAAAGCTTACAATTTTGATCACTTTTGATGATCTACCCTGATAGGAGTATTATTTGGAGACTGGTTAAGGTCTACTCTGTTAAGGGCTTTAGCAACACTGTTTAGCGTGCACTCGGTTAAGAGATTTACAAAGGTTTGTTAAATACACCTTTCTTGAAAGTATTTCTTCTATTTGCTACACTTGTTAGAATGTAGACAAAAATAATCATTGACCTGAGTGTATGCAATCTTCAATTTCTGATTACAGATCCATTAAACTCACATGTACAAAGTATCACCTAATGTGATTGATTAATACCTCTATTTCTCGGTAGCCTTGATTCTTGGTTCTTGATAACCAAATTCATCTTTTGTTCTTCTTCTTCTTGAAACTCTCAGTCTGATCCATATATGTGCTTCTTGGCTACTCTCATCCTCACATTCATTTGAAATGAATGATTACACATCTATTTATACAATAGATTGACCTAATTTAGTTTCATGTATTACAAAGATAACTCCATGATCAAAGGTTTACAACTTGACCTTGATCTCCTAGTCTACATGTTTTTAATTAGTTAGACTGATTAAAACAATTACAATTATCTTTCTTGTCCCTCAAGAAGTGGTTTTAAATCAAATCAAAACTCTAAATATAAAACATAAGTGTTTTATCTGACGTGGAAGTCAGATCCACTTTTCTCAGGATATAACTGACTTTCAGTGTCTGATGCTCGGGTTGCTCTAAAAGTCTTTCGGTGTTCCTTTGTTGAACTATCTATCAGGTTCCCTTGCTCTGTTGGGTTCCTCTCTTGTCTCCTCTTTCATTTTACAGTGTAATCTTCTTGTCGGGTTCCTCTGTCGATTTCCTCTTCAGCATTTTCAGTTTGCACTGTTAAAATGTGTCGTTGGGTTTCTCTATACTTAGCACTTTTGGTCTGAAGTGAAATATGTCTTTTGGTGTAGTGTTACCGATGGTTCACAAAACTTTTTTTTCTTTACATATACTAATGGCAAAAATAATGTCTTTAGAGGATTTTTTTATATTGTAGTATATCTTTCTTAAAATGAGGGGTATACAATTTCATCCCTAATTTTTTTTTCTACAATCATCTTTTCAAAACCTTCCTTAACGTTATGTAAAAATTAACCTTATTATTATAGCAAGAGGTGTCTACATTTTCTTATATTGTGTTATTCACTCATGTACTAAAATAAAAAAGTGTAGATGATAAGTATGCTTTTCACAAGGATTTTACAATTGACTATTATTTTTTTGTCATCTCTCACTTATTGATAATCCTCTGTTGTTTCACATCATAGAGGTTCCATTTCACAACCAACTTTTGGACATTCATTCCTGAGTTGTACTATAGTATATTGAGTGCTACACCATGGTCATCTTAGAAAATGAGCTCTACATGTTAAAATTGCCCGATGCATAAGACATAATAAGAGTTGTGTATTAGTTTTAATTTTCTTTGGCTATTCTTTAAATGTCACTTCCTTTAACAATTAAAGTTTGGTCAATAAGAATAAGATAATCAATTGTTATTTTTAAGGTGTAAAAGAGTTGTATGATTATATAGTGATTTATAGATGAAAGATGACAATTTTAAAAATTTGGAGTTGAGAATCTAAAATATACCACTTTAGAATTTGACTGTTGTGAGACTAGAAATTAGATTACCTACTACCTAAGAAAAAAAATTCCTAGACATAAGTTGTAAGAAGTGGAAGATACAATATCCTTACATGTAAGTCATGGTATATAGAAATATATTATTATATACATTCTTCCAAGTTGAGTCATAATTCTAATATTCTCTTCAAGGTGTAAAACACCAAATCTATTAAAAGTTTGAAATATTATTGTAAACACCCTAAATTGGTCACTTGACAAGTCAAATTCGAATCAAGCAAGGAAAATCAAGAAATCAAAGATCAAAGCATGAATTAATTGAAATAAAAAAGATCAAATAATTGTACAATTTATTTTAATCAATTAATTCTATAGTTTAAATCAAATTTAATCCAACCCATTCAAGGAGAGACATGGCTAAATCAAACCAATTGTTAAATGAATTTATTCTCACCCACCGCAAAAGGAAAAAAAAAACTCCATCAACCAATGAGGTGAGAGAATTTTAATCACTTGGATCACTCAAGAGGCTTTTCTATCTCCACCAATCAAATTGTCTTTGCTATCTTGACCATCCATCTTTGTCTCTTTGTCCCAACATTTGAAACCATTAACTTGACTCAACCTTAATCAGGGTTAATTCACTCTACTCCCTACCCTTGGAAAAATCCTATAAATGGGATGAGCTATAAGATCAAATCACCAATTCACATGTGCATCAATACTATAGGTGATTTTGCATCCATGCTTAGCATAGCTTGAGTTCTTTTAGCATTGTTCTTGCATTTTTAGTTTAAATTGCATCATAATTAATCATGTTTTGGCTTAATTTTCCTATCATCTAGCTTAATCTTCATCATATATCAAATTATCATTATAGGATTGTCACTTTAGGAGTGCTTAAGATATGAGAGCGTTGTTTTAGCTTCCTAGTAAGAGAAACATGGTACAATTTTAATCTTTTCAATTCAATGTTTAGCATGTTAGATCTTTACCTTTGATCAAATTGAGTAGAATAATACAATATTTCATGAATATACATTTAATTGTATACAAAATGGCACCCACAGTGGGGCTACTTGCCTCTACTAACTTTGTTTGTCAGATTTGAGTGGTTTAGGATGCAGATTTGAGCTTTTCTAGAGTTTTGGCTCCTATACACTAAACAACAATGCCTATGCACTGAAGATGAGCGCCTACATCCTAAATAAAAATACCTACACCCTAAATAATAGCACATATGCACTAAACAATGACTCTTATGCTCAGGAAGTTTTCATTTGTTTTTTTTTTAGCTCTTTTGTAGCATATGCTGGCACCTATTTACTATCTTTCAGTGCCTATACACTAAATTAGAGTGCTTCTACATTTTGTTTTAGCTTCTTCACTTTCTTTTGGCTCCCGTGTAACTTATTTTTGCACCTATGCATGTTTCTATAGCACCTATACATGCTAATTAAAATTTTGCAAATATTGGAGCTAATATTGTTTGAAATTATTTGTAGATGGCTAAACATAGGAAAGTGAAAAGTCTTGCATCCCAAAATCCTAGTTATTGCAAGATCAAAGAGGACAGGAAAGAAATTAGAAGGCAGAAGGAGGTAAAATATTCCTTTAGATCTAAAATCTTGTTGCAAGAAAGAATAATCATGCGCTTTTATTGGAGAACAATTGATCTTTATCAAGATTTATTTAATTTTCCTTATAATCCTTTGGATGCTTCTCCTTTTAATACTCCCATTTGAATTTGATCATTACATTTTAGGAGAATTTGAGCATTCCTTTGGATTTAGATTTTCTTCACTATGTGTGGGAAGTGTGTTGGACTAATGTGTATGAAGGGGATGCAAACGAGCAGTAGCTATGGCTTTCTTTGGTAAGTATAAAAGAAAATATAAAATCTCAAAAATGTGCCTAGCCTTTGCTAGCTTCGAACAAGGTAACACTAATCCTTTTGCATTTTCTTAAATTGTGGCTTATCAATTTCCAAATCTAGCCTAATTTAGAAGCAAATTAAAATCCTAAGTAAGGCATCAGGGATATTCTCTTCACCTTTTGGTGAATCAAACTCCTAGAAGTGCTAAACTTGAGATGAAAATGAGCTAGGAAATGAACAAACACTAAATTGAAGCCTTCATATTTGTGGATAAAAATCATTAGGCCTATGATCTTCACTTTTTAAATGAATCAAAATGCCAAACATACTCTAATCCCTTTAGAATAAAAGGCTTGGAAATTAACCTTGTTAATTTTGTTTGTGAGGTGGAAAGAAATATGGATATGCTCTTACCCATTTTAGGGTAATGAAACTACTATACTTGTTTTTCATTTCAATTTCTTGCTTTCAATTAACATGCTAGAATTTTAGTGCACCTACCTCCCAAGAATGTGTCTTAGTGAGGCTGGTGAGAGGGATGACCCAAAGTGGGAACAAGGTTAAGCCACCATATTCCACCCACTATAAATAAAGACCTCATTTAAGTTGAAATACTTAGAGGGAAAAAATATCAAATGCCTGGACTCATAGGGCTATGTGCCTCAATGGCGCGTGTGCGGATGCGTGTTCCTTGTCTGAATCATATGATATTTTTGTTTGGAACCAAAACTAAATCATGGTTACATTAGCAAGCCTACCTTTATGAGCCACACTAAACCAAATTTACCTTAGGTAGCTTGTTTAGATTTCTTTTCTTGTGAAAAGACCCATGGAAATGATAAAGAACATACACTTTGTGTTAGCTTAAGGGTTGATATAACAAGTATTTTTGTTCTTGCCAAGCTTAATGATCAAATATATTAGAGGAGAACATCCATAGAAGATCTTAATTGAACTTAAAAGCCTAAAAATAAATAATTTTCCAAACTTCTCACCAGTTCAACACTTATACCTAGAAGAGTAGAGCCTATACCACATTTTGTGGAGCCTATAAATAGTATTTTGGCACCTATGTACCATAAAAGAGCGTATGTGCCTCATTCTATAGTGCCTATACATAAAAACCCTAAAACAAAGGGTATTTTTGGCCACTTCCAGACAAAAAAAGTTACATTTCTGAGTACCCATTTGAGAGCTTGTCCCAAATTAGTAAAAATAGATTTGAATTTCATCATATCCAAAGTTGTTGAACAAATTGAGGTATCTTTCAAAACATTTCTAACTCATCATAATCTTAGCAAAAAATTTCAAACATCTTTGAATCTTGCATTTTTGAAGTTTATCATCAAATTGTATCAAATCCTTTCACCAAAAACCAAGGAGATCAAGATCCTTTCTCATAGAGATACATCATAGAGATACGTCTTTCCCTATTAGGTATTCATCAAGAACAATTTACTTGGGTCATTACCCCTTGATTTTAAAGACAATATAAAGTGAATATAAAATCTTGTTCACTTTCCTCAACAAAGGCTTGGATCTCTTTTAATGCCAGTGTGGACGAGGTCACTTTACATCAAATTATCTTGGCATGAAGATGGAAGTATAATAAGGCAAGAAATACCTTATCAAGATGAAACTCCTTATTCACCATATCAACCTTTTCAAAAGGAAGAGGAGCAAGAAGAGAAAGAAACAATTGAAAACATTCCTTGGCCTGATTATTTTAACAATGGTAAGAATAGGGATAATAATGGTGGAAACAATGGAAACGATGGAAGAAACAATAATGGAAAAAATGGTGGAAACTGTTGGAACTCCAAAATTCTGGGTACATTTTGGAGTGACTATACTAAAAATTTCTCTAAGTGTGAGTTGCTACCCTAAAAATATTTTGTGAGAAGCCAAGTTTGGATGCAAGTATCAAGTGACCTGATGTTTTCCATGAGATGAAGCCTGGAGAGTGTGTTTAGCACCTCTCATTAAGAAAATTTAATGGGTTTCAACTATTAGTTTTAAGTTTTGACGTGTTTTAAAGGTAGTCATTTGGAGGTGGTTATACAGATCTGTACTTTGCACTTATTTAGATTTTCCTAAGTGACCCACTTCAGAGGCTTATATCTAATGCCTGGTTGTTAGTCAAGACATAAGGATTTTTGCATTGTTTTTTAGGCATGGAAATGAGTCTTTATCCCCATTTTCAGACCCATGTGAGCTCATTTGATAACTTTTCTTAAGCCATTCCATTTGCATTTTATTCTAGTTTACCAAGTGTGAAAATGCAGATTTCTAAGTGCCTTACTTTGAGGTCCCACCATTTGTGCCCAGTTCAAGATATTGAAGAAGTGATTATTCTCCTGCATTGAAAACCTAGAAGTGTACCCCTTTGAAGAGCTTCAGACCTTGGTCAATCCATTTGACCACTTTGCCTAGTTGATTCCAAATCCAGTTTCTGCATTTTATTGTGTTAAAGTTCAGAGAGTTTTTAAGTGATTGACTTTGATATGCAATAATAAATGACCAGTTGATCATCAGAGCAAGATAATTGAAGTTATGCATTCCTTATGTGAAAATTAATACAAGTTCAAGGGTTCAGACTGTAAGGATCTTATCTGATAAGTTTTTGAAATCAAAACTAAAAGCAGTTTATGCAAATTGACATTGTTGACAGAATTGTTTTCACAGAGTAGTCACTTTCATAAGGTGGTAACTCTTTATCTGGTAGTTTTTTTCAAGTACCAATTGTGGGTCCATACTATTTTCATGTGAGTGTACTACCTGGACTAGTGGTTAAGTCTCAGAACATGTTTTGGTAATTTTGCAGAAGTGAATCCAAAGTGGTTTGCATGTGTTTTGACAAGTGCATTTGTAGATTTGTGAAAATGGTTAACGTGGGACATTAAAATATCTTGCCTCAGGAAGTGTCATGAATATATGTTTTTGCAAAATTTTAGTAAACATGAAAGACTCCATGTCTTTTCGATTTGAGAGAGCCCCCCGCATGGTGAAAGATGACTTTCTTTAAAGCACTCAAATGCAGATTTAAATGCCAGTGCATGGGTAAGAGGGAGAAGACACTTGCGTTAAAGATGGAGGGTCAATAGTCAACAAAGCCCATATGAATTTTGAAACTATTTTCTCACCCCTCTTTCCACTCATTAAAGCGCTCAAATTTTGTTTGGAGTTCCATGGATAACAGTTGGAGCTTATCTACCATGTATGCTGACCAATTAATAGATGATAGACAAAAGTAAAGAGCTTCTTTGAATAGATTTAGCTGAGCAAGGACTTAATAGATTTAGCTAACCGATAAATCTTTTTTGATAAATGGTGGCATGGCTTTGATTAATTCATAGTTAACTTTGAATGGCTTTCATGGATGACTTTAAGACACACAACTCTGCCGGCCATAAAGCTCTCTTTGTAGATATAAACAATGAATCATATGTCTGTTCAAACAACATTTGTATCTTTCTACAGGAGCCTGAGAACAATGGTGCATGAATTGCATGCAATGTGTTGTTTGAAAGACTGCGTGCAAATTGAAGGAGAGGTGAATAAAAGATAGCAGAGGGGTTGCGCAATGAAGAACATGGAGGAGTCCACACATTCAATATGTCTTTTAAACATGTTCAAACTTTAAGTCAATGAAATTTGGCAGGTTTTAATAAGAAGGCCAGTGTGTGAAGGTGCAATGAACAACATGGCCTACGCATTGACAAAAGGTGGAGTCATGTGCAACTAAGGAGGATATTTAAAACAAATTGCAAACTGGAGTAATGTGAGAGCAAGCTGCGTGAAAGCTAAGGAGGAGAATTTGGAAGTCTTAAAAACTACAAACATATGCATAGTCCGCGCAAGACCAGCACATGGCAACACCAAAATGATAATAAGTGAAGCCATCACATTGATAAAGATGAAGTCTGTGCTAGTCATGAAGGAGTCAACTCACAAAAAGAAAAAAATAGTCAACAATAAATACATTTGGCAGGTGAAAACCATTTTGAAACAACAAGAAAGTGCAGAATAGCATGCCACGCAGGAGAAAGGTAGCACAATGTGCCAAATAGAGTGTCATGCTAGAGTTTTTAAAAGAAAATTTTAGTAAATGGAAGGAGATGCACAGTGTGTAGAGGAAGTAAAGTTTTAAAATGTATAAAGGTAATATCCCACATTGCTAGTGGGCGGTGTTTCATGGTCTTTTTATATGAAAACACTTGTAGTGTTGTTTGAAGAAAGAGTTAAGAGGCCCACTGGCGGGCCCCTTGGCTGGAGGAATGAATGAGCTCGTGGGCTCCAAATTTTGGCATGCAGATATTTTGGCAGTGAGCTGGCAGACAAGTGGCAGACGTGCAGACATCAGTAGTGTGCCCAGTCAGATTGCTTGGTTGTGTGAGAGGCCAAATGAAGGGTAATGTGGTAGAGACCTAGTGGTAGCGCGTGAAGTTGCAAGAAGAAACCATGGTAAGAGCTAACATCCAGTGACTCAGAGGTAGAAGTCAGTTAACTGCCAATTAACTACTGTGAGGTCACTAATGCTAGCGGTCAGAGGCCAAACCTTCCAAGATCATGTGACTGGCAGTTAGTTAACTACACACCAGGTCGCTAAATGCAAGTGGTTAAGTCGATTTCCTTCTGAGATTCAGAGACAGAGGTTAACTAACCATTGCGCCAGATCTCCAGATGTTGATAGTTAAGTGCCTAGCATTCCAAGATCATGCGTGAACCGTCCGGTGGAGATCAAGATCAAGGGATCACGTGCAATCTTAGAGAAAACCCAGGGTTAGCAAAGTCTATTTGAGGTTCAGAGATACACTAGCCAAGATAAACCATGGTTAGAGCAGGGTCAAGGTTCAATTTATTTAGAGACTTAGAGACTAAAGCTTGTCTCCAAGTCTCTATATCTAACCATGGTTAGCGTAATATTTCAGAGACTCAGAGATGGCTTGTCTCCAAATCTCCAAGTGAACCAGGGTTAAGGAAGAGTTCTCAGACTAGTTATAGGCAACCAACCAGTACATGACAAGTGGCAAAATCTAGAAAACTTTGGGGCAAAAATGCATAAAAGAGAATTTCAAAGGCATAGAAATGTGCAGGATTTTAAAGGTAAAATTATTTAAAAAATCACAGTCTGTGCAAGTATTAAAGGGAAAATAAGATCATATTCGCATAAAAGGATATTATATGTAAAATTAAAATAAATGTGCAAATTGAAGCATAGTATTTTTCTATTGTCTGGTGAAATATATTTTATTTCAAAACTTGAAAGCGAAGCATTCAGGGAAGGATATTTCCAAAGGATAAGATCAGATTTTGAAGAAGGCAAGTGGAATCAAATCAATATTAGAATTTGATTGCAAGAAGAGGCAGTTGCTGAAGGAGATCAAATTTTCTTTGGAGGAGATCAGATTTATTTGGAGGAAAGAAGGCTTCAAAATAGACAGGTGTCGGTTAGGGTTAATTTTGGACTTTCCTCTTCTCTATATCTTTCTTCTTCTTTGTTGTTACAAGGATAGTGAAATTCTCCCTGCTGGGTAGTTTCCTGATTTCTGGGTCATGTCTTTTTGAGTTCTTTGTCTTAGAGTGTACTGAATTAGGAAAAATTTAATGAAAAGCAATGGAATCCTTGTCCATATTGGTGATGTATTTGTATGTCTTTCTTGAATTCTTGTGTATTAACTTGTAAGGCATTTTAATATACTATTTATAAGGTAGTTGTGAATTTGTGTTTGAGTTTCTTTCAAGGAGAGAGTCAATCTTGAATACGAGTTCTGAGAGCTCAAAGTTTGCATATGAATCTGATGTATGGGTATTGGAGTGAAAAGAGTGAATTGTAAGGCATTTCATTCAGTTTCTATATGTTTGGAATTAGAGGGTTTTGTGGGGATGTACATTTATTTGACTCTATTGCCCAATAGATAAGGCACTGGTCTTTGTTGGTTATGCAGGTTTCATCATCAAATTCATAAAACTAAGCAATATTTTACTTTCCTATTTAAGAGCATGGATGTTTAGAATCTGTATTGAATAGTACAAACATTGTTGGTGATTCATTAAAGAACTAAATCCAATAGGTTAGTCTTCCTTAGCCTCTGAGCTCAAAGTGAGTCTAAAGATAGGTACACCCACCTGAGTCTGTGGAGGTCGAAGTGTAGAAGGATTATATTCTTGTTAATTAGTCTTTTTTCATGCTCATCTATTGTTGGGTTAGAGAGAGTTGTAGATTTGAGTTCTGTTTAGGCTTATAATTGTCACCCTAACTCAGGCATTAGGGTTACACGACAATGCTATCCTAACAATGGAAACCTTCTCTAGTTGTGGGTGTACTATGATTGAGAAGGAGTCTCCAAATTCTAGGCCGGTTCCTGTATGATATGGAATATCACCTCCTAGTTTGTAACTTAATGGGAAAAGGGAAGAAGGATTTAAAACTGAATGGGAAATGGGGTGATACACCAAAATGAAATCAGACTTTAT